>QRDG01000091.1:2913-113758 GCA_012064385.1 Puccinellia tenuiflora
CTAGACTCAACATCGACCAGTAGTAAGGGTTTCCTACAGGCAGTCCTGCTCTGATACCAAAAAAACTTGTAGCGACCCCGGATCCAGAGTTATACATAAGTGTTATGTGCTCTTAGATGTGATAGCCGAGAGTTACTGGGGTACTAATCCCAGGCAGCATTTCACTGCAGGCGTGCCGGGAACACCGGTCACACAAAACCCCTCGGAAGACTACCACATCTAATCATAACCACGAATGCATAACAAAGAATCCTAGGACCTTGTTAAGCTGTCGGACTCGGCCTCAGAGTTATACAGAAATGCTATGTGTCACTGGTCATGCTACGTAGCCGAGGGTTACTGGGTTTACCACTCCCAGGCCGAGTAAACATCGGCAGGCGTGCTCGGAATGGATCATCGGCACCACAACCCCTCGGCTAAGCCATAACACGGGCATAGCCAAAACTGCATAACAAAGAGCCCAAGAACCTTTCCTCTCAACCGTGCACTTTATATCCATACACACATCATGCACGGGAGAGGTTGAAACAACCGGTACAGGGCAGTGACTCTATGACAAGAAAGCAACATATAGCTCTTATTAGAGCAAGATAGCAGAATACACGCAGAGGTCACATGACCCAACATTACATCATACAACGGAAGGCAAATTGTGTTGCTATTCAACAAGATTAACAAAAGGCCTAAGAGGCCAGAACTAAGCAACGGTGACGACCCAGTCTACAGATACCAGGCTGCTACCTGGGAACCCCAAACTACTCGTCGATGTCCACGCATAAACCTTCTTCGATGGTATCTTCGAACTCTGAAACAAAATAAGTAGCGGCATGCCTGAGTACAGAGCTCAGCAAGACTTTAACCCGTTACGGTAATGCATAAGTTAGAAAGCTGTTTGTGGGCTAAGTTTTGCATAAAGCCAACTTTTCAATAGAGGGAGATGAAGTAGAAGTCCGTCTACTCAGAAGTTTTGTAAAAGGGATAAGAGAACACTTTTAATCTCCATAGATCATTTGAAACCACTAGAATCATCAACAGCTGAACTTGCTCTACTAGGGTCACTCCCTCGACTCTCCCTCGAGGAAACAACCCGCACATGTTGTTTATCAAGTTTTACGAATATGTTCAAGTTGTCATCTATGATCAAACGTCAAGACCCAAGTCGTCCATAACCGTGGACACGGCTATTCGAATAGATTTATCCCTGCAGGGGTGTACAATTTGGTCCACACGTGCCGACCGACTCCTGGTGCCACATGATTAGCACTCTTCCGGGGAATGCCGGCAGATGGGGGTCGACCACGACTTTTAGCTTGCCTAGATGTGCCCATAAGCCAACCCAAATAGGGCCATTCCGCCATTAACAAGAGATGGCCATCTCCTGACGGTCCCTATTTCTGTGCGTGGGGACCAAGATCAGTTCGTCCTTCACTTGTCCCCAGACACGACCTATCTTTTCTCTCAAAACGGTTTTCAACTTTCTGCAAATAGAACACGGCAAACTACGTGTCCTACGGGCACACCTAAACAAGTAACAGCCGAGGGGCTTCACCTAGGCCCCGTGTGTCGTACTCTTAGTCTTGGTACATGCGATGAGAACAAGAGGTCCTAGGGCGGCAAGAACAAGACAACCCACCACATCCCACCGTGGCCTCATTGTCCAAGCCTTTTAGTCAAATTAACATGCTCACACCACTTTCCTCGTTAACCTGTCATGCTAGATTCGTTCGCAGCTCTGATTCATCAACATGAAGGATCAGATCATAACTAAGCATGGCTAAGCATATAAACATGTATAGGGCTCTGGCGACACACAAGCAACCCTAATCATGCTAGGATGGATAACAGGTAGTGGCGACAAGGAAACATGCAATGATAGGCTGACCTATTTATCGACCAAAAGCTTTAGAACCGATATGATGCTTATCAGAAAACAATACTTGAAAATATGGGATCAGATAGAAGAAGGGGTTGTGCTTGCCTTATTGAGCGATAAACACGATATATAAAGCTTCGGGAAAACAGGGTGATTGACTTGTCGATCCATAATCATTTGTCGTCCATCGGCGTTGTTGTCCTTCACTTCGGATTCGTCTTCGATATCGACACTCATTCTACCGAGGAAAACAGAAACGACAAACAATCAACATGGCATCGATGCAATGCGCATACAAGAGTGATGACATGACAAGTTAATAGATTTAATTTAAACCCTAAAGCATGTATAGCATTTTAAATGAGGTCCAAATATAATATTTGGGAAAACCCCATAGTTAAGGAAAGTGGCATTTTTGTGATTCTAAACAACATTTAATTTAAGTTGTTCAATCATGCATGATTTTAATATAAATAGAGAGATCACATTTTTTTGAACATTTTGATATTTTAATCATATTTTTCTGAATTACAGAAATAAAGATATGGATTTTACAATATTAATACATTTTCTGGAATTTGTAAAATTATTAAATATCTGACAGAGGGGACCCACCCATCAGGGTTTTATTATTTTCCAAAATCATTTTCTTAAATATCAAAATGCTGACAGGCCGGCCCCACAGTGACGTCAGCATGACGTCACGGACTGGAGACACGGCTCTGCCGGCGACGGTCCGCCCGATTCCGGCCGCGCCTGAGGACGCGGTCACACGCGTTGGATGCGCGAGGAGGAGAGGAGCACGGGGGTGGCGGTGCTGGGACCATTTGGTCACCGGAGTTGCTCCGGCGACCATGGCCAGCGGCGGCCCGAGGCGGAGGCGGAGGCGAGAGGGAGAGGATGGAGGGGTGCGCAAGCACCGGTAGCTCACCAGGAGCTCGCTGGCGCGGTCGGGGAGGTGCGGAGAGGCCGGACGGCGACGAGGACGTGCGCGGCACCGGCGGCAGGAGGCGGACGTCGGCGGCACGATTCGCCCGATTGGGGGCGTCCCGGCAGGCACGACTTGAGGAGGAGGAAGAGGAGCTCGCGGCGGTGCTGGTGGTGGTCTTCGATTCGTCGGGGACGACCGGCAACAGCGGCGAGCAGCAGCGACGCCGGCGGTGGACCTAGGGTTCGTTCGGTTTCCTGGGAGAGAGAGCAAGGGAGAGAGAGAGGAGGAGCAGAGCAAGAAGAGGGGGACGTAAGCGAGATGGGGACGGCGTCCTGGTCTTATCCCCTCAAGCAGGGAGGCAAGGAGGAGGTGGCAGTGCAGCGACCACGGCCACGACACGGAGCTGATCCTTCTGGCCAAAGGAAGAAGACAAAGGGAGATTTTACAAAAAGGCCCCTGGAGTTTTGGAATTTTTAAAAACCTTTAAAGCAGAACTTTGAGGATTTGTTTAAGATACTTTTAGGTGTCAGAAAAATAAAGGAAATATCCCAGAGGATTCCTAATTTAACAAGGAGCATCCTCATTTTTTTGTTTTGAATTTTGAAAACATTTTGAACACATACAAAAATAGAGGAAGGAATTAGCCATTTTAGGGTTTCCCCTTTATTTTGAAATAGCAAAATTTCTTAATGCAAGAATTAATGCATGCCATGATCATGATTGGCTATTTTACACATTAATAAAAACATGGGTTGTTACAGTCTACCCCCCTTATAAGAATCTCGTCCCGAGATTCAAAGCGAGAAAGAGAAGGAAGGGGTTACACCGGTCTTCAATGATCTTCTTGAAGAAATTGGTTTGTAGCATCATGAATTCGAGATCTTCATCCAGCGGCTCGAAAGAAAAGAGGGAACACTCTGGAAAGATGGATCTTTAGAAAGATCAAGTATCTCATGGTCAACTCGTGAAAGGAGGTTTCATAACATTCGTTGAGCTGACGACATGAAACACGTCAAGGTAACAAGAGGAATGGAGGAGTTTCAAACTTGGTAGGCAACTATTCCACACTTGAATTGATGATGAAGCGACAAAGGTAGCGAGGAGTTGGGTTTCCTTGATACCATAAGGAGGCACTCTTTAAGAAGAGGGTGACACGTAGAAGAAAGGTGAATCATGCAGCCAGAGGAACTTTGATCTTCAAAATCATTGTCTCTCTTCGACATGATTACAGAAGGTAGGCAAATCTCTTGGTTCATCAAGGTTTACAAGAATCTTTGCCAAGGATGATATCACTTTCACACGACTAGAAGGAATAGACAACGGAGATTTGAGGCACCGTAACAAGAAAGGACACATTATAAGGCTTCAACCTTTTGGCATAACAACACGTTTGCCACATGATTAAAAGTCTGAGGCCTTAAGGTGACTGACAAATTCACACAACGTGTGAGTTGATTGGAACTCCAAGTTCCAACAAAGGAGAAGGAAAGAGCAATGGTCAGCGACCTGCTAGAGATCACTTTCAAAATGAAAACCCTCGAGATGGAGTTATCGCCACAAGAGAAGGGTAGGGAGGATCGATCGAGAGACATTTAGCAACTCCGCTCAAATGTTCTCCTTGGTGTTCTAGATACCAATATCAAGCTTTTGACTAGCCTTCAATTGGTCATCAAGTGAAGGTCGGACTTCAAGATTGAAAAGAAACCATAAGGAACAACTTCTAGAATAAGCTGCACAAAATCCTCATGGAGAGTGGTTGTTCTTACCGAATCAAGAGATTATAGCAATAGGCCTTTCCGGATAAGTGTGTCAACCACAACATCAAGCTTGCCAGAGATACAAAGAGGCCTAGGTCATACTCTTGAGGAACACCAACGATCATTTCTGCTTGAGATTCAGATCTGGTTAGGTGTACTGATGCTTCAGACTCAGCAAGTTTGTATAGGGAGCTTGAAACAGTTAACGGAGAAATAAGATCACTAGATTCTCAAGAGATGGACTTCAGTGTGAAGCTCCAAACAAGAGCTAGATTGCGAGATGCATGTGGTCACGGCTACGAGGAAGCAATTGAACCATCATGAACATCTTGCGATGAAACACAACTGAGTCCTGGTTAGGGAACATCAAACGAGAGATTGAAGTCTGAGAACTTCTTTTCGAGAAAACAAAGAGAACTTCACTCGAATTCACGGCGACATCTTTCACCAATTGCACGTGAACCAGGGGAGTCACTTCGAACATCCAGAACTTATACTTCGCAATGACACCAAGTTGGCTCTAATAAGTTTCCAACACTAGCGCTATATGTTCAATATGAATCTCTTCAAACATGGAGGAAATAATAATGTCATAGATGGGCTCAATAACAATATTATCATGATACTCCAAGAAGATGGACTCATATATCATATGAACAAGGCGAAAGTATTGGTCATACCAAAGGACATGAAGGTATACTCGAGTGAAACACCACATTAAAACAACATCAAGATAGTCCTTGGTTCTGAGATTGATTTGACGATATCCCAAACTCAAATCAAAGGTTAGGGAGATAGGACATCCATGAAGGAGGCACTATCTTACTTCAACACGAGAAAGACTAGACATCCCTTTTGAGAATGAACCAAGTCGGATAAAACTTTTGTCTTTAAACTCTCCAAGTTGTTGTTTAAGCTCAACCAACTAGTTCAAGGGTATCCAGCACGGTTTCCTTCGAGGAAGAAGCGGATCAGAGAACCAGCTTACTCACAAACTTGACATCACGGTCAGGTGACAACCTGGCGATACTTCTAGAAAGACAACTAGAATATCACGAACCACCGTATGTCACTTAGTTTGAGAGCAAGCGATGTGATCTTGAGAGTTTTGGCATAAACCTAACTCTTTGATCGAAGATGTGCGCCGGAACAAACGGACTTGGCAACACAGTCAAACTTGGCTTAGTGATCAGATTGCCAACCACGCTAAGAATGACATCAATGTCCTTATATTTCAAAGCAGCAGAAACTGCTAAGAGTATCCGATAGCCACATTAATATGCACACCCAACATTCTCGAGCACGAGTAGCTCAAAAGAAGGGTGGATAAGGATGTGTAAGAGCATCACTTCATCAAGTACGTCATGAGACTCAGCACGACCTCCTGATATAAAAGAGTGTGACACTCCAAGGTAGAACAGAACAGAAGCTAATGAGGCATCTTAATTCTGCGGATTACAACACTTTGACCTGGTCCTAGAAATGGACGAGGTACTGGAGTTTGTTTCTCCAAACATCCCGAAGTGGAATGGCTTGACAGACCACAAGAAGCATCATGCAATGGAAGACTCCAATACACAACCGCAACTTGGCTACCAATTGGCAGACGAAGGTCAGAAAACAACTAAAGAAGAGGAACACGCTCAAGATAAATCCTGAGATCGTGGTGGGTGCATAGAGTAATACTATTTTGTAGAACCCATGTTGAACAGGGAAGTTTGGCGGAGTCATGAGCATAGATGAGACTCACAAAGAGCACTCTTGTCGTGATCCATTTGGTTCCATGACAGAACCTCTGCAAATAACTAGTGGTGGGGAAGACCATAGTTGTCGCAACTCAATCACGGCAACTACCACAAACTCGAGGCTAGAATCAAAGTTACCAGCCATCCTGAGGTGGGGTAAATTATTAACCTTAACTCAGGGTTCAAAGGAATGGATCTTGGGTTAAGGGTCAGCATCATGTACTAAGATTCGCACAAATAGCGTGATCGTCACATGGTTAAGAACCCACATGATTCAGCACACCAGAATCTAGCACAATCCGGGACCTTAGGTTCAAGTCCATGGGTTAAACCCAAAGAAAGGAGTAACTACTATTTGAGTGACACAGAGGACACCACAAGATAGCAATCACTAGGTAACTTCCAGAAACCATACACAACTTCCGAAGTACCCAAACAAATAAGAAAGGAGGCATACAAGGTGAAAGGAAACCTCGAAGCTTAGAACAGCAGGATGTGGAACCCACAAACCTGGAAGATTATGAGGGAATGAAATCGCTCAGTTGAAACAACAAGAAGAGGGGACTCAAAACACACCAGACTCTTGAGAACTCCACACTAGGTCAACTAGTTAAGAAACGACCTGTGCACGAGGCACCTAGGATTTGAAAGACCAGAAGAGATAGCAAAACCTTTTCAACCAAAACAAGGTAAGGAGACTCAGAATTTGAGCGATACCAGGTAAGGAGTAAAAAGAATCCTAATGAGATTTTCACAATTCATTTTTTTTTTGTTGAATATAGTTTTCACAAATACTAGACTCAACATCGACCAGCAGTAAGGGTTTCCTACAGGCAGTCCTGCTCTGATACCAAAAAAACTTGTAGCGACCCCGGATCCAGAGTTATACATAAGTGTTATGTGCTCTTAGACATGATAGCCGAGAGTTACTGGGGTACTAATCCTAGGTAGCATTTCACTGCAGGCGTGCCGGGAACACCGGTCACACAAAACCCCTCGGAAGACTACCACATCTAATCATAACCACGAATGCATAACAAAGAATCCTAGGACCTTGTTAAGCTGTCGGACTCGGCCTCAGAGTTATACAGAAATGCTATGTGTCACTGGTCATGCTACGTAGCCGAGGGTTACTGGGTTTACCACTCCCAGGCCGAGTAAACATCGGCAGGCGTGCTCGGAATGGATCATCGGCACCACAACCCCTCGGCTAAGCCATAACACGGGCATAGCCAAAACTGCATAACAAAGAGCCCAAGAACCTTTCCTCTCAACCGTGCACTTTATATCCATACACACATCATGCACGGGAGAGGTTGAAACAACCGGTACAGGGCAGTGACTCTATGACAAGAAAGCAACATATAGCTCTTATTAGAGCAAGATAGCAGAATACACGCAGAGGTCACATGACCCAACATTACATCATACAACGGAAGGCAAATTGTGTTGCTATTCAACAAGATTAACAAAAGGCCTAAGAGGCCAGAACTAAGCAACGGTGACGACCCAGTCTACAGATACCAGGCTGCTACCTGGGAACCCCAAACTACTCGTCGATGTCCACGCATAAACCTTCTTCGATGGTTTCGTCGAACTCTGAAACAAAATAAGTAGCGGCATGCCTGAGTACAGAGCTCAGCAAGACTTTAACCCGTTACGGTAATGCATAAGTTAGAAAGCTGTTTGTGGGCTAATTTTGCATAAAGCCAACTTTTCAATAGAGGGAGATGAAGTAGAAGTCCGTCTACTCAGAAGTTTTGTAAAAGGGATAAGAGAACACTTTTAATCTCCATAGATCATTTGAAACCACTAGAATCATCAACAGCTCAACTTGCTCTACTAGGGTCACTCCCTCGACTCTCCCTCGAGGAAACAACCCGCACATGTTGTTTATCAAGTTTTACGAATACGTTCAAGTTGTCATCTATGATCAAACGTCAAGACCCAAGTCGTCCATAACCGTGGACACGGCTATTCGAATAGATTTATCCCTGCAGGGGTGTACAATTTGGTCCACACGTGCCGACCGACTCCTGGTGCCACATGATTAGCACTCTTCCGGGGAATGCCGGCAGATGGGGGTCGACCACGACTCTTAGCTTGCCTAGATGTGCCCATAAGCCAACCCAAATAGGGCCATTCCGCCATTAACAAGAGATGGCCATCTCCTGACGGTCCCTATTTCTGTGCGTGGGGACCAAGATCAGTTCGTCCTTCACTTGTCCCCAGACACGACCTATCTTTTCTCTCAAAACGGTTTTCAACTTTCTGCAAATAGAACACGACAAACTACGTGTCCTACGGGCACACCTAAACAAGTAACAGCCGAGGGGCTTCACCTAGGCCCCGTGTGTCGTACTCTTAGTCTTGGTACATGCGATGAGAACAAGAGGTCCTAGGGCGGCAAGAACAAGACAACCCACCACATCCCACCGTGGCCTCATTGTCCAAGCCTTTTAGTCAAATTAACATGCTCACACCACTTTCCTCGTTAACCTGTCATGCTAGATTCGTTCGCAGCTCTGATTCATCAACATGAAGGATCAGATCATAACTAAGCATGGCTAAGCATATAAACATGTATAGGGCTCTGGCGACACACAAGCAACCCTAATCATGCTAGGATGGATAACAGGTAGTGGCGACAAGGAAACATGCAATGATAGGCTGACCTATTTATCGACCAAAAGCTTTAGAACCGATATGATGCTTATCAGAAAACAATACTTGAAAATATGGGATCAGATAGAAGAAGGGGTTGTGCTTGCCTTATTGAGCGATAAACACGATATATAAAGCTTCGGGAAAACAGGGTGATTGACTTGTCGATCCCTAATCATTTGTCGTCCATCGGCGTTGTTGTCCTTCACTTCGGATTCGTCTTCGATATCGACACTCATTCTACCGAGGAAAACAGAAACGACAAACAATCAACATGGCATCGATGCAATGCGCATACAAGAGTGATGACATGACAAGTTAATAGATTTAATTTAAACCCTAAAGCATGTATAGCATTTTAAATGAGGTCCAAATATAATATTTGGGGAAAACCCCATAGTTAAGGAAAGTGGCATTTTTGTGATTCTAGACAACATTCAATTGAAGTTGTTCAATCATGCATGATTTTAATATAAATAGAGAGATCACATTTTTTTGAACATTTTTATATTTTAATCATATTTTTCTGAATTACAGAAATAAAGATATTGATTTTACAATATTAATACATTTTCTGGAATTTCTAAAATTATTAAATATCTGACAGAGGGGACCCACCCATCAGGGTTTTATTATTTTCCAAAATCATTTTCTTAAATATCAAAATGCTGACAGGCCGGCCCCACAGTGACGTCAGCATGACGTCACCGACTGGAGACACGGCTCTGCCGGCGACGGTCCGGCCGATTCCGGCCGCGCCTGAGGACGCGGTCACGCGCGTTGGATGCGCGAGGAGGAGAGGAGCACGGGGGTGGCGGTGCTGGGACCATTTGGTCACCGGAGTTGCTCCGGCGACCATGGCCAGCGGCGGCCCGAGGCGGAGCACGTCGGGGACGACGGCCGGAGGCGAGAGGGAGAGGATGGAGGGGTGCGCAAGCACCGGTAGCTCACCAGGAGCTCGCTGGCGCGGTCGGGGAGGTGCGGAGAGGCCGGACGGCGACGAGGACGTGCGCGGCACCGGCGGCAGGAGGCGGACGTCGGCGGCACGATTCGCCCGATTGGGGGCGTCCCGGCAGGCACGACTTGAGGAGGAGGAAGAGGAGCTCGCGGCGGTGCTGGTGGTGGTCTTCGATTCGTCGGGGACGACCGGCAACAGCGGCGAGCAGCAGCGACGCCGGCGGTGGACCTAGGGTTCGTTCGGTTTCCTGGGAGAGAGAGCAAGGGAGAGAGAGAGGAGGAGCAGAGCGAGAAGAGGGGGACGTAAGCGAGATGGGGACGGCGTCCTGGTCTTATCCCCTCAAGCAGGGAGGCAAGGAGGAGGTGGCAGTGCAGCGACCACGGCCACGACACGGAGCTGATCCTTCTGGCCAAAGGAAGAAGACAAAGGGAGATTTTACAAAAAGGCCCCTGGAGTTTTGGAATTTTTAAAAACCTTTAAAGCAGAACTTTGAGGATTTGTTTAAGATACTTTTAGGTGTCAGAAAAATAAAGGAAATATCCCAGAGGATTCCTAATTTAACAAGGAGCATCCTCATTTTTTTGTTTTGAATTTTGAAAACATTTTGAACACATACAAAAATAGAGGAAGGAATTAGCCATTTTAGGGTTTCCCCTTTATTTTGAAATAGCAAAATTTCTTAATGCAAGAATTAATGCATGCCATGATCATGATTGGCTATTTTACACATTAATAAAAACATGGGTTGTTACACCTGGCGCTCGAGCTCATCTTTCTACAGCTGGGGGTAGCGGTAAGGGCGCACGGCGACAGGCGCCGTATCCGGCAGCAGGTGGATGTGGTGGTCACAGGGTCGCGCCGGCGGAAGGCCCTGTGGCTCGTCGAAGATGTCACTGTGCTGCTGCAGGAGGTCGGCCAGGAGGGGGTGCGCCTCGTCGAGCGCGGCCGCCATCATCTGGAGCTGAGGGGTCGCGGGCCCTGTACCGCCGATGCCCGTCCACTGGACGCGGCGGCCTCCCTCGTGCCAGCAGAGAGGGTCAGCACGTCGAAGTCCCAGAGTATGGGGCCCAGTGTGGACAGGAAGTCGAGGCCGAGGATGAAGTCGTAGCAGCCCAAGTTGATGCCGACGCAGTCGATGGAGAAGTGCTCGTCGCCGATGAGGATGGGGACCTGCCGAGCCACGCCCTGGCAAGAAAGGCGGTCCCCGTTGGCGACGGTGACGCTGAATTGCTCAGCTCCCGACGGCTGCAGTGCTAGACGTCGCATGGCGTCCCCGGACAGGAAGTTGTGCGTCGAGCCTGTGTCCACGAGCGCGGTGAGGCGCTCACCGTTAATTGTCACCGGGAGCAACATGGTCTTCGCCGTCTTGATGCCAGCCATCGCGTGGAGGGAGACGACGAAGGCTTTCGCATCGACCGGACCGTAGGTCGTGACGCCGGCCTCGGAGAGTGTCGTGGCGTCGAGCTCCGCGGTGAGGGCCTCTACCTCCCCGTCATCAACGGTCTCCAAGTAGAACAGGCGGGCGCACACGTGACCCGGCGCGTAGATCTCGTCGCAGTTGAAGCACAGACCCTTACGGCGCCGCTCGAGCTGCTCGGCCGCGGTCAGGCGACGGAAGGGGCGCGTCGGCGCCGGCGGAGCCGCGGGGGTGGCCGGCAGGGCGGGGGGCGTTGGTGCGGGGGCCGCCGGTGCGGGGCGGGGTGGGGGCGCGCGCTTCGGCCCTGGAAGGACTGCTGCATGGCTAGGGCGCGCTGCTCGTAAGCGCGTGCGTAGTACATGGCCGTCTACAGGTCCTGCGGGTCGCGCATCTCCACGTCGATGCGGATGTGGTCGGGCAGGCCGCCGATGAAGAGGTCGGCGCGCTGGCGAGCCGTGACGCCAGGCGCATGGCACGCCAACGTCTGGAAGCGGTCGGCGAAGTCCTGCATCGAGGAAGTGAAGGGAAGGCGGCCGGGCTCGGCCAGCCGGCTCCCGCGTATCGGGGGGCCGAACCGGAGGATGCAAAGGTCGCGGAAGCGCTCCCACGGAGGCATCCCGCCCTCGTCCTGCTCGAGGGCGTAGTACCACGTCTGGGCGGCTCCGCGGAGGTGGTAGGAGGCGATCCACGTGCGGTCGGACGCTAGTGTCCGCTGCCCCCTGAAAAACTGGTCGCACTGGTTGAGCCAGTTCAGGGGGTCGACGGTGCCGTCGTAGGTGGCGAACTCCAGCTTGGTGAAGCGGGGCGGCTGCTGGCCGTGCGGAGCGGCGGTGTAGGCTCCCTCGTGACGACCCATCGCGGCGGGGGGCGAGTAGTTCGGCACCATGGAACCCCCGGCGTAAGGGTCGGCGTACCCGGAGAATCCCCCGAAGGCGGTGGTCGATGGTGACGCGGTCGGCTGCAGCACGGTCGGCTGGGCGGGCGCCGTCGTGAGCACGGGCGCGTCAAGCCAAGCCGGAAGCTGGGACGGCGAGGGCGGAAACCTGATCTGGGTGATCGGGATCCCCTGGTGAGAGGTGGTGGCGGGCGGTGGCGGTGCGAGGGCCACGGCCGGCGGTGGTGGTGGCGGCGCGGCGGTTCCCTGGCTCGGCGGTGACGGCGCGTAGGGTCCCTGGAGAAAGGTCCGGAGGTTCGAGACCGCCAGGGTGAGATCATGGATAGCCGTCGACATCTCCGCCGGAGAGAGGATGGGGGCCGGGTCCGAAGCGGAGGCGGCCGGTCCAGAGGTGCTTGACGGCGGCTCCATGGTGGTGGTTGACGCGCCGGTGGTGCCGGCGACGGCAGTGGTGGGGAGGCCAGAAGACATCGTCGATCCTGAGCAATCTGATACCAAATTGATAGGAACCGGAGTCCTACCAGGCCTTGATCGTAGGTTATAGGGGTGGAAGGAGGGCTGGCGAGGAGCTGGGCGCGGACGACGGCGAGATGGCGCCGTGTTCGCGCGAGGAAGGAGGAGATGCAGGGGAGAGGTGGCGGCTAGGGCTAGGGATTCCGGCTCCTCTGGGAGCCGGGCAACAAATATATGTCTAGTGCTTAATTCATACAGAGAGATTACATGAGTTTATATAATAGTCCAACTACTAAAACCCTAGATAAAACCGGTCCACCAGTGGGCCTCTTCCGGTTGTAGTTCAAACCGGTCATAACACATACGCACTCTAAGAAATATCCGTCGCCCAGAAGAATGAGCCAATTGATGTCTTCAGTAGTACTGTAGGCGTTGTAATTTTGTCTGATCATACAATAAAGGAATGGAAGAGGGGCTCGTCAGTTTTGGATAAGATAGCCAGGAAATACGGGAAACAAATAGAACCATGGTATACAGATCTCAAAATCCTGAACTCACCGAAATTTGGTTATTAGGCATTGCTTTAAACTCCTCTTTTGATCTCTGTAAATGTAAGGAAACAGAACAGCAAATCCACTCTTCATGGATTTCACATCTACATAACTTGCATTTTCTGGCGAATAAACATGCAAATGCTCCTGTCTGTCTGAAGGTCGAGGAGTCATGGCCAAATACCCACAAGAAGGCTCAAGATACTCCACAGAATTAGATCGAATACCAGTTAACATGTAAACATAAGTATCATTGGTGCTCTGGCAAGCAACAGGCATGTACATACCATTGCCCTTTACTTCCTTAGTACATTTAACAAAGCAAGCCTGACTTTCCGCAAGCGGTGCCAATTCGATTTCCATGCCTTCGCGTAGGTATGAAGGATAATGAGGATGATTCCATCGAGGTAGAGGGCAGCTGTTGTATAAACCCAAGTGAGCATCGACAACCCAGAAGGTAGAATTGTCGTAGTTGATGCCCAACACATAGTACGTTGCACCGTCGATGCGAATTGTTGGCTTATCACTGCAAACCAGCTCATAAGATCCATAACCACACCCAGGTGGATCACCTGCCTGACGAAATGGGGATGATACATTTCCAAGACGGCTGCACGAGAAAGAAGGACAATCAGGCCGCTGATGCCGCCCTTCAACCTGATCGGCAGCAAGAACTGCAAGCACAAACAAGACAGTTAAGACTTTGAGAGCAGTGGCCATCACCATGGCAGACTGGTTCAGAGGCACAAATGAGGGTATGGCTGCCAAACTAACAAAAAAAAATCCAAGGAGAGTCATTACATGCCAACTAGTGGCTCTACATGACTGTGAGGTCGCTGACTAGGAGACTTGGCTACTTGCTGCCAACCAAAGTTGGGTAGCTCAATACCCAACGACTGGCTCATCCACGTGATGGTGATGTGGTTCACTCCAGACCAGCAGACCTCTTGATTAAAGAGGACAGTCCAGGCATACTACTCTAGCATATTTTAGTTCACCACTTGTCCAATTCTGTCACAGTCACAGTAACTCGAATTCGATGCCTTAATACAATAAAAAATAATAAGGAGACCAGAAAATGACAAACAAGAAAATATTGTTCATTTGAGGTATGGAATGTATCAGGTAGCAAAGGAATGTTTTGCATAGGGAAAAAATAAATTTGATCTAATTCATTTAAAAAATATCTACTTACAAATGAACTGCTTTCCTACACCCCTCCTGTATAAAACTAATTCCTTATTATCCTTAATGCTAAGTGTAGATTATGTATTTATATGGGCAGATGTGGTTTGATATTTCCCTTTGTTTCTATTTCTGCAGATTAGAAGTTAGAATGGAGAGGCTTTCACCAGCACATGACAGGGAGAATACTAAACAAAACTAATAATAACTGGAAGCTTTTTCTTTACCGCACTGCAGTAACTGAAAGCGTTATGGTCAACTATTTCTTACACCGACTGGACTATCGAGTATCGACACACACAAGCTGTTCGCATTTTGAATGAACCGGCTTTGACAGCATGCCCATGTAATGTAATTATTGACCTGGCAACAGTTTGGAATTTGGCATCAGCCGGAAGGTGTATAACTGTAGAAATGAAGAAGGTTCACCTTTTGACTATATACAAAGGGGGCCAATTCAACTTCCATGTCGTCGTGGTAATTTGGAGGCCGATTCCAGCGAGGTAGAGGGCAGTTGTTATGTAAATCGAAGTCGGCATCAATGACCCAGAAGGAAGGAGCACTGTAGTTGATGGCATACATGTAATATGTTGCACTGTCAATGCGAATTGCAACCTTGCTGTGACTGCAAATTAGCTCATAAGATTGATAACTGCATCCAGATGGATCACTTGCCTGACGAAAAAGGGATGATATGTTTCCAAGAGGGCTACAAGAGAAGCCAATAATTTTGCCATGCAACATCATCTTCTACAGATGTTGCGACAACAAACAGGACAGTAAAGACACAGGGTGGTAAAACCATGGAATGCAGCGGGCATAACCATGGCTACTTGACACTAAAATAAGGTAACTACATACCAGCTACAGACCCTACATGATTGCGATGTCATTGGACATGATCTTGACTAACATAAGAGGAAGAGTCAAAGTGCATTCTGGTCCAATTCTGTCATAGTCACCTAGTAGGTGTGGAATCCAACAGCATATATTTAATAAAACAGAGTACCAAGAATATAGTCAGGGGTGATGAAGACTTCAAAGCAACAAACTAAAAAAAAAAAAAGGAATAGAATTGATAGAATATGAGTGTGATGATATTTTGTTAGTGACACATACTTTTGAGACTATTTAATCATCGATTACAACAATTTTTTAATCCTTGAACGTTATTCCTCCAAGTTTTTGTTTGCCAAGAAATTAAATGTGGGTCTAATTATAACTGAAATAGTTCTTAGGCTCTGTGTTTCCCAAGAAATAAAATGTTATACAGATACAAGCTTCATGTCCTCAGAAGTTTGGAATTCTATCGGAGTACTAGTTATACACGATTCAAGAAAAACGAGGATATATGTGTGGTGAAACGGCATGAATGGTACAACCAGTGATAGAACCACAGAAGTTTCTGAGCCACACAACACGTATGGCAGAGGTTTCAGTGCCAGCTGGAATTCCTGCCCAGGCACCCCAATCCTCATCAGAGGTTAAAGCAAACAGCCATTTTTTATACTCCTGGTTTTCTCTTCTTCCATCTTCATCTCCAATCATCCCATGGACTTGCATAAACTTTTGTTATGCTTCTGTTGCTATCTCTCCTCACCTATCAAATCTATGTGGCCACAGCATCGGATGATGAAGATTTCTTCAAAAAATGTTCATCACACCGATGCAGCAAACATGGGCCAGAGATCCGGTTCCCGTTCTGGCTTTCAACTCGCCCACCATCGTGCGGCTTACCTGGCATGCAGTTATCATGCTCCGGGGATGACATTATCCTGGATCACCATGTTCTTGGCTCCTGCAAAGTGACCGCGATCTATTACAGGCACCGCGTCATCAACGTAATCCCGCTTGTGGAACCATCCACGCAATGCCCACTTCAGAAGCTCATCTCAACAAACTTAGCAACTGATGTGTACAAACAACCTCAATCATCACAAGTTACGACCCTGGTACGTTGTTCAAGAGATTTCGTACCAGCAGATCCATATACTATAGCTGGCCCAGCTCCTTGTCTTAGTAACAATGCTAGCCAATTCTGGTATTTGGCGTTATCTTATGCATACATCTCTGATCTTCCACGGGACTGCATGGCTGTTTCTAAAGGCATCCCTATACCCTTCACTTATGATAAAAATGGCCCAAACTCAGACGAGTTCAACAAAAAAGCAAATGGAGTAATGAACTTTGGTGAAACAACATTCACCTGGCACCTCAATAACATCACCGGTACTTGCCAACGGTGTGAACAAGAAGGTCAACACTGTGGATTCAGCGCACAAAGGAGTCAAGCATTCTGCCAGCACAATGGTATTGTTTTTTTCCCTAATTGAAATCACATATATCATTATGGTGTGTAATTTTATTTTGGAACTACATTCTAGATTTTGTTTCTCGAACTACTAGTTCATTGATCTCCTACATTCTGATGTTGTTTTATCTCCCCACAAGATTTTCACCTATGGTCAAGTTATTTAACAAACAAAACTGTAAATGGAAATCAGAAAAATTATTTGACATATAGTCTAGGTAGTAGATTCACATCCATGTAAGTTGTAAGTTCCCAAAAAAAAACATTCATCAAGCGATTGCAGTGACAAATTACAGGGAAAAATTAAAACGGACGACTAATTGGCAAAATTCCCACGAGATTTTCTTTAGTCTTTTAAATCTGAAGGCTACGTTTTGTCTGAGCATAAGGCCTAACTTAGTATGTTTGATTTCACTAAATGTATAGTTAATGATCTTTATCCTTGCTACTTATTGACTTCCTGAGTAGTGTAACTTGTAAATGTATGAATCCAGTCAACAAGTTGTTTTTCTCACTACTTGCTGAATGATGAAAAATATATGTTTTCGAAACATGTACATTTAACTACTCCTTGTACACATACATGCACAGATATACTCATACCAATGTGCATCATGTTTGTTCAAAACAAACATTCTTATGTATGTACCTATTTTCGAGTAGAATTCGGTCATCATGTAGAGCTTGTACCAAGATTATACATACATGCACAGATGCACTCATATCAATGTGCATCATGTTTGTGGAAAACAATCACATTCTTATGTATGTGCCTATTTTCGAGTAGAATTCAGTCATCCTGTAGAGCTTGTACCAAGATATACTGATTACTGACTACAAACTCCATATATATGAAAATTAATGTGATTTTTTTGTCTTAAATTAAATCTTGTTCAAAATTGGAATATTCAACTAAAATAAAAAACAAAGATACTGGTTACTAAGTAATAAGAACATAGTTGTATGTGTTCCAACATTTGTAGAGCATCATACTGTTCTTTTACTAGATCTGCATAACAAATAATAGAACAAAGAAAGATGAGTAAACAGTGCTACAGTCTGTATCTGAAGTCCAATATACATGAAGCCAACAGGAGGCTACCTCATCTATGTATGTCTCTTATATCCACACAGAGAACTCATGTAACAATCAGGAATCAGTCGTTCCTAATTTATTTCGTAGTTATTCTGTTTTTGTCCACATTAAATCATGGCAAAACTAATGATTTTCTTCCTACTTGTAGGTATGCATGTCATCCCAATTGCAGGTAATGCTGCAACTCTTATTCTTTTATCCATTCTAAAAGAAACTCTCATTGCTTACCACCATAACTCTTTTGTGTTTTTTCATCGCAATATGAGTCAGGAACGCATGGCTTCTTATCTGAATGCAACTGGTTAATTTCTTTTCTTTAAAATCAGCAGCGTCATCTGTAGCTGCATTTGTAGTTCTTTCATTGATGGTGGCCAGCGCGATCTACCTCTCCTTGAAGTCAAGGTACAATGAAGAGATAAATATGAAAGTCGAAATGTTTCTCAAGGCATATGGCACATCGAAACCCACAAGGTACACTTTCCCTGAAGTTAAGAAGATAGCAAGACGGTTCAAGGATAAACTCGGCCAAGGTGGATTTGGAAGTGTGTACAAAGGTGAGTTACCAAATGGAGTGCCCGTGGCAGTCAAGATGCTAGAGAACTCAACAGGAGAGGGAGAAGAATTCATCAATGAGGTCGCAACCATCGGATTAATCCACCATACAAATATTGTCCGCCTCTTGGGCTTTTGCTCTGAAGGAATGAGGCGGGCTCTTATTTATGAATTCATGCCTAACGAGTCACTGGAGAAATACATATTTTCTCATGTTTCTAATATTTCTCGACAACTCCTAGCACCCAATAAAATGCTAGACATTGCTCTAGGCATAGCCCGAGGAATGGAATACCTACATCAAGGGTGCAACCAGCGCATTCTTCACTTTGACATCAAGCCACACAACATCTTGCTGGACTACAACTTCAATCCGAAGATTTCAGACTTTGGCCTAGCAAAGTTGTGTGCAAGGGACCAAAGCATCGTTACCCTAACTGCAGCAAGAGGCACAATGGGCTACATCGCACCAGAGCTATATTCTCGGAACTTTGGAGGGGTGTCGTACAAGTCAGATGTGTACAGTTTTGGCATGCTTGTGTTGGAAATGGTGAGCGGCCGGAGGAACTCAGACCCAAGTGTTGAGAACCAGAACGAGGTGTACCTCCCAGAGTGGATCTACGAGAAGGTAATCGCTGGGCAGGAATTAGACCTTGCCTTGGAAATAACACAGGAAGAGGAAGGGAAGATAAAACAACTGACAATTGTGGCACTGTGGTGTATCCAGTGGAACCCCAAGAATCGGCCGTCAATGACAAAGGTGGTAAACATGTTAACAGGGAGGTTGCAGAACCTTCAGATCCCCCCTAAGCCATTTGTATCGCCTGGAAATCAACCTACGACGTAAAGTGTGGACAACGTGCTGCCACAGTTTAGTAAATATTGGACATCAGACATGCACTTAGCCCATGTGTCACACAACGGTGCTTAGCACTGTCATGCAATATTATTTCGATCTTCCACTCTGTTAGCACCTGATTGATGCATGAATAACACAGTCGTCACCATGTAATAGTACTACTAGCTATTTGCAACATACCAGTCGAACTGTATTTGGAGTTTTGGACTATAATAGTTACAATACAATAATCTTTTGGTTACCTTATTCTGCTGTTCCGGTGATTTATCACCACTTTAGTATTTGCTTCAGTGCATTTCTCCTCACTGAACTCCTCAACAAGCAGCACTGGGGGTTCTTTCTTGTTTTGTTGTTGGCAAATCGCTAGGCGTTCTGGCTGCCACTTTGATTGTGCTGAGAATCTCACAGGATCATCCTGCAGGTCGATTAATCATGCCATTTTTAATCTCAGGAATAACAAATTTACAAAAGTGAATGGATGTATATAGCCGGACCGGGGATACACAGTTTGTACAATGATTCAGCAATGCAGAACGAATGGAAATCGATCAAAGGGGGTTGCTACCTTCGCCGACGCAAATGAGTCTGCAGATCTCGAAGGCCGTCGATGGGGAATGGGAGCTCCGGTGTGTCCATGGTGGCATTAGAGGAGACGGGCGACTTCTTAACTGAAAGCGCAATGCGGTGGCCTACTTGCGATAGCTGAACTCGATTCCCACTCCAGTATCCAGGATGGCCACCGCCGCCGCAGCAGCCGGAGCACTGCGCCGCCGGGGGTTGGTAGGAAGAAGAGGTGCATTGTCCTTCCATCCGCAAAAGAGATCCAGCCAGAAACTACGAACGCCCAGCCCATCAAAAGCACTCCTGAGCATGCAGCTAGGCCCAGGAGAGACCTTTCTTAAGAGGGAGAGAGAGCCTGAGGCTTCAGTGTTTTTCTTTTGACTTGTGAGGCTTCAGTATTTGATAAATTTGCAGTGGCAGCACTGATTTGTTGAAGAGGGTTTTACCGAAAAACAAACTGCATACGTGGAAGTATGACACATTCAAAGTACAAAATAATTTCGGATTTATCTGAGCTCAGCATCCTCTTGTTGATGTCTCTGTTTGCCGAAGATGCAAACACACAGAGGAGAAGGTAATAGTGATACAGGCGCTTCAAATTTAAAATATTGTAGGGTTCCTAAGGCTATTACATGTGTTTTAAACACCAAAATCTGACCCCCAGGCTCTCAGGATGAGCATATATGGTTCCAAGTCAACAAATGTGCATTTTCTCAAGTACTACAGCTACTGCATGCCTGCTTCCATATAGTTTTGCGCTGAACACAACCATTACCTTGACAGCAGCCAGCCAGAGGCACAATGGGCTACATCGCACCAGAGCTATACTCGCGGAACTTCGGGGGGATATCCTACAAGTCAGATGTGTATAGTTTTGGTATGGTGAGTGAAAGGAGGAACTCGGACCCAAGTGTTGAGAGTCAGAACGAGTTGTACCTCCCAGAATGGATCTATGAGAAAGTAATCACTGGCCAGAACTTGGTACTTGAAAGTGAAATGACACAAGCTGAGGATGAGACACTGAGAAAGGTAGCAATTGTTGGCAATGTGGTGCATCCAGTGGAGCCAAGAAGAAGGCCCTCGATGATGACGAAGGTGGTAAACAAGTTGCAGAACGTACAGATGGCCCCCAGGCCATTTGTTTGATCTGTAAGTAATCTGATGCAGCAAACCAAGACGGTATGCCCCCATGGTTCCCTAAAAGGCCCGGACACTACACTTGAGCAGATGCCTAGTGCTAGTGATGTCTAGAAATGTACTGTATTTTACCTTCAATTGCATTGTGTTATTGTATCGCAAGGTTATGTACTTGTAACATCAGGCTGGATTTGACAAACATATGTAAACCTAAAAATAAGAAGATGGTGAGATGATGATGACAGTAAGATGAGACTTTGCTTTACCTTGTGGTGTCTTTACTAGTGTCATTTATGTGCACATATGATGCTCTCCGGTTGAAGCTTTCGCCCAACAAATCAGTTGGTATATTTCTAGGAATATCCTACAATGTGGATGGATGGATGAACGGATACTGATGGCAGTAAGGCTCTTAAATTCTCGCAGAACGAGAGGGGAAAAGAAGATGAGATTAGTTCAACTGAAGTGAAGGGCGGAGAAGGAGTGGCGGAGCAGAGGGCCAGCGTGGATGCGGTGGTGGCATCGTCAGCGGCGAAGAGGTAAACGGGAAGGGGGAGGCCACTGGCTGCGCACCCGAGTACCGGAGCCTGCGAACCGCGCCGTGCGGCGACGGGGGAGGACGCGTGCAGGGGAGCGGGGTCTGCGCTTTCCACGGCGTGCCGCCGGGAGCCTCCGTCCCGGCCCCCAGTACGAGCGGGTGGCAGTCCCCGCGCGGCGGCAAGGTGGAGACGGTGGGGGTGCGGAATGGCGGGAGAGCGCGCGAGGCTGAAACCCATGTCCACGGAGTTAGTCACGGCCTCGCCGGCGACGGGCAGAATGCTAGTCGGAACATGGGCAGTATTTTGCACTAGAACTTTATCAGATGTTTTGCACAGCTCGTAAAATGCTCGTATCTTTCTAAAAGAAAAAAAAAATCATGGACAAGTTAATTTATGATTCGTGTCGCTAAATGTTCATAATTTATGAAATTTTAGCAAGTTTTACAAAACGGTTCATATGTTCTGGTGTTCAAGGAATCCGCTCCGCTTCTGCCCATCTGCACCCTGCACTGGTACTGCGCGTGTCCAGATAAACAGAACGATGTGATGCACCAAGAGTATCCATCATCCTTTCCATATGCAATGTGATAGAGCAGGAAAAGGAGGGCAATGTGATACACCAGAGAGAGCAATAAAACAGAACAGACGATCCATTTTGGTTCGGTTAACAGCACGTTACAGCAAAATTGCGCACTTACATTAGCCCAGAAGAGCTCTAAGCATAGAAAGCTTGCAACCAAAAAACTAAAACAAAATGGAGCTTGATCGTCAGCGACCCTACCAAGTACGCGTATCCCTTTGTCATATTGTTTTTAAGAGCCATTTGACTAAAGCTACCACCAGGTATTGGTATGTGAACAAAAGAAGGAACTTAATTCCCAAAAGTATCTGTCTGTGCTGTAAGTACTTGCTGCTGTATTGTTTTGGTATGTAACCTGCACCAAAAGCGCGCCAAAAAGAAAACCCACACTGGCCATCGCTCTTCAACATATTCCATTGCCATGCGGCGGGTACCGGTAACCACGGGGAGGTACCAGGAAGCTTGTAACGCTGCCATCCGAGCCGGTGGTCGGGGAGGAGCTCATCTGCGGACCGCCAACCGGGTGTGATGCTGACAGCAGTATGCTCCTCCCAGCATGCATCCGAGGCATGTTGTGACTTTGGCTGCCAAATTCCTGGAAACCCCATTGGTATGTCCTACTGCCGTGCTGCGGAGGAGGAGTCTGGTGCCACTGATCATAGCTGCCTGTGTTCATGCCCGTTGCGGCGTATCTCTCGCTGGACCCTGGATGTCGGTTCTGGAGGTACTGATGATGGTGCTGATCCATTGAGCACATTCCACCTGAAAATTGCGGCCTCTGGTCTTGGAGGACTCGGCAGTTATACTGCTTCTCAGCTGGGTAATTGGGATTCGGGAAGTGGGATGTGTCAACACTAGCCATGGTTGAGGACTGCCCTGGCTGTACCCACTGCTGGCTGCTTTCGTACAGGACACTGGGATGAACATCTGGCATCCCCCATTGCTGTCTCCCTTGATGCGGAAGATTTGCATGAACATCTGGTAGCCCCCATTGCTGTCTCCCTTGTTGCAGAAGATTTGCACGAGCATCTGGCATACCCCATTGCTGTCTCCCTTGATGCACAACATTCGTGTGTGCATCTGGCAGCCCCCACTGCTGGTTACTCCCTTGAGGGGCAACATTTGCCTGTGCATATGGTAATCCCCACTGCTGATTACTCCCTTGAGACAGAACATCTGCCTGTGCATATGGGAATCCCCACTGCTGGTTACTCCCTTGCTGCCAAACATTTGTGTGTGCATCTGGTAGCCCCCACTGGTGAGTATTTCCTTGCTGTCGAACATCTGCGCGTGTATCTGGCAACCTCCACTGCTGAGTATTTCCTTGCTGCCGAACATTTGCGTGTGAATCTGGTAGCCCCACTGCTGACTCCCTTGGTGCACGGCATTTGTGTGTGCATCTGGCAGCCCCCACTGCTGACTCGTTTGGCGCTGAACATTTGCATGTGCACCTGGCAGCCCCCACTGCTGATTACTCCCTTGCTGCAGAACATTTGTGTGTGCGTCTGGGAACTTCTTCTGGAAGGCAAAACTCATATCCTTACATTCATTAATCACCACGCTTTTCGCAACACAAGGTGAGAACCCCTGGTGTTGTGGATGTTCTCCAGTCAGATAGCTGAGCTGAGAGACATCACCAGATTGCTGAAAAATGATGACACATTGGAGTAAGTGATGCAAAATATGGTGTGCCAACATGAAAAATACCTGACTGCTTAATATGCGAACAGAGAGTGCTACTGAAATTCCTAGTATTAAAAGTTATGTTCATCTTACCTGTGTGAGTTCAGAGAATCCATTACAGACTTTCGAATTGCATAGTGTGTACCCATCCCGTTTCATCTGCATAGAAAAGCCAAAACTAAGAATTATAGCTGAAATATTCTTTCAGTATATGAAACATGAGTTCCTAGAAATTTAAATTCATCTAGGGCAACAACCTGTTTAATGTGTATGCTCCGTAAACAAGGAATAATAAGAAGAATTAAACATGTCGACGGCATGTCACTGCCTAAGTGGTAAGTGCCAGCAGACAGAAAGGTTCACTTTATGCATGTCAAAACAATGATTGCTTTGGAAAATAAAATGTTTACATACCAGAATACAGAACTGGTCCACAAGCTTCCTTGCTTGATCCTACAAAAGCAATCATGGAGGAGACATAGATCAAGAGTTATTATACTATTATTCTTGAATGGTAAAAATGAATTAAATAGTACTCACATAAGTGGGCATAGTAGCAAGGTGAATACGCTCATCTCCGAGTATCATTTCAACAGCTATTTGATGGTCATCCGGTGTTTCAGACCCGAGAAGGCAAAGTATGTAGTGAGATTGATCAATTATACCTGCCACATGTGATTCTTTAGAAGAATATAAGAATAAGAGCATAAAATTATGAGTCCACAAGCAGAAACAAACCCACCTCTACAGAAATACTGCACACGGTGAAAAACAAATCTTCCAATGTTTCGAGTATTTTTAGTTCTCGTAGTCGGATGACATGAAATGGTATCTTCCCGCATGTATGGAGTTCCCTCAGCACTCCCGTACCAAAAGAAATGGGATGGTGAGCGGGAAGACAATGGCCTCAATGTTTCAACACCCTCAATTTTAGAAGCATTTCCATTTAGTGCATGCCTACATAAAAAAAAATGAACAAGTCAATTTTAAAACAAAATAATGTCCGTGTTTCTCATATCAATTGTGTGGAAATAACTCCAACTTGAAATGAAAACTACAGATCAAGAAGTTGTACAAAGCAGCACCTCTGGGTGGTCAGGATGACCTCTGAAAGGATCTTTTCTATGTCAGGTTCAATGTTATATAAAGGGTGTCCAATACACAACTCAATGTCTGGAGAAATACCAAATTGACTGCTGGTACCATCAGTAACACCAGGCTCTACTAAGCTTCCGTCCTCGAATGGTCGCCTGACCTGAATATCAGCTTGTTTCTGACTTTTCCCTTTGAAACTGACTTGCTGGTTCAGAGAAATGGGAGAAGTTCCTGATACCTCTCTCTTTGAAGTAGTAGGTTGGGGCTCCGTCGAAGCTTTATCCTCATAAGGTCTGCCTGCCACCTTTCCAGAACTTGCATTGCAGGAGGACACAGGGGTCATTGCACTGTCTTCGAGTTCTGACACACCATGATTGTCCTGATTTACAATTGAGACCGAATGTCTTTCTTTCATCCTTATATGCGAAGAGTGAACCTTTACAGAGAAATTTTCTGCATGCAGACTATTTCTGTTCAAGGAAGGGTGTGAAAGATTGGTTTGGAGCATTGACAAGGGCTCAATTTTCTGTCCTCTCATGTCCTTTTTGCATTTTTTCTGGTCTACCTTGACCTCAAGTGGCTGATTGGTTGGGATAACTGAGAAGGGCTTTGGTTCATGTCCTCTTGTGTCCTTTTTGCCCATTGTCTGATCAACTTTAACATCAATTGGCTGTTCTTTATGAGATCCCTGCTTAACCTTTTCCGGATTTTTTTCTAAACATGGATCATTATTTCTATTCAAGAAAGGAATTAGGTGATTGGTTGGGATCACTGAGAAGGTCTTCTGTTGCTGTACTCTCATGTCCTTCTTGCATATTGTCTGGTCTACCTTAACCTCAACCGGTGGTTCTTTTGGAGATCCCAGTTTAAGTCTTTCTTGGTTTAAAGTCCCCATTGACTTTTGAAACCGGCCTTTCGGACTTTGGAAACTCGACCTTGCACTTTTGTTTGAAGGCCGGAGATTCGAGGACTGCTTTCTCTTTTGTGATAGAACTGTCTCCTTTGACGATTGTCCATTTTTATGATCAACCTTTGCAAGTGCTAACTCCACCCGCTGTTCATGATTCTGAAGAAAATGGTCAGGAGCAGGACTACCTGATGCACTTTGTTTTGTGTCACATAACGCAGAACTGTTCCTAAGGGAAGAAGAGCGTTGAATAGTATCTTCAGGATCAGACAGTACGGTTGATTTGGGATTGTTATCTTGGGCAGAGGATGAACAAATCACAGGTGAGGTGCTCAATATTCTGGTTGGGAAGACTTCTAGAGCTGAATTCTCAATGCATACTGCTGCATCTTCACAGGCGTCGCGTTCCTTGGACTTGCATTTTTCAGGAGGATTGCTAGAAGTATTGAGAAGAAGTGTAGCTTTTGTTTGCTGTCTTCCCTTATTTAGACCTAAATCGATCTATTTGCATACAGTTCGGCACAAAAGCACAAGTTAAATTACAGTACTTTCTAAAACTAACAAAAGAATTAAGTATGATCCAGGAGCCGAAGACGGAGGTACCTTCTTAACATAGTTGCAAAGCTTTTCAAGGCATGGCGTAGGATCCAAATTAAGCCTGGGTTGCAAGGAATTGATGATGGTCGACTCAGCAATCTGAAATATGTAACAGAAACATTAATCAGGTGGGATTTCAACAGTACTAGATGACATTGAAACCTTGTCATTCCTGGTTTGCAGAAGTACTGACCAACTGATGGTGATAAGTCCATGAAGGATCCGCGAGCAAGGACAGATCCTTGACAACACATTCAGTGCCCAATCTAAGAGCAACTCTGTTCATTTTAGGGATGTCATATCCTGAGGAATCGTCCCCATTAGAAAGGAAGGACCGGTAGTCCCGCACCTAGGTGCAGTACATTGTACAGAAACCACACATAAGCAGAGAAAATACATGCATTAAAGCTACAAATTAGACTGCTACTTCAGCAAACCTCGCAAATAACAATTCCATTGTGGAATTTGCAAGGGATACCATGCAATATATCTTGAGGCAAGCAGCCGTACTCAATATCCTGTAGAAATACATTCGTCAAAAAATAGTATAATATCCACAGATAAACTACCAGAAACTGTAACAGAATCAGCAAACCATCAGGATAACAGAACTGGTTAAGGATTCTCTAAATAGAAACATTACTTTCTGAGAATAGAATTTGCAACCAAAGCTATCTGTTTTCCTCACAAAAGGAATATATCAAGAAGGAAACAAAATGTACATTGGCTCTATGTGAAATGTACGCACAATAGTAATTTACTCTGATCGCATCACGAAAAGAGAATCATGTGGACAGAAAATTGCGAAACTCAAAATGCCTGGCTATGATCTGGAGTCTGATGTGTTCACCACCGGCGCGCCCATAAATATGTGCTTTGCACAGGAATGGACTGCAAAGCCTAGCACTGACTCCACAGTGCAAGCACTCACTCCTTATACCTTCTCGCTTTTTAACTCTGTAACTTGAAAGCCAACTCATGATTAATCACCCCCTCCCCCCACCCCCCCTCCCCCCTTGACACCATGGAAATAAAATAAGCACCGTACTTACAGAAAGCAAAGCTCTCGACGCCCTAGTATACGGCTTCTTCTCTGGGTCGTCACCAATCAGAAACACAAGCATTCCCTACAGCAAAACCAACACATTCTGTCATGAGCAGGAAAGTAATAATACCAACAAACATATATATGGCTGCAGTCCTTTCAATTCACACGCAGACCTTATCAAGCCCACCAATCGAGTACCCATCCGGAAACAGATTCAGCGCAAAGGACGGCTCGAGGTCTGCATCAAGGGATCAGAAAACTTTCTGTTTGAGCGACAGTTGACAAGGGAGTAACCAAACAGATTACCGAAACCTAGCGTCCCGAAATTGGGCAGGGAGCTCGGAATCTCACCGAAATCAGCAGGATCGGTTACATTCCTGCCACGTACGCCCGACCGGACGGAGACGCCGCTGCCGCCGAGCCCCGGCCCCGCCCCCGTCGCGGCGGCCTGCACGATTTTTTCAGACGCAGAGTGTCCGTAACGCTTTGCAGGCACGACGGAAAAAATCTCGCAATGCGGCGGGCATAAGTAGGGTTTCGATTCGGATTAACGCGACGATCGAGATGGCGGGTTGGAGATAGAGGGAAGGGAGGGGGGAGAGGAGGGGAGGGTGCTCACATCCCACGGCGGAGGCGGCGGCGGCTGGGGCAGGGGCGACCCGTACGTGAGAGGAGGTGGGTCGTCTGCGGAGGCGGAGGCGGAGACGGGAGGCGGCGGGTAGAAGCGGCGGCCGCGGCGGGAGATCTTGAAGGAGACGACCATCGGCGGCCGGTGGCGGGCGGCGGTGGCGGAGCAGGTAGGGTTTTGCTCGCCGGTGGTTGGTTGGGGTTTTTGGTTGGGGCCTGGGGATTTGGAGAGAGGTGGCGCGAGACGGTGAGGAGGAAGAGCGAGAGAGGGAGGACACTGGCCCACTGGTAGTGTAAGCGGGGTGCGCCTCTGGGGAAACACGCACGTATACGCAGCACGGCGCCGTGAGTCGAGTGGAAAAAAGTGAGAACGAGCTGTGGCTCGATTGTTGTGGTTGGCAGTGGCAACACAACTCATCTCAGGTTCGAGTCCCACGGTGGCCGAATATTACAACTTGTATCCTTAGTTGAGGCTCAGAAAAGAAGTGTGGAAAAAAGTCACGATTAGAAAGAAAACGAGGAAATTGCATAATAACACTCGGAACAACCTTCGCGCAAACCAGTGACTTCAATGTCCTTTTGCAGAGACCAGTGACTAGAAGTAAGACGTTGCAACGAGCTGTAATGAACTCATTAGAATGTCTATCAACAATTGTAATTAAAACTGATTGGATTCCAACAAAAATCAATAATTAGAAAGTGAGTGGGCATAGCTTCAATCGCCGTCATCCCTGTGAACGGCCGGCCGCCGAAGTCACCGTCCCTGTCGGACCGACGCCGCCTAGGAAGACAGGAAGCATATCGAGGTCTCCAGGCCCAGCTTGACCACATGCAGTGTCCCCCGTCGCCAGTCCGCCGCCGCCGCAGTTGTCCCCGTCACCTCCGGTTGGTCCCGTCTGGCCGCCGCCACCTGGGAAGAAAGGAACTCGACCGGGGATTCCCAGCCCGGATCGAGCACATTGAGTGCCCCCCGTTGCCGGCCGACCACCGCCGCCGCCGTCCCCGTTGTATCCTGGTGGCCGCATCGGGCCACTGTCGCCGCCTGGGATCGACGAGAAAGGGGAGAAGACGATAAACTCGTTCGACTCGCTAGGCACGACCGGTCTTGTTTTCCTTTAGTTGAGCATCTTTTGTCAGATAAACAGTTAGTCAGTGTAATCAGTTAATTACAGATCGTTGCATCAAATTAAACCCAGAGTAGAATTAATTCACTGGTTTGTGCAAAGTTTGCCCAGAGAGTTACTGGTATATGCAATTTCCTCAAAGAAAAAAAAAGCATAACACTTAAATTGTACATGCATTTTCAAATCCAAAGTCAGTGTGTAGCTCAAAATGAATCCAGCATTACTATGGTCCATGGACCGAATTCATGACCCAAACTGAATTAGCTAATATTTACAGCTAGATCCATCCTTTTCGTTTCCATATATTTGTTTTAAATTTGGAGCTTAATTTACACGATTTAAATTTGTTCTACTCTATGTGTATCATCATAACTAATAGAACCAAGTATTTGGACTTGGGAGTATATACATAATATGTTCTCAGCGCCGACTTGGTGTACACTTGGAAGCATGACGGGACCACATGTCAGAAAGGTGAGGACACATAGTTGTGCCACGACGAAGGCTATATCTTAGAGAAAGTTTTTTCTTTTTACAAGCACCTACTTTAAAAGCACTCGTGCCACATGTCAGAAATGCTTACTTTAATACGTTCATGCTTTTTCAACCCTCCCTCGCTTCTTCCTTTAACGACCACCATATGATATCCTTTACTTTTGTGAACACATCTCTCGAGGGAAGAACTTGGAAGTAAAAATTGAGATGTCATTTAGACCCAAAAAAAAAATTATGCACACAAGAGGTAATATATTTACAAGGGACAAAGGTTAACCGATATCTATGGCCCTACTTGCGCACACAAGTCCCCTTCCATGCATCTCTTTCTCCACCCCGGAAGAGATCCATATATACTACTTCCTCCATTCCTAAATATAAGATGTTTTAGCATTTCTCTTTCCATCCGTATCTAGACATGTTTTAGTGTAAATTTCAAATGAATCTTGCTCTAAAACATGTCTAAATATAGATGGAAATATAAATGCTAAAACATATTATATTGTGGAACGGAGGGAGTATTTTTCATGTAGCAGCATTGCTGAGTACGATGGTTGTTCAGGGAAATCCACTTCGGCTTATAGGTGTATCTACACCCACTAGCCAAAAACCAAATTTTAAAGTTTCTAAAAATTTCAAACAAAAATTTCGGGTGTACATATGAACATTCTATGGTCGTACAAAAAAAATCGGGATGAAAACATTTTTTGTGGCCAGTGTAAAAAAGACAAATCTCCGGCGTTTCAACATGACTTTGTACGTAACATTTTTTTTCTCTTTTTTATACCGGCCACACAAAATGTCTTTTCGATGCGAAACTTTTTTACACACATAGACATTTTTCATATGAACACCCGAAATTTTTGTTTAATTTTTTTTGACATTTTAAATACGTTAAAAATGTATTTTGCACAACGGGTAAACATCATGTCCGGTTGTTCATGACAATTGTATATTAATTTCTTATTCGGCTTCACCTTATTTACCGTACATTCTCAACTTTAGGTAATTTTCCATTATGGGGTCATCAAGTTGTGGCTAGTCAATCTAAACAAACTATCAAGTACACCTACCACAATATTTTCCATAGAAAGTGTATGGATTTCCACATGATACTTTGGTAGTTCATTATTTATTTTATAAAGTACTTAAGTTTGAAAATATCCTTTTAAAGGGGGATTATCCTACCCCCACATCATTTGATGCACACAACCATAATTATAGAGAAGTATCAATCTTTACAATGATATTAAGGGAGATACAGAGTAGGGTGTTAATGAAGCTTCAAAATTTTGGGTATACAACATATTTTGTTAATTAGAATTTTGCATCATTGTAAAATTTGATGCTCGTTGTAAATATAAATTTTCGTGAGGATGAGGGAGAGCTTGTATATGCAGATCCTAACCTAAATTTATAAATATATAGACCGACCCCTAGTTATTCTTTCACACTTTTCTCTAACACATTGTGAGCTTGTTTTCGCAAACTGGAAATTCCCCTTCATCCTCCCAGCCCCTTCCTTTCTTCTCCTTCGAAAACATACAACATCACATTATTAAGATTATTGTGGCCTTGTCAAGATTTATGAAGTGTATTCTTTGTAGGTCATTTCCATGCCTTCGAAATTACTCATATGAAGGATCCACGAATCAACAACAAGAGATGTGAGGCAATTCAAAACTTCATGGCTTGAGAGACTTGAGCATGTACATATGCCATGTAGATGAATTGTGTTCTTTCAAGATTTATGTGCATTGAATAGCCATGTATATATGCTACGCATGTTATCTCACCTTAGCAAACCTTTTCTTGTTTAATAACATCAATGCACATTTTTTCCTCTCACTAATATATATATCAGTAGTCTCGATCATGTTTGATTAACTAACGCACCTCATAATTGATTTAATTTTTTATCAGGTCAAGAAAATCAAAATCTTAAAAGGACAAAAAGAAATTATGTTATCTCAATATATTAAATCTTTAAGGCGAAGTGTTCTTTCTAAGCTACAAGCTCCTAATGTAAATAGTTTGCTTATGCACCACTGTTAAACCCCTGCACTCCAAACCAAAATGCGATCCTCATTCTCCTTTATGCATTTTATATGAAACAAAGGCAATGTACGTTAGGTACGCATCCTGGCAGAGATCCACTAGATAGTTAATGCTTTCAAATAATGACATAACAATACACGTGGATAACAAACAACACTACATCTTTGACATGAAAGTCCCTCGTACATGTTATTTCCTTAGCGTCTTGTAGTTACCATTTGAAGAAACAACCCTAGTGGTGGAGCTCCATGGGGGTCGAAGGGGGCCTTTGCCCCCCCCCCCCACCCCACCCCACCCCACCCAGTTCCTCTAGCTAGTACAATTCTTAAGAGCATAATACTAGCTTTTGGCCCACAAAATGTTTTAAGTGGTTTTAACCATGATTAATATTAAAAATATATCAAAGTTGTGGTGTATGTGGTCTTCAATGTTCATTTTCTTCCATTATCCAACATCAAGGATGAAGAATCACATACCGGTAATGTTGGATGAAAATTTAGTTTGGATTCTAGGTATGCTACCTAGTTTTCTTGTTGTTAATGTTATTGCATTTATTTTTTTATTTTTACTTGATACATAGTGGGATTTTACTGATTTTTCAGAAATATTGCATTATTGGTACTATGCCTCTTAATTGCTTTTATTTTTTATATTTTATATTTTTACTTGATTTTTATTTTTTCAGAAATACCGGTAATGTTATTGCATTTATTTTTACTTGATACATATTGGGATTTTGCTGATTTTTCAGAAATATTGCATTATTGGTACTATGCCTCTTAATTGCTTGCACGTTTACGACATATGCCCAAATACATATGCTACGTATTTCACCACGCATGCAATATACATCTTTGTTGTGCTTTGGTTATGTTAATTGTTCCAAACCATAAAAATGTTAGGTTTTTATGTAAATCATTTTAGTCTATGATTTATAGTATTCATTGATCATGTAGATTTCCGTTGTGTGAGGGGGTAATAATAATATAGGATAAGATCAACCTTAGGATGTTTCACCTACTTCTCTTACTTTGATTTGGATCTGAGTCTCCATCTCTATCCTTGATGTCTATATATATATATGTATGCCTACTCCTCTATCATGGAGGTCTAGAATGTTGTCTACTGCTCTATAGTTCCTAATACTAATTATTACTTTCCCTTCAACTAATCGTCAACATGAAGCTAGTATAGTGTGTGTTCTCTCATAGGCGTGGATCCTATTCTCTGTGTTCTTTAAAAAAATCAATAAAAGAATCTATTCATACATTCATGCATGTTGTTTTGGTAAATGACAGTAGAGGTATATTGAGTTGCGCTATTTGTTCAGATGTAATGACAAACTAAATTTAACATATATAATTTATATGAAATAGTAAGTATTTTAGAATATGTTATGGGGCCAACCCCAGCCCCCCCCCCCCCCCCCCCCCCTCGTCGGCACGACTTATCCATGCAGACATGGAACCATGTTTGAAGATTATAATTAATATGGGTGCAAGAGTAAACAAAATTACCATCCATCATACATTGTTGTGTCAGGTAAGAAGTTTAATTTATAAATTTCAGTAAACTTTGTTGCAATATTTTTTCTATGAGGAGAGTTATCCTAACCTAAATTTATAAATACACATGCATCTTCACCTGGTTATTGTTGTATACTCTTCTTTATCCCATGAAAACATGTTGTTTCGGGCTAAATAGTGAAAATATTTAAGCATTGGCGGGTGCTATCTTCTAAAGTGTTTCGGTTAAGTACATCATTCAAAACTACTGCGTGTGTATCTCCTTTGCGAAATATGTTTCTTTAACAATAATTTTTTATAGGTTTTGCAAAATTGATAACAATATTTTTTGTGAAGATTGTATATATACATAATCCCATCTTACAACGGGGAGAGGGAGGCTAAACTGCTTACAACGATTTATGCGCTTGATTCTCCCATCTTAACATAATCACAGAAGCACAACCTTGCAAAGGGGGTGCAAATAAATTTAATCCCTTGATTAATTATCACAGCTAAAATGATCAAAGCTACAACGCACTTCTTCCACATAAAGTGTGACCTTTTTTAATTATTACTTACACACACGTGCCATGACTTAATAACAGTACTTACACACACATTCCAAAACAACGAACACGATAAAATAATAATGTAAAGGCGGTATAAGCCGCTAGGAGTGAGCACCAAGAGTGAGAAGCTACAAGGTTGCCCTAGCACCACTTCATGGGTGAAAGTTATAACATTACTATAAGCATGTAAGTTGTCAAATAGTTACATCCCCCCCCCCCCCCCTCCTGCACACACACACACCCCAACCACCACCACTATATTTTCCAGATATCAATCCACCTTTGAAACGTCAAAAGAACATGATGACAAAGATTACAAGTGCTTGTTGAGATATTATGCTAGGGCAGATTTACCGTATCATACTTATATAAACTGGTTTTATTTTGCATTTGTTATGGCTCCCGCAATGGAACCTCCCATAGAGATAGGAAGTTCATATTGCATTTGGTCACTAAAAATCCACATTTGAGATATACAGGGTCATATAATGAAAAAAGTAAATATTAATTTCACATGATGCATATTAGGAGATAAACAAATAAATTCGATGGGTGGGTCATGCCCCCGACTTGCCGACCCCGATCTTTGCCCCTGCATCTCTTTTCTTCACCTCGTGTGGTTCATGATTTGTCTAAGACAAATAATGACATTTCACATGTGGCATCATTGTAGTGGATCATGGTTGTTCATCAGTATGTATTGTTCATCTTCAGCTCATTTGTTGTATTTTATTCAACTCCATGGATTATCCTTTACGGGGTCATCATTGGCAGTAGATAGAAGCATTTGTGGAAATGTTTTCAATCTAAACAAAGATACACTACTATATGTCATTTGCATTAGTTGTTCCTGGGAACATTCTGATAGTGTTGGTTATTGTCAATCCTAGATATGCCCCTAACCAATGCTCGAATTTAAAAAATCATTAATTTCGTAATAGATCCCTAATCCTAGTGCAAGAGTAAATAAAACTACTAGCCATCGATCAAAAGGCATCGTTCATGTTGCCGCTTTTCTAAAGCGGTATCAAACTTGTTTTATGTTTTACATTCATAAGGGATAGACTATCATAGCTCTAGCCAGCTTTTCCTTCTTATAGCATAAACACATAAGAATACCCTGACAAGCGATTGTGCAAATCAGATCGAATTAATCAATCCCTTGAATAATTAACTAGCACACATAATAAAATGATCAAAGCCCTTTGAACACGTATGCATGTACTCCCTTCGTATTAAATTATAAGATGTTACAATTTAGATCACATATGGATCGAAATGAGTGCATCAATGCACTTAAACCTATCTAGATATATTTAAATAAGAAAAAGCTAAAATCTTATATTTTGAAATGGAGGTAATACCAATAAGGCGCGACTTCGATAACTAGTTGTTACACACGCACGTAGGCACGCACCTGCAGTACGGGTGACTTCTTTTAAGTTTCTGCTTATGTAGAAGCCTGCTTATAGATTATGGTGGGGAGAAACTGTTGTGGGTAGAAACTGCCAGAAACTCCCTGGGAGACTTCTTTTCAGCTTTTCAGTTTTGCTTATTCGATATGATGAGTTGTGAGATGTCTATTATGCCCCTAGATTTGGTTTGTGCACTTAATAAAGCAATATATAGCAACATATGCTAGGTTTTAGTAGATATAAAATAAAAATAATATGAAAAGGTCATAATGATTTCGAAATTACAATAGAAATAGTATCGTTTCATTCAGTACATGCATACATAATAGAAATGTCATAATGATCTCGAAATTACAATAAAAATAATATGTCAAGCTACTATTCCTTGAGCAATGCTCTGTCGTAGTGCACCCATGACGCTATCAGATGATGAGGGGGCGGTTCCACCAGTAAAAGATGCGCTATCCTCGTACATATGGGGCTCGCTCATAGGTGTGGAAATGCTGATCATATAACTTACTGTCACGGATGAAGTTATGCAAACACATGCACGCAGTGATGATCTTCATTTGTGTGAGGGTCTCAGGAAAATGTGGTATTCCAAGCAGAATGCGCCACTTCATCTTAAGAACGCCGAATGCTCTTTCAACAGCATTGCGCAAACATGAATGAAGATGGTTGAATCTCTCCATCATGTTTCTTGGAGGTGCCGATTGGAATTCCGGAACATGATAGCGTTGCTCTTTGAATGGGGCGATATAACCAATTCCGTTTGGATATCCAGAGTCAACAAGATAGTATTTTCCTGCAAGTAGCAATATATATTAGAACATAACTATATTAGCTAATATATTTTTGTACATATTTCATATGCTAAGAGATTACCAGTGGGAGGGTGTGGATAACTGTCGAAATGGGGTCGAGCATCAGTCCATACACATGTATCATGAACAGATCCAACCCATCCAGCAACAACAAATGTGAACCTCATGTCAAAATCACATATTGCCAACACATTCTGACTTGTATAACCTTTCCTATTAGTGTATTGTACCTTTAGGCTCTCAGCAACCGTGACAGGAATGTGTGTTCCATCAATTGCTCCAATGGCATCTTTGAAATGGGGCCAAAATCTAGGTTGTTGTAGTTTCTCATGAACTTCGACGAAAGTTGGATCATTAGGTCTAATATAATCACCCGCCATACGGTCTACACAGTCTAACACATGATGAAACTTGTTGCTGACAGTGGAAACACTACGCTCAAAATGATCTGCAGCTTGACTATTAGACGCAGGTGCCCCCACCATATACAGAAATAGAACTAGTGATTCCATACTGGACATCTGAGAGATAGACTCGAGGCCATACTTAAGAACAAGAATGTGGTGCAACATTTTAAAAACTGACCTCCTCATTCTAAAACACTTATAGAATTTCTTTGGATCCTTCATCCTCTCCTCAATCCATCGTATCCCTGTCAGCAAAGGCAATCTTCTAGCCTCATAAGGAACCATCTCATTCTCAGCAATACAGGCCGCAAGCAGAACACACATGTCAAACTCGTCATCAGAATCACCATTTGAGTAATACATCTAAAATTGGACAAAAAATTATCAAACAACATAGTTCTTTAATAATACAAGTTACAAGCAAATAACATAGTTTAGGACAGATACAAGTTACAAGCAAATAACGTAGTTCAGGACAGATATAAGTTACAAGCAAATAACATCGTTCAGGACAAATACAAGTTACAAACAAATAACATAGTTCAGGGCAAATAGAAGTTCTAAGCAAATAACAAAGTTCATGACAAATAACACAACTTCTTGCTATAATGCTCCCATGTCATCCTAATCCAATCAAGCCTCTGTTGGCGATACTCATCTTTGGTGTGCCTGTGGGAGTTGGCGAGTAGGGGCATGCTCTGTTCTTTTTGCCACTGATAATCCCCAAGAGCAAGGAATCACTGTAGCACAATTCGATAAGTATTTGAGTGTCGAATCCACGAGGAGCTGAAGGTAAACTATCTATTCTCTAAAGCCCTATAACCCTCTTATATGGCCTTTTATGCAAAGCAATAAATTTGAGTATGAAAGGACTAACTAATGGAAGCAAGTGATGTGGAGTAGGTTTATCTAGCAACAAGTTTCTAAGAGCAAGTTTTCTAATGCAAGTTTCTTAAAGTAGCAAATAGCAAGGATCTCAAGTAGCAAATATCTCAAGGGAGCAAATGTTCTGGCAATTGTTATTTCATTCGTGTGGTTGTCACAATTAATGAAGCACATGTTTTAGTCTTAATTGTTTCTTCTAGGAGGGAGCCATAAATAGGTATAGCCAAGTAAATGAGCAAATTACACAACTCTTATGATGGATCTCATGGCCAATTAAATGTGCAGCACAAGAATTATTAAGACATAATTGTCCCACCATAGCCTTAAGTTCTAGGGTCCCCCATATACATCCCCCAATAGAGTAACTTCATGATTTGATCTTGGGTTTACATGTCCTCCCAAGTCTCCCTCACTCCATTACCTTACCGGTTATCACCTTTTATGCATTCCCCAACATATGCGTGCACTCATACATTGTACATCAAGACAATCATAAAAGATAACAAAACTTGTATGCAACCAATCAACGAACTATCTAATGCCATGAACAAATCACTTCTCAAACATAGATGGAGAGACACAATAGATCAAGAGAAAAGTATATTGCATCATACATCATGTTTGCCAAGAGTTTACAGTGGAGAGATGAGATGATCTTGCTGTAGAAGTTGATGATGAACACGCCGGAGGGGGGTGGAGCCCTCCAGAGGTGGATTCCGGCGGCGTTTCCCCCCTCCGATCTTCTCCAGTGGCAGCCTTCTGTCTCTCTATTTCTGGTTTTGTGTTTCTTTATGAAACTCCTCGGGGGGCTCTTTATATAGGAGTTTTTAGGTCACGAGGAAACTTCGGGAAGAAGGATCGACGCAAACGGAGCCACGAGGCCCAAAAGAGGTGGGCCCATGTGGCCAGGTACTGGGGGCGCGTGGGGCACCCTCTTTTGGCCCTCCGGCCTTTGTTTGCTTGCTTCCTTCGCTCCGAGGTCTTCCTCCTTCCAAAAAAATGATCCTCGTAAATTTACAGCTCATTATGACGTCGTTAACGCCCTGAAATAAATAAGGAAAGAAATAGGGTTTTTCTGCCTGCGCAGGATTAATTCCATAAATAGGGGAAATCATTATTAATTACCAAAAGTCATTAAATAACAGGAATATACCCCTTATATGATGCAAATATGAATGGAATACAAGTGTTATAGTGCAAAGTTCATGGATGCATTTTACATGCATCACATCCCCAAGCTTAACTCATGCTCGTCCTCGAGTATGGAAGTGATAAAACTAACATGAACTTTGCAATATAACAACAACATGGATATAAAAGATGATTGCTACTGCTACATAAAGTCAAATGATTCATTATTCAAAGAAGTAGCAATATGCAAACCGTTTATAAAGTGATATCAAGTATTCAATGCAAGGATGTTCAATGATAGTTCACAAAGTATAACATAAAAGATAGTAATATGGACCACATGTATGTAATATGATAAGTAAGAACATCCTACATAGGCCATAGAGTGAAGATGAAAATCTGAATATAAAAGGTGGACACTTTGGAAAAGATATATAAATGAGTAGAGGTAAAACATGCATAAGTTTCATCTATCCTCCAAATTATTTTACTTAAGTTATTGAATGCAATGGTAATACTTGGTGTCAAGCTCTCATTCCCCTATCATAGCATCTTGAATGATTAAAGTTTAATGTGAAAGCAAATATGAGTAGTGGCCTTGATAAAGCAAAGGTTAGATGTCTCATGCCCCTTGAATACAAGTACCTACACCATGATTACTCATCTTGGGAAACAAAGCAAGTTTAAGTTATCTATCATTGTAAGTAATAATGGTTGATGTCGGTGGAATTGATGAGAGTGTTCTTCTCCGTCAACTACGCCAACAAGCACTCTTGATACCCTGAAAGGAAAATAATATATGGGATAGGTTGAGCCTCCAAGTGCAGAGTATGTAGAAGTGGAAGTTTTTTCCCACGAGGGTGACTCGAGGGTTTAATATCGAACTCTTGGGGAATCAGTAGTGGGGATTTTATCTCCTTGTCCTTCTCTAGATTTCCTGCAAACAAAGTAGATTGCTTTGTGCCCTCAACCTCACCAAGTGGTTGTCAAGCACAAGGTGTGAGAATGATATTAAAAATAATAATGGATGCAAAACAGTAAATAAATATGCAATGGTGGTAAGTAATAATGCAAGGATGGTGGAAACAATGATGGATGATATTTTTGGGGTTTTTATATATGAATGCAAGAAGTAAAAGTGTTTTTGTATTTTCTGATTTTAAAATGGCTGAATGTAAATAATGCTTAAAAGTGGTTGGAAAGTTGTTTCTTATGATTAACAATGGACTAGGGTTCATGGTTTCACACATGCACTCTCTCTTTAATATAGTGTGGCAAATGAGTAGACATAGGATTAGCATATGAGATTGCAAACAAGTTTAATGACATGTTACTAATTATATGGGCATAACGTCCTAACATAGAGACCTTTTGATTATTAGTCTCACTTATACTCCACCAAGATGCGAACTAAATCATAGCACCTCAGTAATTAAGATGACTGAGAGTATAGCCTTAAGATTAATGACATGAAGTGAAAATAAGAACATGCTGGATCTAGTCATATGTAGAGGCTTGTCACTCCTCATACCTTACAACATGGTATTTTGGTTTATCCCTAGTGAGGCAACAAAGAAAGGTAAACACCCAATGGATCGCGATATTAAGTTGTCAGCTTATCACATCACCACCCCCGTTGCTCCAACTAATGCACACGTTCCCCCTCACACGCTCTCATAAACATGCTTGATCAAAACTAGGATACAAGAACGGGGTACATAATATGTATCTACTTTCATAACTGAAATAAACATTGCAATCTCAACATATATTAACTCATACAAAGATCCACCACAAAGGTAATATAACGATGACTGTAATCATGTTCAGCAGCTCATACGGTGCTACTTAGTGAAGCTCAAGAGAGAGAGAGAGATACATATGCTACTTCCACAAACCCATAGTCCAGAGGTGGACTACTCCCTCTTCATCATGGAGACGGTGGAGATTTCGATGGAGAAGAAGGAGACCTCTCCAACAGCGCTCCGCCGGAGTTTTCCCCCTCCAATCTGCAGCCTCCTGGTCTCTGTTTCTTGTTTCTCTCGTGTGGCGGCTCTCTCTTCGAAAAATGTCGGGGAGCTCTTTATATAGGAGTTTTTAGGTCACGAGGATGCTTCAGGAAGAAGGATCGTCACAAACGGGGCCACGAGGGCCAAAAGAGGTGGGCCCACATGGCCCCTGTACCTGGCCGCGTGGGGCACCCTCTTTTGCCCCTCCGGCCTCCGTTTGCTTGCTTCCTTCGCTCCTAGGTCTTCCTCCTTCCAAAAAAATGATCCCCGTAAATTTGCAGCTCATTATGACGTCGTTAAGGCCTTGAAATAAATAAGGAAAGAAATAGGGTTTTTCTGCCTGCGCAGGATTAATTCCATAAATAGGGGAAATCATTATTAATTACCAAAAATCATTAAATAACAGTAATATACCCCTTATATGATGCAAATATGAATGGAATACAAGTGTTATGGTGCAAAGTTCATGTATGCATTTTATATGCATCAACATCCCCAAGCTTAACTCATGCTCGTCCTCGAGTATGGAAGTGATAAAACTAACATGAACTTTGCAATATAATAACAACATGGATATAAAAGATGATTGCTACTGCTACATAAAGTCAAATGATTCATTATTCAAAGAAGTAGCAATATGCAAACAGTTTATAAAGTGATATCAAGTATTCAATGCAAGGATGTTCAATGATAGTTCACAAAGTGTAACATAAAAGATAGTAATATGGACCACGAGTATGCAATATGATAAGTAAGAACATTCTACATTGATCATAGAGTGAAGATGAAAAGCTGAATGTAAAAGGTGGACACTTTGGAAAAGATATATAAAGGAGTAGAGGTAAAACATGCATAAGTTTCATCTATCCTCCAAACTATTCTACTTAAGTTATTGATTGCAATGGTAATACTTGGTGTAAAGCTCTCATTCCCCTATCATAGCATCTTAAATGATTAAAGTTAAATGTGAAAGCAAATATGAGTAGTGGCATTGATAAAGTAAAGGTTAGATGTCTCATGCCCCTTGAATACAAGTACCTACACCATGATTACTCATCTTGGGAAACAAAGCAAGTTTAAGTTATCTATCATTGTAAGTAATAATGGTATCATCAAGAACCTCAACTGGGGTACCTCTTGTCCCATGATATGGATCAAACCCACATCAAAACAACAAGACAAACAAACATAATGAACAACCTCAACACCCTTTTTATTTACCACTTTATATAGCTTTTTATTGTAGGGTGTATCACAGAAAGTTCAATATAGCATGTAAGTAAATTTCCACCATTAATGATGCATGGCTTAGATTAGCGGCCCAGGTTTCTCTCTAACCATTTATACAAACTCATTTAAACTTACTCTATTTCCACATTATTTCACCATGATAGGCATCCATAAACAAAAATACATGATATCAACTAAATAAATGATGGAACATGTTGAAAGCTTTGCATGTGACAGCACATATGGGCTAACTCCCAACCTTAAACATTTATCAAGCCACTATCATCATAATATTAATCACAATGGTTCATGTTTATTAAATGCAATAAAAGTAAAGTGTGCATCAAGTTCGCGAGAGCTTTTTAACCAACTTTTCCCATTACAATGAATAACGTAATCATTTTTATTTAGAGGTATAGATAACACAAATAACATGATAAACATACTTGGAATAGCATAAAGCTAATAGGTAGATATGGTGGACTCACTGGAAAAAACTTTGGTTGAAGGTGTTGGAAACAAGTTTTTATTTGTTGGAATTTTTGGGCTAGCAAAAGGGAGAAAGATGACCATCTAGATGCGTGCATGAGTGTCCATAGAACTAACTAATTCATGTCAAACAAGGTGAAATAACATACATCATCAAAACATGAATAAAAGATAGCTCATGATAAAGCATTTGCAAATTATTAGTCATAAAGAAGCTCATGAATCATGCAACTATATGTGTCATTAAAAATCAACTTAGACATCCCTTTTCCCAATACAATAAAAGCATGCAAGATATTTCAACCCATATTTCCAGTAGCTTTCTCATATAAAAAAGATAGTGTGGTGGTCTCACAAAATAAAAATCAAAGCAAAAACAAACAAAAAGACGCTCCAAGTTTATGCGATAAAGTGTTTCAAATGAAAAACAGAAGTTAGACGTGTGCAAACCGAGAGTATGTTGGTTCAGTTGGGATGTTATCCACATCCCCAAGCTTATGGTTTTCACCATCCTTGGATAACTCATGGTGCATCTCCTCCAATCCCTGTGAAAAAACTTCAAAACACTGTTTCTCCCATTTCTTTTCTATGGGGTGATATTAGTAGAGATAAACAAATAGGCTTCTTGCTGCATATAATCCATGGACTAAAATACATATGAATGTTCAGAGAGTGTATAGTGTTGTATGCCTACTCATAAACTCAATTGGATCAAAAAGATTCAACTCAAAAGTTCAAACTATGCATAAAACAATATGGGACAGAATCTGTCCAGAAAAACAGCAGCAGCAAAACGTATTTTTCTGTCCTACTTAAACTCGTCGAAAAATTCTGAAACAATTCAGGCCTACAGAGGATGAAAAGTTGCAGTTACAATTAAAATCTAAGCTCATTAAGAGTTACATGCTGGATCTAGTCATAGGTAGAGCCTTGTCACTCCTCATACCTTACAACATGGTATTTTGGTTTATCCTAGTGAGGCAGCTCATACGGTGCTAATTAGTGAATATCAAGAGAGAGAGAGATACATATGCTACTTCCACAAACCCATAGTCCAGAGGTGGAGTACTCCCTCTTAATCATGGAGACGGTGGAGATGTCGATGGAGAAGAAGGAGACCTCTCCGGCAGCGCTCCGCCGGAGTTTTCCCCCTCCAATCTGCAGCCTCCTGGTCTCTGTTTCTTGTTTCTCTCGTGTGGCGGCCCTCTCTTCGAAAAACGTCGGGGGGGCTCTTTATATAGGTGTTTTTAGGTCACGAGGATGCTTCAGGAAGAAGGATCGTCGCAAACGGGGCCACAAGGGCCAAAAGAGGTGGGCCCACGCGGCCCCTGTACCTGGCCGCATGGGGCACCCTCTTTTGCCCCTCCGGCCTCCGTTTGCTTGCTTCCTTCGCTCCTAGGTCTTCCTCCTTCCAAAAAAATGATCCCTGTAAATTTGCAGCTCATTATGACGTCGTTAAGGACCTGAAATAAATAAGGAAATAAATAGGGGTTTTCTGCCTGCGCAGGATTAATTCCATAAATAGGGGAAATCATTATTAATTACCAAAAATCATTAAATAACAGTAATATACCCCTTATATGATGCAAATATGAATGGAATACAAGTGTTATAGTGCAAAGTTCATGTATGCATTTTACATGCATCAGGTACCTCTTGTCCCATGATATGGATCAAGCCCACATCAAAACAACAAGACAAACAAACATAATGAACAACCTCAACATCCTTTTTATTTACCACTTGATATAGCTTTTTATTGTAGGGTGTATCACAGAAAGTTCAAAATAGCATGTAAGTAAATTTCCACCATGAATGATGCATGGCTTAGATTAGCGGCCCAGATTTCTCTCTAACCATTTATGCAAACTCATTTAAACTTACTCTATTTCCACATTATTTCACCATGATAGGCATCCATAAAAAAAAGTACATGATATCAACTAAATAAATGATGGAACATGTTGAAAGCTTTGCATGTGACAGCACATATGGGCTAACTCCCAACCTTAAACATTTATCAAGCCACTATCATCATAATATTAATCACAATGGTTCATGTTTATTAAATGCAATAAAAGTAAAGTGTGCATCAAGTTCGCGAGAGCTTTTTAATCAACTTTTCCCATTACAGTAAATAACATAATTATTTTCATTTAGAGGTATAGATAACACAAATAACATGATAAACATACTTGGAATAGCATAAAGCTAATAGGTAGATGTGGTGGACTCACTGAAAAAACTTTGGTTGAAGGTGTTGGAAACAAGTTTTTACTTGTTGGAATTTTTGGGCTAGCAAAAGGGAGAAAGATGACCATCTAGATGCATGCATGAGTGTCCATAGAACTAACTAATTCATGTCAAACCAGGTGAAATAACATACATCATCAAAACATGAATAAAAGATAGCACATGATAAAGTATTTGCAAATTATTACTTATAAAGAACACTACTAGGGAACTGTTTGTAGCAGCACACGTTACCGCCGGCTGTTTGTATTTTTTTTCGCCGGTGGTAAGTTGTGATCGGCCGGCCTCATTTTACCCCCGGCGGTTTGGGCCAAAACCGCCAGGGATAAGCTACATAGCGCCGGCGGGAGGGAAAATGTGCCGCCGGCGGTAACGTGGGCCGCGGACCCCGGGCTGGGCCTCAACTTACCGCCGGCGGTTTGTACGAAAACCGCCGGGGGTAAACCTCGTACCGCTGGCGGGAATTACGTGTAACCGCCGGCGCTAAGTGGGCCCAGTGTTGGCCCTATCCGGCTCATATTTACCCCCGGCGGTTAGTCAAGAACCGCCGGCGATAAATGGACTTACCACCGGCGGTTTGGGTTGGAACCGCCGGCGGTAATCCTGCCATCTACTATAAGCTCGACCAGCCACTTCTCCCCACCTACCAACTCACTCTCTCACTCACTATCCATGGAGCTCGACCAGAGCTCATTTCCCCACTATATATAGCTCATTTCCCACCTATTTTGGCTTATTTAAGCACTTAATTAAGTTCCAAATGCACTATATATAGCTAGCATCTAGATCTAGATCTAGATCTACATCTCCCCACCCATTTCCAATCCCTTTCTCTCTATTTGTAGATCTAGATCTAGCTCACTCTCTTCTGTCGACGTGTGGCTTCTCCGGTGCTCTAGCGTGGACCTCGCGTCAGGTAACTAATGAGTGGAAAGAATGTGCATGCAAAGTCGCGGTCACTTGTGGCGAAAAACGGTTTCCATGCATATGTGGACCGTTGTGCATTTATTTTGATGTTCAGGTACATTCAGTTGCCAATGTTTTGCCGGAATGTTGATTAACTTCCGTTCCGGCGATTTTCTGGCACTCCGGCATGACCATTTTTAGCAAAGGTCATGCCGAATTTTTCCGTGAAAACCGAGATGATGATGGGTCTCTAATCGATTCTCTTGTGTCGTGCAGACTACGATGGTCATCGAGATGAAGGAAAGCGTTGTTGATAGATACGTGGAACGCGCGACGGCCGACATGTATCGAACTAAGCGCATGCATATAAAGTGTCCTTGTCGAAGATGCAAGCTAGTGTCATTGTTCGACCCCATTTCAGGCACTGTGAATGAGCACCTGCTTAGGTTTGGTTTCATGGAGGGCCATACTCAATGGATGAGTAGCGACGATGAAGGTGATGATGATGAAGGTGATGATGATGAAGGTGATGATGATGATGACCACGACGAGGAAGCGGATGCCACATACGACAATGAAGATGAGGTGGGAGGGGATGTCGCACGCGTTGATGGTGAAGAAGGCCGGGAAGAACATGCGGACGATGAGGACCTGAGTAGGAATACCCCGCTAACCGCGGCCGTGCAGGACCCTCATGTTCAAGAACTTCTTCTCAGCAACACATCGGCCGATAGACGAAAGTCTAAGCTGGATCAACTGGAGGTAGACTCGAGAACTCCGTTGTATGGCCCAGCTAGCAGGACGGAGGAGAGCCGTCTGAGAGCAGCTCTCGATATTCTGGAGATGAAGGCAAAACACAAATGGTCGGATACAAGCGTGGACGACCTCTTCGGATGGATGAAGACGCACTTTCCTGAAGGTAACACGTGTGCCGGTAGCCTAAATGAGGCAAAGAAAATCGTGTGCCCTCTCGATTTACCGCACAAGAAATACCACGCCTGCATCGGTGACTGTGTAATTTATCGAAATGAGCACGCCAACCTCGAAACATGCCCAGTGTGCGGCGAATCTCGATACAAGAGAGGGACGAGAAAAGCTCCTCGAAAAGTTGTGTGGTACTTCCCGCTCAGGCCCCGTCTCCAGCGGTACTTCGCGGACCCCAAGGAAGCTAATCTCATGCGCTGGCACGCGGAAAGGAAGGAGGCGGTGAAGAAGGATCTGGATCGGGTTGAAAACCCAGTGCTGACACACCCTTCGGATACAAGCCAGTGGAAGGCATTAGACGGTGAGTATTACGAAGAATTTGGAAAAGAAGCAAGGAACATCAGGCTGGGTGCGAGCACCGACGGGCTCAATCCGTTTGGCAACCAGAGCAGCAAGCACAGCACTTGGCCGGTGTTTGTATGGATGTACAACCTCCCCCCATGGCTATGCCTGAAGAAGAAGTACATACACATGAGTATCCTAATCCAAGGGCCGACGCAACCAGGGAGCGATATCAACCTGTATCTCGGGCTATTGAAGGAGGAGCTAGATGGTTTGTGGGAGGAAGGGATAGAAACTTGGGACGCCTATGGGCAAGAAACTTTCCGTATGAAAGCTGCACTGCTCACGACAGTGCAGGACTATCTCGGATACGGATATATCGCGTGCCAGGTGTGCCACGGACACAAGGCATGTGTGAGGTGCATGGAAAAGACGCCATTTGTACAGCTGAGTAAGGATGGGTCTTCGAAAACCGTCTACATGAGGCATCGAATGTGGCTACCCGAGAATGACCCGTGGAGGCAGCGTGGAGATCTGTTCAATGGGAAGGATGAGCCCGAAACAGCTCCACGTAAGCGTAGCGGCGAAGAGATCGATACTCTGTTGAAAAAATGGAAAGACTGCCCTCCGTCGGGTAAGATAAAGAAGCAAAAGCGGAAGAAAGGAGATAAGAGGAAGAAAATGGATCCTGGGCCGCTCTTGGGGGTATGGAAAAGGAGGTCCGTGTTTTGGGACTTGTCGTACTGGAAGATCCTCGGTACGCCTCATTGCCTTGATGTCATGAATATCACGAAGAACATCTGCGAGAGCTTGCTTGGCACTATGCTCAACATGCTCAACACCAAAGACGGGTCGAAATCAAGACGCGACCTGATGGCCCTGAATATCAGAAAAGAGCTTCACTTGGATCCGGATGAGGCGGAGACGGATAATCGCAAGCGCAAAAGGGCGGCTAAGCATAGCGAAACTCCTCGCCCCTCCTGCTTCACTCTAACTCCTGACGAGCTCGAACAATTCATCAACTGTCTCCTAGGAGTCAAATATCCTGTAGGCTACGCAGGGCTGATTCGCAGATGGCTGGACCCGACAAAAAAAATATTCAGCGGGATGAAGACTCATGACTGTCACGTCATGATGATGCAGATACTTCCGGTTGCAATACGCGGGATAATGGAACCGCACGTTCGTGCAACGTTGACTGGCCTCTGTAGCTTCTTCGACGTCATCACTCGGAAGTCGATAACCGTCAAGAAACTTGGGAGGCTGCAGGAAGAGATCGTCACCATCTTATGCGAGATGGAGATGTACTTCCCGCCCGCATTCTTTGACATCATGGTCCATCTGCTGGTGCATATAGTAGACGATATCGAGGATCTCGGGCCGGCATTCCTTCACAACATGATGGCGTTAGAAAGAATGAACGGGTTCATCAAAGGATACGTTCGTAACAGGGCACATCCGGACGGAAGCATCGTCCAAGGCTTTCTCACCGAGGAGTGCATCTCTTTCTGCAAGAATTATCTAAACGAGGATGACCCACGTCCGCTTGGTTTGCCCGCCAGCAAGCACGCTGGCAGATTCGATGGAGTAGGCCACGATACTGGCAAGAGGGAACTGGACGTGGATCAAGATGGTAGAAGAACTGACTTTAACAGGGCCCACTTAGTAGCGCTACAACACATGACCGATGTCGAGCCTTGGGTGGAGGAGCACATAACCATGATCAAAAACACCGCTGACAGGCCGATGACGGAAGAAGAGGTATTTAGAGCGCACAACTCCTCTTTCGCGCGCTGGTTCAAAGACCAGATTGATGCCAATCCCCCGCCAATGACAAGCAATGGAGACAAAATGCTATTGGCCTTGTCTTATGGGCCCGCGCCCAACCTCATGACTTATCAGAAATACGACATCAACGGTTACACATTCTATACGGAGGAGAGAGACAAAAGAAGCGACTACCAGAACTCGGGTGTGACGATGGAATCATACACGGGTGAAGAGAAGAAAAGATACTACGGAAGGATCGAGGAAATCTGGGAGCTCGACTACGTCGGGGAGAAGCTACCAATGTTCCGTGTCAGATGGGCTACGGACGTCACAAAAGAAGACGAGTATTTCACAACCATGCGTATGCCCGACAAATCCAAGACCAAGAACCCCACCGCGCAAAATGAGCCATGGATACTGGCTAAGCACGTCGAGCAATGCTTCTTCATAACCGACCCGTCTAGGCCCAGCCGTGTGGTCGTAAGGAGAGGCAAAAGGGCCCTCGTCGGAATGGATGGAGTCGCCAACGAGAAAGACTTCGACGGCCTCGTCGGAGACCCAATGATGGAAGAAACCGATGAAGACGATAAAATATACAAACTAAGAAGAACAAGGACGACGCTACCTAGGTCAGGTCTTCCTCCGTACACAAGAAGGAGTCACGACGAAGATACCGGTGGGGTCACAAAGACTAAGCGGAAGGGCAAGCAGAAGAGAAGAGTGTGATCAAGAATAGTATTGTGTATCTAATAAATATATATTGATGTATAAGTAACATTCGCAAACTCCTATCGATGGCGACTCGGAGTAGTAGTTACTAGTGTAACTCAAGTGAAGACAACTCTTGTATATATATGTGCTATTTTTTGATAGTTTTAATGACTATTAATGCAGAAAGAAAACAATAAATGTGTGCTATTTTTGATAGTTTTAATGACTAAGCGAGATGCATGTGTGCAGGTCTCTCACGAAAAAAATAAAAAAAAGCAGATATATAAACCAAAAAAACAAACACAGCAGCAAAAAAAAAGATCAACTTAGCCCCGGCGGTTCTGTTACAGAACCGCCGGCGGTAAGCACACATGGTCCCACCCGTAAGTGGAACATAACTTACCGCCGGCGGTTTGCTAAACTGCCGGCGGTAAGTTATGTTCCACTTACGGGTGGGACCCGCCCTAGTGGACTTTGCCCCAAATCGACGCCGTCCTCCAAATCCCCCGCCATCGCCGAGTCCCCGTCGCCGTCCGCCCCGGTGAGCCCCTCCCTCCCTCTCTCTCTCTCCCCTCCCTCCCTCTCTCCCCCCTCGCCCTCGCTCCCGCCGACGCCGTCTAACCCTAGCAGCCTCCACCTCGTAGACGCCGTCGACCGCGTGGAAGAGCTCGTGGACGCCGTCGGCCGCGTGGAAGAGCTCGTGGACGCCGTCGGCCCCCTCCTCCGTCCGCCCCGGTGAGCCCCTCCGTCACTCTCCCCTCCCTCCCTCACTCTCCCCTCCCTCCCTCTCTCTCTCCCCCCCTCCCTCCCACTCTCTCTCTCCCCTCCCTCCCTCGCTCCCACCGACGCCGTGTAACCCTAGCCCACGCCACCACCACCTCCCTCGGCTTCGCCACCTCGCAGCTCGCCGGCCTCAGCCTCGGCCTCACCTCCGTCGCCGCCCCCCTCGATCCCCGTCTGCTCCAGCAAGCACACCATCGTCGCCCGTACGAAATCCCCTCCTCCCTCCCTCCCTTTTCTTTTTTCCTCCCTTTGCTCGTCGATTGCATTTCCTGGAAATGATTTCCATATTGCTTGTATTGTGTCAGGGGTTTGGTGAAGTCAGGGGTTTTTGCGGTTCTTATCATAGACTCATAGTGCTCTTAATTTCGTATCGAGTTGCCTCATCGGTTCATGGTCCTACGTTATCTAGATGGTCATGTTAACTGCACGCCAATACTACATTTTCCTGCTACCTTTCATGATCGTTCGGTATGCCAAACTGTATATGGTTACTAGACTAAATGCTTGCTCTGTTTAACAAAATTTGATGCTACAATTGGCATCGTGTTTTTGCGCATCCTTTGGTAATTCTACAGGCCGCACATGCACAAGCCAAGTCGTGTGGTGGATGTGCTTTCTTTTTGCCACGAGTGCTGACATAACTTGGCCATGCCATGCCATTGTTTTGTGCGCTGATTATTCCATTGATTGCAAACATTTTGTTCCTCCTGGAATCTTCATGAACAAAATTAAATTAATCTTCACTACTGAGTTCTGACATAACTTGTCCATGACATTTTGTTTTTGCTGATTGTACGACTGATGCAAACATTTTGTTGCTCCTAGACTCTTCATGAACAAAATTGTTTTATATTTGTTTGATGAACTCCTATTAATTGATCTACACCAGTTTGATGAACTCCTATTATCTCCACGTACTTGTACAATACTGTCCTAAAAGTTGCAACATTAACCCTTCAAATCTGCTAAGAAATAAATTCAGTGAATGAGACTATAATGTCTATCAGAGCTTACAAATGGACCTTAATTAGTTGTTATATGTGATAAAATAGCAAAGTCAACAAGTAACTAGTTCTCTGTTTGGGACTGGGCGTTCTTGGTAATTCCTAGAAATAATCAGTATGGACTGCAGATTCGTGATGTATGTTCTTGGTAGTTCTCTGTTTGCGATTTTTTTCTCTATAAACTGTATGCAGCAGGTGCTTTTACTTGGTAGCAGAGGATCAGATCATATACTTTAGAGGATTTGCGCACAGTTGATAATTCGTTGTTAGATGTGGGTCCACAGGTCCAATGATCCCTAATATGTTAACTGTATTTCTTTATTATGGTGGCTGATGTGATATATGTCTCTACAGGTACATTGAGTGCCAATGTATCGCCGGAATGTTGATGAACTTCCGTTCCGGCGATTTTCTGGCACTCCGGCATGACCATTTTTAGCAAAGGTCATGCCGAATTTTCGCCGTGAATCTAATTAAAGTCTTTTCTTCTAGCTTGTGAAGTGCTAGGTACAGCTAGCCATGTCGAATTCTCAGCGAGACTTGGATACAGCCATCTCTTCTCAGCGAGAATTGGATGAGCACTATCGGCTTATGGCCTCGGAGCAGCAGCTGGAGGAGAATTCAGGAGGCAGCGACAGCGACGAGACCACCGATGATGACATGGGAGATGATGAGGCCACCGATGATGTCGGTGATGAGAGGACCGGCGATGCCGAGACCACCGACAGTGGTGCTGCCGGCGATGCGGAGCCCAAGAAGCAACGGAAGCAGCGGCGCCCAAACAAGGTCGGTGCCACAAAGGAAACATTCTTTGCAGTGAACCCGCAGGACCGGTCTTCCTACCCACCCCCTGGATCTGGCGAGGGGGTACGGCCTCCAACTGGGAGCAATCCTTCGGGACGTCGTCAGTGTCAACGAGACGAAACTCCGAACCAAGAAAATGGAACATCGGCGTCGCCAACTCCTTGCGCGGCTGCACTCGCGGGTACCAGTTCCCTGAGCCCTACGATAATGAGGATCTCAAGGGTAACATCGTGAACAAAACAGCACTCGCCAAGTTCAGCAAGAACCTCAGCGGTTATAAACCATGCTGAGGGGGTTTATTGGTGACAACGAGACTTGGGAAACTATCCATTACCACTTCCCGCGGATGACGCCGGAGGATTATAAAAAATTCCTTGAAAACGAGGAGCTAGAGTTCACGAAACGGCAATCGGCCTGGGGGAAGAACCTGGCGGATAAGAACATCGGTCACCACGGTCTCGGTTGCCGTGGCTACGAAGGCAAGGAGCCGATATGGGAGAAGGAGGACAAGGCCTATAGGGACGCTGGCCTCGAGAACCCTTACGACAAGTACAAAAACAAGCTGTTCAGACAATTTGTACGGTCCCGGTACCGTAAAGAAATGGGTGGCAAACGTGTCACGAAACCTGAAGTGGTGGTGGGAGTTGACTTGGTCACTGACAAGAAGGTACAGGCTCTTGAGACGGCAGTGGTAAGCAATTTACCAGCTAATCAATTTGCTACTGCTCACCAAGTCCATTACATTCTAAAATTGTTCATGTTAATTCTGGCAGCTCACCGAAGAAGCAGTCGAATCTGGCTCCTCGTCCCAGACGTCGACGAGCAAAGTCCCATGGGATACGCCTTTTATCAGGGGCCTGAACACCGTGAAGGAGCGGCCGCTGTTGGAGAAGCCGAAACGTGTCCCCGGCGCCGGAGGAGCTCACTCGCTTGTCGACCATGGCTTGGACATGCCCAGAACTAAGGCGTCGCGGCAGGCGCTTCTAGACCAGGAGAATGAGGCTCTTCGGAAAAGGTTGGCCGACTTGGAAGCAAGCATGGACCAACGCGTGGCATCCGCGGTGGCAAGCAAGCTCGACGCCGAGGTGGAAAACAAGGTACAGAGCAGGGTCGATGACGCATTGACCAACAGGTTCAATGAATTATTTCCTACTGTGGTGTCGTCGCTACAAGATTTTTTCCGAAACAACCAAGAGGGACCGATCCCGGTGATCAGCCTGGGCGGCAGCAACTCGAACAACAAGCCTCCTACTACACGAGCTCAAGGCGCACCCATATTGGTGACTCCACCCACCGGCAATGCAGGTCCTAGAGAGCATTCGCCGGCCATGGGGGCCACCAGCAGCCCCTCAGTCACTTGCACGCCCTGCCTCGGTCCGACGGCACGATCCGTGCTCGACAACCTCAAGGTAGTTAATTGAGCCTCTCAAAGCCTTTGCAAGTTAATTACTCCTCGTCGTCGCTCCTCTCTTACCTACACATGTTTTAACAGGAACCCGAGAATCCTTGCACCTTGCTGCTCCTGAACGTGGACAACCAGTTGAAGGATGTTGCGAAGGGAGCCGTCATCTTCCCACAAACCAAGACTTTCCACACCGTGCCAATGGACGAGAACATGCTCCGGGTTCGCGTGGATCGGGCGTTACCGGGATGCGAAGACATGCATCCTCTTACTCAACCCCCGGAACAAGTTGAAATGCTGAAGGTCGGGCAACTCAAGAACAAGATGCTTCTATGGCCAAAAGCCTTAATTCGGTTGAACAACACCGTCTCAAGGTCAGAGGCAAGCCATGGGAGCGTCAATCCTGAGGCTGCGCCGGGGCCGTCTAGCCAAGCCATAGTCACTCCACCTGCAGATGATCCTCTCGAGCCCGAGACACAGCAGAACGACAAGGCGTTGGACATCGATCGGGCTCCCATCGATACGTTCATCGATGAATTGGCGGGCGACTTTGGTCCCTCCACGGCACCCGCCCGTGATACCCTCAAGAAGAAGCTGTTCCCCTCTCAAGAAACTCCCGAGCAGGAGGACACTACCGCCTTCACAGCTCCGCCGCAAGTTGGGCTTACCCCGAGGACACTTCTTTCTGTGACCGTGGAGGCATCGAAACAAGCCGGCACTCCCGCGTGCCGTAAGAAGAAGGACAGGAAGCGCAAGAAGTCAGTGAATGATGCCGACGCAAACAAGAAAGTGGTTCTTGACAAGGTGTCGACCCCGTGGAGGAAGTTGCATCACCTAGGCCAGCCAATGCTGCCGGCAAACAATGTCAGTCAGCTGCCGCCGGATATGAGGAGCCTGCATGATGCAGTTCTAATCCAGGAGCTGCGTCTTCTTCGAGAAACAAATCCGTCGTACCCGGTGATCACGGTCAGGGTGCCCACTAACTTTGGCTTTGTCACCACATACCCCGCGGACTTGATATTCATTCGGTATGAAGACATCTTTCGGCTCTTTCACATGCAACGGCTTGACCGGAACTTGGTCCGCCTGGTAACGCTCAGCATGGCGCACGATCTCATCGTGGAGAAAACCCCGGGCGTCGCTATCATGGACCCCTTCTACATGACTCCAGGTACCACCGCGAACGAACAGGCATTTCTCGCGACGTATGTCAAGGATTTCTTGGTGGCAAATAAGGATAAGCAATGCTTTGTCATACCATACTTCCCCGAGTAAGTATTCGGTTGCTAAAGTACCCGTTATTACATTCTTTCGTGAATTTCCTTAATAGCTGAGGATGATGGTTTATTTCCAACTCTTTTGCGCAACTCATGTACTGCACCCTCATCATCTTTCACCCGTATCATTCCAATGCCATCTATCTCGACTCCGGGCGTGACGAGCGGAAAGACTACACCGAGGTCAAGTCTACTCTTGATAAAGCCCTTAGCGGCTTCATAGCCGAGGTTGGCAGCAGCAAACTCAGGCAAGAGAAAAAGGTTAAAGGCTGCTATGTGTCCAACCACGTGACCAATTTCCCCTGCCTCAAGTAATCGTCATCTGACAATGGGATGGAAGCCTGGTTTGCCATCCTACAGATGAGGGCAGTTGTAAAGGATCAGCAAGATCTCTTGTTGCCATCCAGTCTTCAGAATAAGGTCAACAAGCTTAGGGACACCACCGATGCAGAAGTGAGAGCCGAGTTCCGTGCCATCCAGCGGTTGATTAGCACAATAATCTTTAGGGATGCCCTCAAGAGTGGTGGCTTGTTCCACCACAAAGTCATACCAAGTAAAATAGAGATTGAAAACCGCTTACATGCGAGCTGTGACGAGAGGACATTCAACACGCTGGACGGCGTCCGTCCCTTCCCGCCGAGGGAAACATGAGTCAAAAACTTGTCTCCTGCAAATGTTAGTCATAAAATGACTTAAGTATAGCCATTTGATGCTTTTTAATTGTTTGCATAACTATATGTTTTCTATCTATGAATGTGCTAACAACTTACATTTCTTTCTTGTTTGTGAGTGCAGATGGCGTATGTAGTGTTCCACGGCAGGGTTCCCGGAGTCTACCACGACTGGGAGAGTTGCTGGAGGCAGGTCCACCGTTTCAGCGGCAACAACTACAAGGGGTACGCCACTTTGGAGGAGGCTGAAGCTCAGTATGCCAACTTTCGAGCGTGACAGAGGAGGGAGACTTGGAGGACCCCCTTCGTCGTGATGATGCTTGCCGCCACCGCCTCCCTAGTCTTCTATCTCATTGTTGTTTAGCTAGGTCATGCAACTCCGGATCGAGAACTACTTGTAGTGTTTGCTACTTGGACTCTCTATTTGTGTGTAATCCGTACTTGGGAGTCGAAGTTTGAACAATATGGTCGACTTTGTTATTGATGAACACTTTGGCTGTGTATATTGCTGTATCTGTTATATATATTCCTGTATCTGTTATATATATTGCTGTGTATATTGCTGTAATTTTTTTCCCCTGTAATTGTTACCGCCGGCAGTTACCGATAAACAGCCAGTGATAAAACATTTACCCCTGGCGGCAGAGTAAACCGCCGGTGCTATCATAGTTTATCCCTAGCGGTTTGCAAACCGCCGACGGTAAATAGTATCCCCGGCGGTTGTCAGAAACAGCCGGCGCTAAGCAGGCTTACCCCCGGCGGTTTGAAAACCGCCGGCGGTAAGGTATTACCACCGGCGAGGTGGTCGCCGGCGGTTTGCAAACCGCCGGGGATAACCTAATTTTGGCCGCCGGCGGTAAGGGTTTCCCTAGTAGTGGAAGCTCATGAATCATGCAACTATATGTGTCATTAAAATCAACTTAGACATCCCTTTTCCCAATACAATAAAAGCATGCAAGATATTTCAACCCATATTTCTAGTAGCTTTCTCATATAAAAAAGATAGTGTGGTGGTCTCGCAAAATAAAAATCAAAGCAAAAAAAACAGAATTTAGACGTGTGCAAACCGAGAGTGTGTAGGTCCAGTGGGGATGCTCTCACATCCCCAAGCTTATGGTTTTCACCATCCTTGGATAACTCATGGTGCATCTCTTCCAATCCCTGTGAAAAAACTTCAAAACATCGTTTCTCCCATTTCTTTTCTGTGGGGTGACGTTAGTAGAGATAAATAAATAGGTTTCTTGCTGCATATAATCCATGGACTAAAATAAATATGAATGTCCAGAAAGTGTATAATGTTGTATGCCTACTCATAAACTCAATTGGATCAAAAAGATTCAACTTAAAAGTTCAAAACAAGCATAAAACAATACGGGACAGAATCTGTCCAGAAAAATAGCGGCAGCAAAACATATTTTTATGTCCTACTTAAACTTGTCGAAAAATTCTGAAACAATTCAGGAATACAGAGGATGAAAATTTACAGTTACAATTAAAATCTCAGATCATTCGGAGTTATAGAATAAAAACTAAAAATCAAACCGTGCACAGACTTCGTGCAGGAATAAAATCTCCGAATAGAAATAGCAACTTTGTAACCAAAGCGAGTCAAAACTTGCACCGGACGATTATTAAAAATGGGTAAAACTTATCACTTTATTGAAAATTCCAGAAACTAAGCTAAGAAAACATTCTCTTGTTACAGCAAGAGGAAACAAAGAAAATCAAAAGTAAAAACAACCGGGTTGCCTCCCGTAAAGCGCTTTCTTTATAGCCATATAACTAGGCTTACTTACTTGGTATCAAGATGGTTGGAGTGAGGTGGCTTGGCATCCCCAAGCTTAAATTCTTGTATGTAGGGTGAGATTAGGGGTTACATCCCCAAGCTTGAGTTTTTGTCCCTCTTGATCTTGTTCATCACCCTCAATTTTTCTACCTTAAAATTTATCTCATCATAAACTTGATTAGAGGGGTTAGTGCCTTCATAAATTAAATCCACATAGGTACAACAAAAACATATCATGAATTGATTCTAAACATTAGATATTGTTACTACGGTTGTGTAATGCTCCTTGATCAAAAGAACCGCATAAAACACAAGTAATGAGAGCAATGCGAAATAAAGACAGAATCTGTCAAAAACTGGATAGCCCGTAAAGAGTGAATTTTCAGAGGCACTTATGTTGCTCAAACCAAAAAAAATTGAACTAATTAATTGTGTATTAATAACCTAAGATTTCTGTCGTAAAATATCAAGTCAATATTCCTCTTCTGCGATTTTTAACATTTTTCGCAGTGAAGCTCAGGAATCTGTTTTCTCGACAGCAAATCACTATGATTTAATCCTACCTCTCAAAAGAGGTTATTCTTGCCTTTTAGGATGAAAAACAAGATACAAAGGTGATGTCACTCTTTTTATTTGGTTTTAGCTTTGGGAAAAGTTTTAATGATAGGGACTTTGCAATGGTTCCATTGGCATGAACAACACATGTTCAAGCTCGACCCCAACTTCTCCATTACTCATCCTTCTCATTTACTTTCCCAAATTTTATGTAAAGTGAAAATCTTAAACTAATTGTTAGAAAATAGTAGGTAAAGTTATTTTACATGTTGTAAGGATATAAAGGTGTGCTCAAACTGAATAGGACATTAAAGCATAAGGAACACACCACAAAATATTAAACAATTTACTTTTAAGTCTAACTCTCTTCCTATGCATTGGAGTTTTATAAATGAATAAATAACAGCAAATTTGAGGTAACCAATGCATATAATAATCAATAGCTTGCATTTTAAATAACATAGATACATAAAGGGTATTCTTATCTCTTCCTCTCTCATAATAGTTGCAAGCATTAAAGTTAAACATAACCACATAGTTTTGAATAGAATCACCATATAAAGACTTATCATCTAATGAGCATAATGAATCATCATGTAAAGCATTATCATATAGCATGTCTAAACCATATTCTTCATCATTATTAATAATGTTCTCATTAGGCATAGGTTGATATTCTTCCTCATCATCAGAGTCATAAAAGCAAAGTTTATCATTAGCAAAATCTTGAGTGTTACCCTCATCCATAGGTGGTGAAGGTGGAAGTTCCTTCTCTTCATTATCTAGTTGTTCATCATTTTCAACATCTTCTTGGGGTTGCACAGACATCCCCAAGCTTAGGCTTTGTCATCTTCTTCCTGCAAAACATCAGTACTACCTTGGGCAAATCTCTTCCTTGTGTCAACAACATAGATATTTTCATCAAATTCACGTATGCAAATTTCAAGGAGATTGGTAATAAAAACTTTATAATGAGAAGCTATAGGGCAAGTTTCATGTTCATCAATGAAGGTGTATAATTCATAGGCTCCCATAAAAATAACAAATTGCTCTACTTCTTCCATCCCTAAGTGAGCATAATTCCATGTATGATAAGTTGCAAGAACAGGTTCGTATTTATTGGAACGGCATTGGAATTCAAAGTGTCTAAAGTATTTAGAGCAACAAATTTCTTCCTCATGATAATCAAGCAGCACACTAGCAATTTTATATAGAAGCTCTATGTAGCCTCCTAATCTTTTCCCTTCATTTGATTTTCTAAATTCAGCAGCTATCAAGGCGTTTTCATAATAATTTTCCATTTTAGAAATTTTTTGTGTTTTGAAATATATGTTAGTATGCAATGCAAACAAGAATAAAAGTTTAGCACAACGCTCCCCGGCAACGGCGCCAGAAAAGTACTTGATAATTCCCAAGAGCAAGGAATCAATGTAGCACAATTCGATAAGTATTTGAGTGTCGAACCCACGAGGAGATGAAGGTAAACTATCTATTCTCTAAAGCCCTATAACCCTCTTATATGGCCTTTTATGCAAAGCAATAAATTTGAGTATGAAAGGAACTAACTAATGGAAGCAAGTGATGTGGAGTAGGTTTATCTAGCAACAAGTTTCTAAGAACAAGTTTTCTAATGCTAGTTTCTTAAAGTAGCAAATAGCAAGGATCTCAAGTAGCAAATATCTCAAGGGATCAAATGTTCTGGCAATTGTTATTTCATTCGTGTGGTTGTCACAATTAGTGAAGCACATGTTTTAGTCTTAATTGTTTCTTCTAGGAGGGAGCCATAAATAGGTGTAGTCAAGTAAATGAGCAAATTACACAACTCTTATGATGGATCTCATGGCCAATTAAATGTGTAGCACAAGAATTATTAAGACATAATTGTCCCACCATAGCCTTAAGTTCTAGGGTCCCCCATATACATCCCCCAATAGAGTAACTTCATGATTCGATCTTGGGTTTACATGTCCTCCCAAGTCTCCCTCACTCCATTACCTTACCGGTGATCACCTTTCATGCATTCCCCAACATATGCTTGCACTCATACATTGTACATCAAGACAATCACAAAAGATAACAAAACTTGTATGCAACCAATCAACGAACTATTTCACTAATGCCATGAACAAATCACTTCTCAAACATAGATGGAGAGACACAATAGATCAAGGTAAAAGTATATTGCATCATACATCATGTTTGCCTAGAGTTTACAGTGGAGAGATGAGATGATCTTGCTGTAGAAGTTGATGATGAACACGCCGGAGGGGGGTGGAGCCCTCCGGAGGTGGATTCCGGCGGTGTTTCCCCCTTCGATCTTCTCCGGCGGCAGCCTTCTGTCTCTCTGTTTCTGGTTTTGTGTTTCTTCGCCGCCTCCTTGCGAAACTCCTCGGGGGGCTCTTTATATAGGAGTTTTTAGGTCACGAGGAAGCTTCGGGAAGAAGGATCGACGCAAATGGAGCCACGAGGCCCAAAAGAGGTGGGCCCATGTGGCCAGGTACAGGGGCCGCGTGGGGCACCCTCTTTTGGCCCTCCGGCCTCCGTTTGCTTGCTTCCTTCGCTCCGAGGTCTTCCTCCTTCCAAAAAAATGATCCCCGTAAATTTGCAGCTCATTATGACGTCGTTAAGGCCCTGAAATAAATAAGGAAAGAAATATGATTTTTCTGTCTACGTAGGATTAATTCCATAAATAGGGGAAATCATTATTAATTACCAAAAGTCATTAAATAACAGTAATATACCCCTTATATGATGCAAATATGAATGGAATACAAGTGTTATTGTGCAAAGTTCATGTATACATTTTACATGCATCAGCCACGTGTATGCAAAGTGTTATAGACATGGTGGTGAAATATCCGTCTTCCTTTTTTGGACTGACGCTCTTAGCCCATTTGACACGGAACATCGGCACCTTGTCTCCAGAGTAGTCCAGCTCCCAGATCTCCTCGATCCTTCCATAGTACCTTTCTTTGACGTCACCGGTGAAGGATTCCATCGTTACCCCTGAGTTCTGATATTCGCTATTCCTGTCTTTTTCCTCCGTGTAGAACGTGTAACCGTTGATATCGTATGTCTGATATGTCATCAGGTTGGGCGCAGGGCCCTGTGACAAGAGGAATATGAGTTTTCCTTCTACGGAAGTCATTGACGGAGGATTATCTAGAAGGTGGCGTTTGAACCAACGCGTGAAGGTGGCATTGTGCTCTTTGATTATTTCGACGTCCGTTCGATGCTGACCACGTTCACTGTACTTCTTCTCAATAAAGTTTTTGTGCTTTTCTAACCAAGGATCGACCACTTGTATGTGTCTTAGCGCTACAAAGTTTGCACTGTCAAAGTCGGCGCGTCGGCCAGAGTCGTCCACTTGTAGTTCCCTCCTGCCTGTTTTGTGACCTGCTCCATCGAGCCTGCCAATGTGCTTATTTTCGGGCAGACCAACATGGTTCTCGACATCTAGAAAATTCGTGCAGAACGAGATGCACTCTTCGGTGAGATAGCCTTGGACGATGCTTCCATCTGGACTTGCCCTGTTACGAACGTATCCTTTGATGACACCATTCATCCTTTCGAACGGCATCATGCCGTGCAGGAACATCGGCCCGAGCTGGATGATATCATCCACGACATGGATCAGCAAACGCACCATAACGTCGAAGAATGCGGGAGGGAAGTAAATCTCAAGCTCATTTAGTATCACAATGATCTCTTCCTGTAGCCTTACGGCTTTCTTCATGCTGATCGACTTTCGAGAGATGACGTCGAAAAAGTTGCATAGGTCCAATAGCATTTGGCGGACGTGTGGGTCCATTATCCCTTGGAGTGCAACCGGAAGTATCTGCGTCATCAGCACGTGACAGTCATGAGACTTCATCCCGCTGAACTTTTGTTTCGCTGCGTCCAGATATCTGCTTATCTTCCCCGCGTAACCGGAAGGAAATTTCACTCCGAGAAGGCACTTGATAAACTGTTCGATCTCCTTCTGGCTTAGAGTGAAGCACGAAGGAGGGCAGTAATAGTCATTCTGTTTCGCCTTTTTGCCCTTTCGATGACCTTCCGTCTCCTCCTCCTCGGACAGATCATTATCATCGTTACGGCGTCCTCCATGGAGATCTTTCCTGATGCCCAATGATCTTAGGTCGTTTCTTGCTTTCGGCCCATCTTTGGTCCTCTCCGGCATGTTGAGAAGGGTGCCAAGCAGACTCTCGCACACGTTCTTCGTGATATGCATGACATCAAGGCTATGAGGTGTTTCGAGAATCTTCCAATATGGCAAGTCCCAGAAAACAGACCTTGTTTTCCATACCTTCAGTAGTGGTGGCGGAGCCTTTTGCTTCTTCCCCGGCGGAGGGCACTCATCCCAGTTTGTCAACAGCATGTCGATTTCTTCGCCGCTCCTCTTACGTGGGGCTCTTCGGATCTCAACGGTACCATCGAACAGCTCTTTGTGTTTTCTCCACGGGTCATCCTTGCGAAGCCACCTTCGATGTCCCGTGAACACTGTTTTTGAAGACCCGGGATCTTTCTCTAGCTGCATATATGTTGTATCGTCCATGCACCTAACGCATGCACAGTGTCCGTGGGCCACCTGGCCTGCGATATATCTGTAACCGAGATAGTCTTGCACCGTCGTGATCAACGCGGCTCTCATAGGGAAGTAATCTTCCGTGACGGCGTCCCATGTGCTGACCCCTACAGTCCATATCTTATGTAGCTCATCTCTCAAGAGCTGCAGATACAGATTGATGTCGTTTCCTGGTTGTTTCGGCCCTTGGATTAGCATGCTCATGTGAATGTACTTCCTCTTCATGCACAACCATTGGGGTAGGTTGTATATCCATACAAACACGGGCCACGTGCTATGTGTGCTGCTCTGGTTGCCAAACGGATTGAGCCCATCGGTGCTCACGCCCAACCTGACGTTTCTTGGATCGTTCCCAAAAGTTGGGTATTCAAAGTCTAACGCTTCCCACTGCTTAGCATCTGAAGGGTGTCTCAGCGTCTTATCTGTCTCTTCGTTTTCCGGCTTATTCCTTTCCGCGTGCCAGCGCATTAACTTTGCTTCCTTAGGATCTGTGAAAAGCCGCTGCAGACGAGGAATGATCGGAAGGTACCATACCACTTTCCGAGGAGCTTTCTTTTTCCCTTTCTTGTATCGAGCAGCGCCGCACACCGGACATGCAGTTGTCTCCGCGTCATTTTCCGGATAAATGAAGCAATCATTGATGCAAACGTGGTATTTGATGTGCGGTAAATCAAAAGGGCACACGATTTTTTTGGCCTCTTCGATACTACTAGGACACGTGTTCCCCTCAGGAAGATGATCGTGCCAAAATTTCAAGTTCTCGTCGAAGCTTGCGTCTGTCCATTTGTGTTTTGCCTTCATCTGCAGAGCCATGAGCGTTACTTTCAAGCGGGTATCCTCGGGCCGACATCCCGCATACAACGGAGCATTCGAGTCTATGTCCAGCTGCGCCAGCTTAGCCTCTCTAGCAGCGTTACTCGACTTTTTGAGAAGCAATTCTTGAACATGAGGGTCCCGCACGACTGAAGTTAGCAGCGTCGGCGTGCCCGCGTTTTCTCCACCATTTACATCGACTTCTTCTTCATCATCATGCCCAACATATTCTTCGTCATCATAATCGGGAGGCGCCTCATAATCTTCCTGATCATTTCCCGTCGCGCCCCCACGGACGTCCTCATCATCATCCTCTCGTAAGTGAAGTCATCCATAAAACCTTTCCTGAGCAGATGCTCCTGCAATGTGCCGGAAAAGGGATCGAGCACGGTGCCGAGTTTGCATGTTCGACACAGACACTTTATCCCGGTGTCGTTGTTTTTAACCATCACGGTCGTCGCATATTTCAAATATCTAGCAACAATACTTTCGCTCATCATGATGACCATTGTCGCCTACGCTCTACATATAGAACAAAAGAATTATATTAGAAACAAAATATTTCACGGAAAAATTCGGCATGACCTTTGCTAATTTTTTGCCCCTAGGAGTGCCGAAAAATTCGCCGAAATGGAAATGAATCTACATTTCGGCGAAAACATCGGCAACTCATCATTTCGATCATGGCATACACATATGCAAACACATGCCGGCGCATCACAACCTTCTTCATCATGTAGATTCATCACATACAACCACACACACATCTCACATGCAACCAACTCATCCATCACACATGCATACAACCACACACATTCACAACCGTTCTCATCCATCACATACACAACAACACACATCACAACCTTCTCATCCATCACACATATACTCACCTTCTAACGAAGACGTCGAAAGAGAGAGGCGCCCGGAGGAGGAAGATCGAGCACGAGGTGTGGGAGATGTTTTCCTCACATATATATGAAGAAAATAAGTGGATTTATGTGGTAAAATATGTGAAGAGAGAGAAGAAAATGAGGTGGGGAGGAGGAAGGGGCGAGCAGATCTGAAAATGAGGTGGGGAGGAGGAAGAGGAGAGGAGAAGAGGAGAAAAGGGGGTGGTGGTGGTGCAGCCAAAAAGTTAAAGTGCAGCCAGGCTTAGCCGTGGCGCACGGAGGAGGGCTGCGCCACCACTATATATTAGCCGTGGCGCACACTCATGCCCTGCGCCACAGCTATGTGGGGAAAATTTCGCGCCAAAATGGTGCAGCTGGGACCCACACTTACCCGTGGCGCACCCAAGTGCCGTGCGCCACGGCTATGTGGGGTAAAATTGGCGCCAAAAAGGTGCACCGGGTCCCACACTTATCCGTGGCGCAGCCCTCATACCCTGCGCCACGGCTATTTTGGTACCCGTGGCGCACATATTTTCGGTGCGCCACGCCTAAGTGCGCACAGGCCGGCCGACCAGGGACCAGCTTAGCCGTGGCGCAGGTCTGGAATACGTGCGCCACGGGTAAGTTGACGTCCGTGGCGCAGTGCAATATGGTGCGCCATGTATACTTAGCAATGGCGCACGGCTCCTATCGTGCGCCACGGCTACTTGGCTTACCTATAAGCTTTTTCCTAGTAGTGTCACCTTCACAACCTGGCCCTTCACCATCATCATCAATGTTGATCCTAGACCCAGAAGATCGATCCTGAGAAGTGGGAGGAACCCTAGCAGCCACATTGGTCACAACATTCTTGTCAAAAAGTATCTTCAGGTCCTCCTCATCTTGCAATGGAGCTATTCGAAACTTGGCTGCCTCTGGACACATCTACATATCAAAGAAACATTATTAGAGCATGCCAAAAGAAACACAATTGCAAAACATATGAACAAGTTATCATTACCTGTATCTCATGTGCCCACCAATTGTCGCTAGCATAGCATCAATGGTATGAGTGACAGGATCTACACCCAAACCGGATGCGTGTTGGAGCAACCCCTTCCAAACAGTGTAGTCCTTTTTGAGTGTTTCCCACCTATTTTTCATTTGCCTCTTATCATAGTTCCTCTTTGTGCGTTCGTTGAACTTATTAACCAAATTTTCGTAACCAAGGCGAGTCAAAACTTGCACCGGGCGATTATTTGCATTCACCTCTTCGATGCACACGTCAAGAAATACATGATGCGCTACGGCATCCCAACAAGCTTTCACCTGTTTCGGCTTCACAATCTAGATGCACAACAACACAATTATCTACCAAATTTTATATGTCGATTAACAGTACAATTATCCATCAATTTTCATACTAACAGTACATGATTTTTAGAAAAATAAGAATCAGCATCTACTACCATCACACAACAATTAGTACCAAGCTGACCACAACAACAAGACAAGCATCGTGTACTAGCATCATCTACACAGCAAGATTGTACACAATATTTCGGGAAAGTGGAGTTTTTACCGGTGCTTGGGACGTCGACATGGAGCTGGCGAGGACAAGCTCGAGGGGCGAGGCAGGTTGATGCTGACTGCTGACGACGAGCTTAGGACGGACGAGTTCCTGCTCTCTCTGGATGTGGCGGCCGGCCCAGTCAGATGCGGTGGTCGGGGAAGGTCGGGGAGATGCGGCATTCGGGGAAGGGCGGCCGGGACGGGGCGGGAGGACTCGGACGGACCGCCGTGATCTGGGCGAGCGGCGGCAGCGGTGGCGGCGGGGGCGAGCGGCGGCGGGGCTGTCGAGCGATGCGGGACGGGGTGGAGCGTGCGTTTTCACTGGCGATAGGGTTGACTAGTCGACCGGTTCGGGTGGAGAGGTGGAGTGGCAAACTTCCGTAAATACGTGGAAGGATATGTCTTTTTACAGAAAACGATTCGGGGGCGACGGGAGAAACTCAGGAAACTGGCTCCGAGCAATTTCTCGCTGTACGCACAAAACAAGAGTTGCGGTCCGAGGAAGCTGCCCAAATCTACACCCTTCTTTTATGCTTCTGCTGTCTGGAACCTAGAAGCTGCCCAGAATCCACAAAAGAAGTCACCCTACAGCCAGTGCCATGGCTGAATATGTAGCAGAGTACTTGCATATACAGTACCAAAGAACAAACAGGAGCAAAGGAAGAATGTAGATGCGGTACAAGGATAGACCACCAAACCAAACCCAACCCAACCCATCGATTGGTTGCAAGCATGCATGCATATGATGGCCATCAAATCCCACCAGCACAACCCCTTCATGTACATGGCTTATATCCGGCTGTAGGTTAAGTTGGCTCCGACATGTACAACTTCAGCGCCGTACGTATTGGTGCTGAGCTCGGGCGTAGATTTTCAAATAGCTTGCAATGGGAAGAATTAGTTCCATCAATGGGCTAGATTTCGCCAATTTTTAGTTCAGAACCTAAAGTATTTTGGTCCGAGTAAGTATCGTACGTACGTGTGATGCTCACTCGGGTAGCTAGCTCAAGACCTCAAGTACGATACCTCGGTGTCCTCAGGTCCACGCGCCATGTGCAGTACTGTTGCACCGAACCTGTAATGTCTAGCTAGGCAGGACTCAGGAGTACGTGCACACGTACGCCCAAGATCGATGACCTGTGCGTGTGCACCGATGCTAATTATGGACAGGTACGCGTGGACGGACAGACCTTGGTTAATCGACCCACCTAGCCGTCTGCTTGCTAATTATGACGCATAAACGCAAAGTGATAATCAAGGAGGAGCGATCGCGACGAGAGAAGCTGTATAGTATAGCTGCACTGTGCTGGATGGATGCATGGGCGCTGTCGTCCTACAGTGTAGTAGTATCCCATCGTCGACACCAGATTTGTCGTGTCGCCCTCCACACGTGCACCTGCTAGCTTACGTGACTTAGCCCGCCCATGCTCTATCTGTTTGTCCGTCCGGCCGGGATGTGACCATTTGTGAATGTATCTAAGCACCATTTTAGGGGGCTAGGCTAGTTCACGGTCACCCTAGCACGAACGATATCGAAACTACCTGCATCGGACAGAGGGACCGTCGCCGCCACACTCTCAAGAGATCCGCCGCCACACTCCAGAGATCTGCCGTCGAACTCCACATGAGCACCACCCCCGCTACCAATGTCGGCCGGAACCGCTAGCCACCGCCACCCGCGGCCGCCTCACCGCATCGCCCACCTCAGATCTCGGCCTCCGCCGGTTCACCGCCTCCCCCGGCCTTCCCTCTAAGTCCGACGCGCCCTGCATCCCCAAACCCTAAGTCCGGCGCCGGTGAGATTGGCGCTGGGTGAGATCAATTCGACGAGAGTCCGAGGAAGATGAGAAAATCAGGGGATAAAGAAATATAAAAGGGCGGTTGCAGTGGGGCCCACTAAGAGTGTGTATCATGATCGATCGATCGATCGTGGAAACGATCACTTGGTGGTGAGCCGTTCCGCGTTTTATGGCATGTTTGGTTAAAACCTCGAGACCATTCCCATGGGAGCCAGGTTTGGCTGGGCTTGGATGAGGATCGTGTTGTGCGAAGTGTTTGGTTGTGTCTACACCACACTAGAGGCCAACTTATGTTATATGGCCACTAATTCAAATGGGTTAATGTTGCCACCTCATTGTTACACGCTCATGACATAGGCCACGACTGCACTATTGAAACAACGCACTAGCATTATGCATGGAACATACTTAGATCATCCACTATGTGTATGTGGTTCAATAAGTGGGCGTCGAGGAAGAAGGTGCTACTGCCGGGGTGGAGAAGATGTAGTTCCCCGTGTTGAAGAACCCACCATTGTCGGGTTCACCGTCCCCTATGTCCCCACGAAAGAATGTGCTTGGTCCTATTGCTGCCTATGACAAAGAAGCTGTCGATGTAGCCTTTGGCGGCCATCTCAAAATCGACAATGGCTGATTGACAGAGAAGGGTCAAGTGTGAGGCTTTGGCCCACAGGACGGAGAGCGATGAGCTTCTCATAAAGCACATCCAGACCACGATGGAGTTGTTCCGCCTCCGTGAAGCCAGATCGGGGCGAAAGAGGAGCTCGAGGTGGAGGCTCCATCGTTGCAATCGATGGGTAATGAGAAGAGACATGGGTGAGAGAGTGCAACGACGGTGAGACAAGGGTGAGAGAGGACTTATGGCGAGAACGTTGCATCAACCGCATGCCATGATGGCCTCTGGGAGGCTGGCTCACTTCCCAGAAGCCTCATTGAGGACTGCTTTGAGGAGCATATGGGCCTGGTCTCCCCCTCCCCCCTCCTACAGGTAACCAAACACCTGATTTTTACGTCATCTCACCCTTGTTGAGGTGGTTGCGGGCAACAAACCACGCCTTACCCTCACATCAATGTACGTGCGAGAGTGAACATTTCTTGATGCATGTTGTAGAAATAGTTATTTCTCGTTCGATATTTATAGTGGAGAATGTTTTCGTTTGTTGTATACTAGTCGCATGAACGGTTCTTAGGGTCGCCCGAGGAATAGCAAAACCGTCGAGATAGATCGACATAAAAGTTGTAACTAAAAAAAACCGCGGCGATAGATCTCTCACTTTGCTGAAAAGGTCGACACCCTCGCAAAAAAGAAAGAAAGCAAAGATTGAGACGGAGTTTAAAAACTTGGGGTTTCAGGTGTTGGATTGATGCTGTTTAATCTTTTATTGGTTCCAACCATATCAAAACCTCTTGGAACGTTGACTCGTTTCAGTTAAGATTCCCTGGGATGAAATAGAACGCTGGCACATGTTCTTCCTCCAACGATTCTCTCTCGAGACCAAGTTGAGGTCGACGATCATGGTGGTTATCTCGAGATCAACTCGAGCTGGCGATCACCATCTCACTCAAGTTGATAGATCTCAGCCCTCAAGAGAGAATCGTATACATAGATTATTCCTAGAAAGATGAAGCATCGCGTTGAAGCCGACAGGGATGGAACAGGGGTACAAGGGGAGCCCTCCTGTTCACTCACTGATTGCAGGATTGGGATTGAACTCGCACAGCCCAGCCAGCAGGCTTACCTGTCATGATCCCGCTGCCCATATACGATAATGCGAAACCGGTCAGTGGCATGCATCCAAGATCCGTCCATGCTGTTATAATAATCCACCAAGAAGATGAAGTCAAAACCGCTCTCATGGTCTTAGCACACCGACAGCAGGAAAAGGATACGACATGATCAACATTCAGAATGTAAACCATGATGTCCTGATCTTGCAAGCAATAACCATGTAGCCTGATGTCTCCATGAACAGGTGTGGTTAACTTGTGGTATTGATGATAACCTCATGTAGATCACAACAGCTCGGTCCACAGATTTATTTATAGAAGGTACTATATCATATCTGCATGTGAGATCTCATGGACCGAATAAAAGCATGTTTGCGTGGATGGTCAATGAAGAACAAAACGGTTAACAAGATTCTGTTCTTCTGCTGCAGCTGATTAATCCGGCGTACATTATACAGGACATATAATTAATCAGCTAAAGCGATGCATGATGGGCTGCAATTAGGCGCTCAATCCAATTGTTCCCAAGCTACTAGAGCGACGTAGCATTCATGCACTTGCCAGGTCCCTTTACCAGGACCATGTCTGCCCTACCCTCTGATGCGCCAGGACAACCAGAGAAAGGTAGGAGAGATCTGCCACTCGTAGCAGCAATGGCTGCCACTATATATACCCCTGCACACCCTGCATCTCCTCTCAAAATTAACCACGAGCAGCAGCAGCACGTAGCAGCACACTGCATCTGCAGAGAAAGAGGTAGAGATGGGGAGGGATCATGTTCAGGGGGAGAAGGTGAAGCTGTTCATGGGGGTGCTGGCCCTGCAGTTCCTGCTCGCCGGGTTCCACATCGTCAGCCGGGCGGCGCTCAACATGGGGATCAGCAAGCTCGTCTTCATCGTCTACCGGAACATCATCTCCCTTGCCTTGCTCGCCCCCTTCGCCTACTTCCTCGAGAAGTGCGTCTCCATTTTACTCATCCTTCCGAAAAGCTTAAGGTTTCAGAAAGTCAGTCAGACAGACATCAACGGCGTGTTCTGAATCCTGGTGTATGTTTTTTATTTTCTTTCAGGAAAGACAGGCCGCCGCTCACCTTCTCGTTGCTGGCGGAGTTCTTCGTTCTAGCTCTCATTGGGATCACCGCGAACCAGGGGTTCTACCTGCTTGGCCTGTACCACCTGTCCCCGACGTACGCGTCGGCGATCCAGAACATGGTGCCCGCGATCACCTTCGTGCTGGCGGCGGTCCTGAGGCTGGAGCAGGTGGACCTGGGCCGGCGGCACGGGGTGGCGAAGGTGGTGGGCACGGTGGTGAGCGTGGGCGGCGCCACGGTGATCACGCTCTACAAGGGCCTGCCGCTCTTCGCCGCGCACAACCTGCACGCGCAGGCCTTCCTGACCTGGACCTCCGGCAGCCCCATCTTCAACTGGACGCTGGGGTGCGTCTTCATCCTCGGCCACTGCCTCTCCTGGTCCGGCTGGATGGTCCTCCAGGTGCCCGTGCTGAAGCGGTACCCGGCGAGGCTGTCCGTCATCTCGCTCACCTGCGTCTTCGGCCTGCTCCAGTTCCTGGTCATCGCCGCCTTCACCGAGGAGGACCTCAGCAGGTGGAAGGTGAACTCCGGCGGGGAGCTCTTCACCATCCTCTACGCTGTAAGCATCTCAACTGTCAACTGTCAACTGACATGGAGCTCACATGGAAGGATCATGCATGTATCTTGTTTGATTCTGATCGATGCAGCTACGTTTTTTTATGTAGGGGCTGGTGGCGTCCGGGGTGGCGTTCGCGCTGCAGATATGGTGCATCGACAGGGGAGGCCCGCTCTTCACCGCCGTCTTCCAGCCCGTGCAGACCGTCGCCGTCGCCGTCATGGCCGCCGTCATCCTCGGAGACCAGCTCTACACCGGAGGGTAAGGAGATGCATATGCAAACGCAACACAGTGTGGCAGAAGCGCCATTACATTTATCTGATCGATGCTTATTTTTTACTATGGCTGCAGGATCATTGGCGCCGTGCTGATCGTGATCGGCCTCTACTTCGTGCTGTGGGGCAAGAGCGAGGAGAAGAAGAACAGGGAGCAAGATCCAGAGATGACGAGGCATCTGCTTGGGCAAGACGGCCCAGCTGCCAAGGATCAAGAAGTGAACACTGACCTGCTGGCGTGATACGGCCCGAGATGTGCTCATGTTGTTGGGTGCTTGTACTTTTTTTTTTTAACTACTTAGCTCATGGCGACCAGGATCACTTAATGTGACGATGTGAACCGCTTGCTACGAATCTATCTGTGTATGGGCCTGTCTCAGGCTGTGTGTATATCAACCGCAGAAAGAAATCAATCATCCATAATTAAAGCATGCCAATGCATGTTAATTAGACTTCACGTCACAGATATGTGCTTGATCCACATTCTGAATCACCTTACACTGGTCACAAATAAAGTAACCGAACAATGTATAAACACATGCTCCAATCAAAATGTAGACTAAGTTCTTGTTATCATCCAGGAGAATATCGATATATTGCATTTTTATTGGCTTGCATCATTTTCATTTTTTTTAATGTTGGCAGGAAAGCTGCCAAATTCATTGAATAGAAAGAAAATGGTAGCACATACCAACCTGTGCGGGGACATATCATATACCAAGAGCACAACCCAAGTTGGTGCGCGACCAAATTGTTTACTGGTTTGTTATTCATAAGCTATAGATTCAAGAATCAAAAATTGCATGGAAGTATGTAGTAACTTTATGCCTGTAACAATGATACATATAACTTACACAAATAATTCAAATAATAGTATATACAATCATGTTTCCTTTAAAAATATAGATGGAATGGTTGTAAGAAATGTACTCTACAATCATGGCGAATTTATTCACCGTTTATTTATCGCACGTCCATTTACTCGTCTTATGTTGAGGCTAATTCACATTACAATTAATCTACCCCCAACCAACAAATATCACAAATGTGTTCAAAATTGGTTGAATGAGATTGATAATATAAAGGCTTAAATTTGTGTGGGGTTTTGTGCTTTAATTTGGTCCGATGGAACCGTCGGAATGACATTGTTTTTAACAAGGTTGCATGTGATCATTTTTTTAGTTTATCCATAAGGCTACGCCATTAGATCCACATGTGGTCGTTTCTTTTCCTAGAGGGGTAGCAAGAACCTATGTATTTTGGTTGTTAAGACGGTTACACGGGATATTTTTCAATCCGGGTGGTTGACGACATATTAATATATTTCCCTTTTTGAAAAGAAAGGAATCCAACCATCGGGATCTGTTAAAAACTGGTAGGAGAGATGTACTTTTTCTTTTGAGCCAGAGGAGACATATTAATCCTAGCCCTCACTCTCACCTAACAAAAAACACTAGATTTTAGAGAAGATGAAATTTCTCACATGAGTTGAAGTCAATAATTACGACGGTGCGAGGAAAGCCAGGAAAGCTAGGGACCTGCTAATGACGTGGCCCCACTTGCCAAAATAGATAGTACATTGGTTACCGTATGAAAACAATGAGAATAATGCCATCACAAGATGTTCATTTGATGATAGTTTGGAGCGAGTGTTTGTCGATATATACTGAGAGGAATGACATGGTCATACGGAGGTTAAATCGATGGTCACTAGGTTGCTAGCTAGTCATGGTCCGATCATGCATGACATCGACATTGACGACGACGAGACAATGATGCCAACATCGACACGGGGAATGAATTGTTGATCGGTTATCCGTTGACGCACTCTGTATGGGGGCACATGCACATTTGCACACCAGAATCTGGTTAAGGATGTGTATATGGAAACGATGATGATGCTAGTTTGAACTATGCTTTTTATCCTTTCTACACCCCTCTTGACACAAGTTTCGCACATCTAGTTCTCTTATTATAAACTCCCTCTAGATATACTTCTTACTGACTGATTATGGCTTCCTAGACTAGAGAAGGAAATGTCGGGAGGAAATAGAGTTGATAGGACCACCTGAATGCTGGAGATGAGTGCTCGTCGCATTCCCTCGAGGAAAGCAGAGGCCCTCGCGGAAAGATAAAAGAAAACGAAAAGCACAGCCGCCTTTACCTAGAGCAAAGAAGCTTTGCCAGTCTTATCACCGGATTCACCATAATCAGCTTTAAGGTCCTGACTCTAAATCGGATATCTCTTAGTCATAAACATCGTTTGAACGAAAAAAAATTCAGATACTCCTTTATTAGAACAGATTTTCCCAGGTTACCTTTTGTTTTCGTCCTAGCACGGGTGCGGGTAACCGTACAAGATTTATCATGAACATACATTGGCATGTATACAGGTCTGAACCATACTGCCCTGTCTGACTGTCCCCAAGCAACATTGGGTATTTTGGCGTACACAAGCGGAACTCAATACAGAATCACGGATACAGATAAACAGTACTCGTACTTGAGTATTAGCTAGCATCGATCGATCTTCTTGTGGTGTGTGTGTATAATTAGCAGGTGGGAGAGAGACTCCTGTCGCTGAGGACGACATGACAGGTTACGGGCCGTGTTCCCCATCCCTACTGAACTCCTCCGACATGCTCCTACGACCTGTCATGTTCGTGCGTGGACGTATGGTTTCCAAAGGAAAACGACTGCATTGTTACATCTGGTAAGTAAGTAAGTAGGTATGAACCTAAATTTGGCGTTCGTTCGCAAAAAAAAAAAAAACTTAAATTCGGTGTTATTTCAGCGAGATGAACTTAAATGTGAGGGATTACAAGATGGCATGGGCATGGATGCATGCCACTGTTGACATCTCTTGGAGTTGTCGCGTGGAGGAGCTAGCAACGGCACGGCAGACATGCAAGCGCACGCACAGGCCGGCTAGCCCATGCCGACCGCTCCAGCTCCATTAACTCTTCTGGAGCATGCTTTACATGGCCGGCCGGCCTGCAGAATGCAGATTTCTCATCCTCTGCTGCTGGATCCGGCATCGTGTACTCCTCTGCCCGTTCGTGGTCGGCCGGCCGCCGGCGGCGATGCATGGGTCGATCGATGTACTCGTGCAACCGATGGATGGATGGATGGATGGTGCACGGACGGAGAAGGACAGATCGATCTCGATAGGCAGCAGCAGCCCAGGTCGTGTCGTGTCCACGCTTTCATGCTGCGTCGTCTTGTCCCCGTCGATCCAAACGGATCGATCGCTTCACCGCACGCACCTGATCGGTAGCGCACAGACACACAGCCCGATCGAGGTCCACAGATATGGCAATCTGGGTTTCTGGGTGAAGCATTCGTGCGAGCGATCATGGATACAGCGGACTCACACACGTAAGCTAGCCCTACTCTCTTTATTCACTTAGCTTGGAGAAGATGGGCTAGCTATGTACTATGTATTTGAGGCGCCACTCCCTGAGTAAACTAAAATCGAAAAACTAAAAACCCGTCTGGCGGTGAGGCTTGTTCCAAGCCCTTCACGGCCTCACGCGGAGCTCAATTAATGACGGATCGATGGTGGGCGGCTGACAAAGCCTCGCGAGGAAGGAAAAGAGACACCCCTCCAACTAAAAAAAAAACTACGAATGGAGCGGCGGGCTTCGGGCAGTGGCAGAGCTAGGGGGACCTACAGGGTTCTTTGCCACCCCGTATAACATGTACAACAAGATTTTATATTTTATATAAGACTGGTGTAGATTATACTACAGAGAGAATTACATTTTTTGCCCTCCCCCCACCCAATTGATTATTACCATGTTGGGCCCCTCTAATGCTCAATCCTGCCTCCGCCCCTAGCCACGGGGACCTTTCCGGCTGTGTGTCTGAGCCAGTGTTTGGCTGGAAATCATCGACAAGAGGAGGAGGAGGCGGCAGGTCTTCTATTTGCGGAAAACATTCAAATTTGGGTCTCCTACTAGTGATATGAGGTAGGGGTGAAATTTGTAGTACAAATTCGCTCAATTGTTTGGGTTGCTAAACAGAGTACTTCAGAGCTAAATTATGTGGGGTTGCTAAATAGAGCACGGTATAGCTCGTACTTTAGATTGAATTCTCCGCTCCATTGTACAAATATATATTTATGATTTCACTGTACCGGGCTACAAATGTGATGATATTTGTATTTGTGCAATTGGGATATGTCTCTTATGTATGGGTACTGTTATGTATGCACTTTATGCCATTACAACGGTACATATTCCAAATGGAATGTTGTTTAATTTAGCTACAATTATTTTATTCTAATTTTATGTCATACAATTATCTACAATGTACACAAGTATTCCCGCAACAACGCGCGGGGAATTATGTAGTATCCTGAGTTGGTGGACTGAGGGGGTGTTTGGTTAGGCTTTGGCTTTGGCTTTTGGCTTTGGCTTATAAGCCCAAAAAGCACCTAAATAGGTGCTTTTGGCTTTTGGCTTTTGTCTTATACCATAGTAAAACATAAGTCAAAAGCCAAAAGTCAAAAGCACCTATTTAGGTGCTTTTTGGGCTTATAAGCCAAAGCCAAAAGCCAAATCTAAAGCCTAACCAAACACCCCCTGAGTTCGCAATGTACTGTGTCTGTATATGGGCTAGAATCCTTTTCTGAAACGGAACGAGCCTCTACATAAGTAGCCCGGCCCAGATCGACGTGTCAGGTGGCGATCTTGTCAAGTTGAATACTAAGCTGGGCTGGATTATCCGTGATTCGCAATGTGCCTTCTCGTCTAAATTTTTTTTTCGCAATGTGCGCATCTGGCCTGGCCTCGGCGGATCCGCCCATTCGCCCGGCGGCGGAGCCATCAACCACGGCCTATATAAAAGAGTTCCTTATTCTCAAAAAAAAAAAAAAAGAGTTCCTCAACATTTGGTCCTTCACCTAACGCATATTCACATTACAAGCACTACCGTAGTCCTTCACCCCTCGCATTAAAATTTTAAAACGTTGCCGAGGGACTCATGAGAAAATATACAACAATCCCGCGGAGCGACGCGCAAAACCGCGCGGCCTACTTTGTCACCTACGCTCCCAGCCCACCAACCCACCATCCTTCCTCCTCCTATTTCTCGCCGTCGCGTCCTAAAACTCCATCCCAAACACAAACACATCGGCGATCGCATCGCATCGCATCGCCCCAGCGTGAGAATCAATGGCGATGCTGACGGCGAAGCTGAGCTCCCCGGCCACCACCGCCCTGCTCGGGTCCCGCCGATCCGGGCCCGCCCGCCGCGCCACGGTCGTGCGCGCCTCCGCCGGCTCCTACGCCGACGAGCTCGTCTCCACCGCGGTGAGCGCCCACGTCCGCTGTAGGATCTAACTTTTGGATGTTTGCATGTGTTCCCATGTGTACTCGTTTGCGGCGATCTGTGGCGCTCCTCTGTGTTTCGTTGGCATCTAGCGGCGATCCGTGACGGGGACTGTTGTGTGGGGTTGGGTGTGCGGTGGGGAAAATGGGGATTTGTTTGTATTTGGCGGTTGAATTAAATCTGGACTGGACAAACCTTTTTCACGATGTGTATATCTAGCTCAACTGCAATCAAATTTGGACCGAGAGATGTTTAGGGAATTGGATACCTGCATGATGGTCAGGTACTCCTTCTCTTATTTAAGATGGGAAGCTGCATGATGTGGGAAACCCCAGTGATAGTTAGTCCCAGTTACTCGGTTGCATCCATCTTGTACTTATCAGCCCAGATCAGGCCATGATTGGGCGATATGCTGCTCTTGGCTGGCTTTGTTAGTTGTTGACTTTTAAGTTAAGGTGCATCAAGCTTGAGTCTTAGGAAAATTGTCCTAGTAGCAATGAAAGGATCTCATGTGATGCTTGTGTTGCTCTGAATATAATTTCTCAAATGCAAATAGCATCAAACTGTCTATAGGCAATGCGAACATATTTCATCTTTGGCTATTTAGTTAGTAGATTGATTGGTGGAATTGCTGATGTAATGCAATAATTGACTATGTGGAAAGCCTACTGGACTTATTTGAAATTTTTGTTTGTTAAGATTAATCTTGGCTTTTCAGCTCTGTTGAATAGGATTTGATTTGCTTTCACACTATCTGTCTCCTTGCATCATGTGTGTACTAGGTATTATTTTGGATTTGAACTGCTATGTTCTGTTGATTTGTCAATCATTGAAGCAAAGCATGCCCTCATGCAAATGAACCGTGGCTTTACATTTTGAACCAATGCATGCCTAAAACTAACACTTATATCGTATGATATGTTCATGCTGGGTGTGTCGAGCTGGTCTTGTAAGCTTTTTTCTAAGTATTCTCAGTAATGCACTCTGTTGTGTTTCATGACTGCAAATCTAATAGTTGACCGCATCCAGAAAACTGTTGCTTCCCCTGGGCGTGGGATCCTAGCGATTGATGAGTCGAATGCAACATGCGGAAAGAGATTAGCATCCATTGGTTTGGACAACACGGAAGTTAACCGCCAGGCCTACAGACAGCTTTTATTGACCACTGCTGGTCTCGGTGAATATATTTCTGGTGCCATCATGTTTGAGGAAACTCTTTACCAGTCAACTACAGATGGCAAGACATTTGTCGACTGCTTGAAGGACCAGAATATTATGCCTGGTATCAAGGTTGACAAGGTATGCATTCCATGATCTAAAAAAATTAGATTCACCATGCTGTTGTAGTCGCAAGACAGTTCTAGCATTCTAATTTTTTTGCTTGATTTCTTTTGTCTTGCCCAAAAGGGTTTGGTTCCATTGCCCGGATCCAACAATGAATCCTGGTGCCAAGGTCTTGATGGTTTGGCTTCAAGGTGTGCCGAGTACTACAAGCAGGGGGCACGCTTTGCCAAGTGGTCGGTTCATACCCTCTTTGTGCATTTTCTGACTAATTTTATTGATTTCCCTTTCTAAACTCGCTATTGTCAATTGATCTTCTTCAGGAGGACTGTTGTTAGCATCCCTTGTGGTCCCACTGCATTAGCGGTCAAGGAAGCGGCATGGGGACTTGCTCGTTATGCTGCTATTGCTCAGGTCACTATGCATGCTTTTATCTTCTGAACTTTTTACAGCAAAATGGATCATTTATTTAGTCTGATGTTTTGCTCATGGATCCTTGATGAACAACATAATCTTTTTATGCTCATATTTGGTATCTCATACTTAGAATCCTGTGCTACAAAATAACCTTCTCCTCTATACTTATCCATTGAACATCATCTGATAAGAAGTAGGGAGAACTAATTAACAAGTGAAAAAGGTAAATATATGTAATTATGTATGTGTGTCTAGGTGTTCTGTAAGGTTAAGTTTAATCTCATTTACGCTTGTTTCAATAAGGTTAAGTTTAATCTGCAAGAAAGGTGGGCATTCTTGTGCTTTAACCTAGCATGGTGGTTTTGTTCTGATACTACTGAGTAATGTTCTTTTCCCTTCCTAATTTCCAACATAGTTTCTTGTTTTTAAGCTCCCTTACATGCAGTTTATTAGAGATCATAATAAAATTGAATAAAATGAAGCTAAAAATACAGAACACGATAGTAAAAATTATGGTTGCAGAAAATTTATGCAATCAAGCACGCTATCTTCTCTACTATTTTGCACTCCTCAGATTTATTTTGGTGTCTTTACTCATCATTTTTTCAACCTGAATAATCTGCAGGACAATGGTCTAGTGCCAATTGTGGAGCCAGAGATCCTTCTCGATGGTGACCATGGCATCGAGAGAACTCTTGAGGTGGCAGAGAAAGTGTGGTCCGAGGTATTCTTCTACCTGGCCGAGAACAACGTTCTATTCGAGGGTATCCTGCTGAAGCCCAGCATGGTCACACCTGGTGCTGAACACAAGGTGAAGGCTTCCGCAGAAGCCATTGCGCATAACACCCTTACAATGCTGAAGAGGAGAGTACCTCCTGCTGTGCCCGGAATCATGGTATTGTTCTGAAACTTGAACCATTTCTGCTGGATGTAAACAGAGTAAGAAACACTAGATTTAACCATGTCGGCTTTTGTCTTCAGTTCCTTTCTGGCGGGCAGTCCGAGTTGGAGGCGACCGCGAACCTGAACGCGATGAACCAGTCCGCGAACCCGTGGCACGTGTCCTTCTCCTATGCCCGTGCTCTCCAGAACTCAGTGCTGAAGACGTGGCAGGGACGCCCCGAGAACATCGAGGCGGCGCAGAAGGCCCTGCTGGTCCGCGCCAAGGCCAACTCGCTGGCGCAGCTTGGCAGCTACACCGGCGAGGGCGAGAGCGACGAGGCCAAGAAGGGGATGTTCCAGAAGGGCTACACTTACTGATGAGGCGGCAGTATCTGTATGTTACAGGATGCACGTTTTTCTTTTGCTGAACATCGGTGTGAATAATCAATCACCAGCGTGTTGGTGCTGACGACTGTTAGATTTATTTAGCAGCGGAGGAACTTTAGAGCTGTTTGAAGCTTTATTATTCGGGGAACAAAGTATTATACGAAATACTCTAAGCATTATACAGACGTGTGTACTACTTATTTTCTTGTTATTACATCACCCTGCTGGCCTCGTAGCCACTGCCAGTTCATGGTGGAGCTGTCGATCACTCTGCAGTCTTGGCGGAGTTCTTGGCGTGTATCATCCTGACGTAGCCCACAACCCGGTCAACGTCCGGCAGCACCGCCCTGGCGACCTCAAGCTCGCCAAACCGCTCCAGCCACGCCGCCAGCAGCGGGGTCTTTTCGCCGTCGAATAGCCTCTCGCCGGAGATGACCTCGTTGGCGTGCACGTACGGCACCACGCCGCCCAAAACGACGTCGACGTACCCCACACCGCCGGCGCCGCCGAAGAAGCAGCCCATCCTCCCGCCGTCGGTGCACTCGCTCAGCCCCTTCTCCAGTCCCCCCACCGCCGCCGCCACCTTGTTCATCCACCCGGCCCTCTCCTCCTCGGTCCCGGCCCTGAACGCCTTGTCCCACGGCGCCCCGATCTCGTCCTCCACGTAGGACGCCCAGAACCGGGCGACGGCGCGGTCGTGGGGGTCGGCCGGGAGGAGGGTGTACGTGCCGCCGCCGCCGGTGCCGGGGCCGGAGACGAAGACCTCGTCGATGTACTGGAGGATGATCTGCGACTCGCAGACGGGGCGGCCGTCGTGGAGGAGCACGGGCACCGTGCCGTGGACGGGGTTGGAGCGGCGGAGGAGGTCGCTCTTGCTGCGCAGGTCCTCCTCCACGTACTCGTAGCGCACGCCCTTGAGGTGCAGCGCCAGCCGGACTCGGGCAACGTACGGGCTGCCCCAGTGGCCCAGCAGCTTCACCTCGTCTCCGACTCCGTCCATCTCTTCCACAGCTCCACTCCGAGCTACTCCGACCAGCTAGCTAGGCTCCTACGGCGATTGGGTTGGGGTTGTATGCTTCGAGGATTATATACGTGTGGTGGCGCCCATCCTTGATGCTTCTACTAGTTGACTTTTTTTGAGGGAGAACTTGTACATCAATAGGAAAAAGCCTATTATTGGCGAACCTAATTTGCTTACCGCAGGCAAACTGGTGGTTCGTCAGCACTACTTTCGCCAGTGGTAACAGCTTACCGCTGACGAACCGTTATTCGTCAGCGCCTTACCGCTGGCGAACCACACCCCTGTTCGCCAGCGGTAGTCCTCGTACCTCTGGCGCACCAAGCACGCGTTCGCCAGCGGTAGTGTTTTGGGAATTAAAAAAATAATAATACTAGTGGTCTGCCGCATCCGGCACACCAACGCGGCGAGCCCCATCACGGCCACCGCCGAGAACGCGCCCACCACGACGCCCGCCGCTCATCCCGTCGTCGCGCCGCTCGGCCGCATGTTTCGACGGCCGAGAACACTGCCACGGACGCGACAGCCGCGGCGGCCAGCGCCTCGGACACCTCGACCTCCGCTGCGATGATTGTGGACGCCGCGGAGAGCATCATCGTCGTTGGGAACATCACGGCGGCGCGCATGTAGGATGCCAGCCTGGCCAGGTCCTTCTCGTCGCGGCGGAGTGAGTGGACGGCGGACGTGAGCTTGCTTTCATCGCGGCGTCGGAGCGCGGCCTGGGCGTCGGCGGCATGGGCGGACAGCTCGACGACGGCCTCCTGGAACCCTCCTGCAGCGCTACAAGGGCACGAGTTGCTAGCTAGCTTTCTAACTCATGGATCGATCGGCACGGTACTATTGGTGAGCTGTTCCTTTGCTGCATTGCGCGTGGATGCGTGCCTAATCCGATGGCTCCCAGCCTATCAGAGAAAACACACAATCCGTGGGACTCGTAGCACTTGTTCCTGATTGGCTCAGCTCTCGTGCGTTGTATTTTTATTGGATTCCACCACTGTACATGCACATGTATATGTACACGCTACCGGCGAACGTGTTTCTCTGTTCGCCAGTGGTATTTGTATACCGCTGGCGAACCAGACTAGAAGTGCGCTAGCAGTAAATTCGAGCTCGGGCGGCCACAGAACCGCTGGCTACCGCTGGCGCACCGTGCTCCCTGTTCGCCAGCGGTAAGGGCCATACCGCTGGCGAACAGAGAGCACGGTGCGCCAGCGCCTCTGTGGCCGTCCGGGTTGGAAGTTACTGCTGGCGAACGTCCAGTTTGGTGTTCGCCAGTGCTATATACCGCTGGCGCATGTATTTTGTTGTTCGCCAGCGGTAGCCCGGCGGCTATAGCCAGTTTACTACTAGTGGTACTAACTGACATTGGTTTGCTTAGGAGCTAATCTTACTTCTTCCTGGCCTCGATCTTTTTTTAAGATCAACTAGGATATAGTATATGTCAGATCGTTAACAAATCTACTTATGTATACAAAAAATGTCTGTTCTGTTATCATATGGTAATGGAACCGGGCTCCTCTTGGGGAGGCGTATGGAAAAAAATGTATACAAAAAATGTTCTGATTGATCGAGATACAAAGAAAGTTAGCAACAAATTGTAACGTGTATCAGCTATCTGATCGACGCATCAACTATCAAGCCAGCTGTCTGCGGAACGTTGGTGCCTAGCTGATAATATGACAGGTTCAAAGTTTGACTAGATTTGGTTGCTTGATATATTTTTTGTATTACTAGGATTATATAATATATGCGTGGCTTGGATGACAGTGAAAAGGGCAAATGCAAAAGAAGAGGCCACGTGGAGCTAGATTAAATGGTTAGCATATTCTTGCCATTTATAGGATCTTTAACTAGTTAAAATTAAAACGCATTATTCTTCCAGTGGACTTGATGCTCGATAACAAGACGTCTGTGATGATTTTTTCTACCTTAAACTACTGGACTCTATTATTCAGTAGACGATGCGTGAGTGAGGTGTGTCGTGTGTGCTTCTAGATTTCACTTGGTGTTCTTCACAATAAAATTTAATGCACTTGGTGTTTCTCTAAAAAAAAGTCTTGGCTAGGTAAGTACGGAGTAGTACTAACTTGGGCTGTGACTCAAAGAAGGGTCTGGCCCATTGCTTGCCCAACGAGCCCGTGGAAACGCGCTCAAATATCTCGCGCACTGTTACTGGTCCTACCAACTACAGCTCGTCAGGCACGGCCACGTGGGTCCAGCAAACAACCTTCCATATTCAGGCGTCTCAACTACGGCCACGTCGCCCTCGTCACGACGCGCCGACCATGGGCCCACTGAACAGAGTCACGTCCATCCGAAGGCTACCCTACGTGTCAGCGAGAGAAGACTCCCACTGCTTCGGCTTTGCCTTTTTTCCTTTTCTCACCACCATTTGCACCCTAGCCAGCCCATCCCCTCCGCGCACCCCTGCACAGCCGCCACGCCACGCCCCCACTCCTCTCGACCACCACCACCGCCGCCGCCTCGCTCTCGCCGGAGTGGGAGCTCTACATACGCGCGAAGCGCCCGCGGAAGCAGAGGCGGCGATCCCCTCGCCGCCCGGAGGCTCGAGCCCGCCGAACAGCGGAAGCGGCAGCGGACGGGGGGTTTGATGAGACACGCGAGCCTGCTGCTGCGGCGGCGCGGGTGGTGATGCTCCTGGCCTCCTCCGTCCTGAGGGGTCGCCTCCGCCCCCTCCGCCGCCCCCGGCCCCTGATCATGCCCTCGCCTCTCTTCCTCTCCCGAAACCCTAACCCGAGCACGAGCTGCAGCGCTAGCCCCCATCTATCACACTCCCCGTCCGCCTCCGCGGCCATGAGCAGCACCGGCAACGTCTACGTGCCGCCGATGCGCCGGCTCCGCTCCGTCATCGCGTCCACCAACGGGAACCTCGCGCCGCCGCCCTCGGTGCAGCCCGCGTGGACTCCCGACTGGCGTGCGGACGGCCGCTCCCTCAGCCCGCCGCCGTCGCCGCCGCCGCCTCAGACCCAGCGGCGCGCGGCGGCTCTCCCGCCCCGTCCCCCGCCGCCCCAGACGCAGCCCTTGCGCCAGCAGAGCGCTGGGTACTCTCGGTATGCCTACGACGACTTCTCCGAGGAGGAGTCCGACCGGGAAATGGACCGCACGTCAGTGTCAAGTAGTAAGGTAAACGAATTGCTCTTCCTCCTGCTGTCATTTTTCTCGCATTTGACATGGAATAGATAGGTCCGAATTCAGTTATGCTTGACCTCAGAAATCAAATGCCGATAGTCCATGGCATAGTGAGGTGCGCCCATGTTCAACTTATTTTACAGAGCTTAAGCATGCGTGTATGCTCTGTCTAATGATATGCTGAATAACTTCTGACAATAAATAATCATATATGGACAAACCATGGATTGTGGGATCTATTCAGTTTATACGTGGATAGCAAAATAATTATACCTCGCTTACTGATGCTGCAGGGATTGAAATGGTTTACGCAAAAAAATCATTCTTACAAACGTGCACTGAGCTAGATTTCTCAATAAAATTCATTTTAAGATCATAAAATTGTGAGGATCAGATGAATTGGACGTGCCCTGCATATTCAGTTCGGACATTGTGCGTGTTTGGCTTTATTCACTCCGTTGTCCATGTAGCATGATTCTGGTACCATTCTGGAACGTAGAATATCACTTATTCAGAATGTATTTATTGAAAGGCCTTGCATAAGTTTGAAAAATGCAAAGCTTTGAGTGTTAAAGCGAAACTCAATATTTCTACATGGTACTATACTACTGCTTTTTTTTGGCAACATTTCGAAAATGAAAAGTAGGTTTTCCTGAAGAAAGGAAGACCTGATACTTTATAGTTAAACTAGCTTTTGCTTGTCACTACCAACAAACTATGGCAACTGAAAATATCTTATGTGTGAAGAATCTTGAGATGTCACTCTTCTGCAATTTTTGCATGTCAAAATAATTCATGGATAGAATTAAGCTTCTTTTTTGTTTCTGGTCAATACTATTTTAGTGTTATGTTTACTAAATAAAGGAAACATTTGGAGTTCCAACATAACATGTTATGTTGTGTCTCCTGATCCTGTTGTTTTTCTTTTGCATAATGTTAAGTTATTACAGTTGTACTCAATAAAATTTCCAGGGTGCATCCACTTTAGATAATGTTGACGAATGGAAATGGAAACTGCACATGCTTCTCCGGAATGACAATGAACAAGAGATTATGTCGAGGGAAAAAAAAGATAGACGTGATTTTGAACAACTTGCCCAACTGGCAGGTCGAATGGGTTTGCACAGGTACTTCATTGCCACTTTGAGATCTTGGTGTTGCATCTTCTTTGTCCCCTGTCTGATGAAATTTACGTTATGGCAGCCGTCAGTATTCCCGAATCATTGTGTTTAGTAAGGCCCCCTTGCCTAATTATAGATCAGACCTTGATGACAAAAGACCTCAAAGAGAGGTATGCTGAATTGCTGATTGTACCAATAGCTTAACGATTGTAGTGTGTATGAGTTTTGCATTGATTGGCCAAAGTATTTTTTTTGCTTTGTAGGTATCTATACCTTCTGGCTTGCAAAGAGAAGTTGATGCGTTGCTTGCAGACTATCTTGCACGGAAGAGAACAGACACGGGGAACTTTCCTAATGCTACCTTCTCAAGGTCTAGTAGCACAGACAGTTTTATGACTGATGAAGGCTTCTATGAGCAGCAGGATAATCAGACATCAACTAATGTTGTGATGGAGAGAATCCAAAGAAAGAAAAGCTTACAGTTGCGTAACCAGCAAGCTGCTTGGCAGGTTTGATATATGTCGTAGTCCACTTGTTAGTTTTTCCTCTGGGGTTAGAAGTTTCTTGTCACCACATTTACATTACGCTGAAGATATTACCCATGAAGTAAAAAATTTGTGTTTAATGTTAAGTCTAAAAAATTGTATCGCTTTGCAATATCCTTGACAATCACAGTTTGGTATCATTTCCCCTGGTTTCATATTGCACTTCACTGACCATTATTCATTTATTCCCCCCAGATGTTGTAAACTGAATAAATCATACTTGAGGAAGTACTCTAGATAACTGATATACCATACAACGTTCAAAAAAGCGGTAAGCGCTGAGCGAGCGGTGAGGCTCTGCTCAGAGGAAATGCTGCTTAAGCGCGCTTAAGCGCCGCTTAAGCGTTCAGGGTAAAACTGTACGGACATGGAAAAATAACTCATATATGGGCTGTAGAGTGAAACAAAATAGGGAGAAGAATGACAAATAAGCAAGATGGGCTGACTTAGCCCATTAAAACACCGGCCCATCTATCCAGTTCCTGTATACATACATGCACAGCCACAGAAAATTAGGTTTCCTCCCTCACAGGCTCACAGCCGCCTCTCTCTCCCTCGTCCTCTCTCCTCCATCCCTCACACCGGCCTCTCTTCCTCGTCCTCTCTCCCTCACTCCAGGGGTCAAACCAGCCAGGGGAGCTCCATTCCTCATCGGAGAAGCTCGAAACCTCTAGCTCCGGTTCCGGCCATCCGCTGCTGGGCTCTGGCGCGCCTCCCTCAGCTCCACCTGCAAGCACCAAGACGCGAGAGCCCGCCTCCACAGCTCCTCCTCGCTTTTCCTCACGCTCAGGCCAAAAGCTGAGCGTTTTGCTGTCGCTCAGCGCTTAAGCGCGCTTAAGCGAGCTTAAGCGTACGCTTTTTTGAACGCTGATACCATATTGTCTTCATGCAGCCAATCTATTGGTATGTAGTGAAATTGAGGGATTATTAGTTGACCTACTCCGTCCTAACCAGATATACTATTGAGATTTGTGGTTGAATATGTTACTCACAGTTTCATGTTGTTCTTATAATGTGCTTACTAATTTGTTCTGTCTATTTTCTTTGGGTTTTGTACTGTTGTCTATGCAATAGCGTGCCAATGCTGAATACTGGATTATCGATTTGATCATCTAATTTAGGACCGCAAGTGAATAACTGACCTGATGTATTGGTCCTAACATACAATAAATTTAACTTGCTCAAAATGAGCAGGACTGATTCATCTTGATTTTCTAATCAATGTTGCAATTTCTGACAACTTCGATTAGCAATGCTAATTTGATATTTCTTTTCCTACTTATGCTTATGCTTTGATTTGTTTGAGTGGATCAATGATCATTTCTGATTATTGCCCCCTGTTGATAGCATTCTCTCTGTTTTTCAGGAATCAAATGATGGTCAGAGCATGATGGAGTTTCGCCGCAGTCTTCCTGCCAATAAAGAAAGACAATCGCTACTGGAAGCTATATCTCAGAATCAGGTACTGCTCTTTTTCTTGATTATTGTATGTGGCAAACATAACTAGCAACCCTCCTTAAATGCTTTGCCGACAAAAATGTTGTTATGGATACCTTTTCCTAATCGCCACTAGTTGCAAATACTTTCCATTTATAGATTATTTTATGTGTCAAACATAACTAGTAACCCATGCACCTTCACCCCCCCACAACCATGCATCCACCTGTTTTTCTACCTCGTTGCTTGTGCATTTGATTTTAATGAAGGTCATTTTGGTCACACTTTGCTAAGGTTTGATTTTCTTGGTATATGTGGCAACTGTCTAAGAACATAGCTAAAGTGTGTTTTTGCAATGCCCAGCTTATTTATCTGTGACAGCAAGTAGGAAGTAATCGAATCATGACATACAGGAAAGCAAGCATTGAACTAAGTGATCTAACAAAAAGATACTCCCTCTGTTGAGTAGTAGTTTTACTGCTTTAAGGCCAATTAGTATACTTTTCATGTGAAAAAAATGACATCTTATGCGTAATGTCTGAATGTCGAATAACTTTTCAAGTAATGGATTTGCCCTTTTTTAAATTTTGTCACACATGGTTACAAGTTTTAATTTCTGTATTTGTTAGATGTGTATTCTTCCATTTATCTGGGAAAGGTACTACTATTGTTTTATTATTTATTAATATTTCTTCACTTAATAGCATTTTAGAAAATACCTGATAAATTTGTTAGTACTTACTACTCAGTATACAGGCTAAAAGCCTAAAACTTCCGAGTAGCTCTACTGAGTTAACCGAGTGATAACAGTGCTTTGTTTGATTGAACAGGTGGTTGTAGTTTCAGGTGAAACTGGCTGTGGTAAGACAACACAGTTGCCACAATATATTTTAGAGTCTGAAATAGAGGCTGCTCGTGGTGCTACTTGCAGTATCATTGCACTCAACCAAGACGAATATCAGCTATTTCTGTTTCTGAGAGAGTTGCTGCTGAAAGAGGTGAAAAAATTGGGGAATCGGTGAGCTACTTGCACCTATAGAGTGAGATATTTTTCCATGCTGGGATTATGGTTTTGTGGTGCCCAATGGTACTCATGTTTATTTTAGTCAGAGGATGATGTCCAAGTAGCCACTCCAGAACTTTTCTTAACTTTACTTGTGCGATCTGATGAAAATGGGTTACAATCTTCTGAACAATTCGTGCAAAACATGGTGAGGTTATTATGCTTTTTGTTTTCTGATAAATCGTCACATTAGGTTGCTACAAAGTTCGGTTGGAAGGAATGAGAGGAAGAGATACACGCCTTCTGTTCTGCACTACAGGAGTTCTGTTGCGGAGATTGCTGGTAGACAGAAGCTTGAAAGGTGTTACCCATGTTATTGTGGATGAAATCCATAACGGGGCATGAATGAAGGTCTACATTAATCATAATAATTTTGAAACAGTATTAATTATGGTGCTATGTATCCAGGAGGTAGACAGTGTTAATTATTTTTGTGTCTATGTGCTAGATTTTCTCCTTATCGTTCTTAAGGATCTCTTCCACGCCGGCCCGAGCTAAGACTTGTATTGATGAGTGCAACCCTCAATGCTGAGATGTTCTCTTCATACTTTGGCGGAGCACCCATGATAACTATACCTGTAAGATATTTTGCTAGGATTTATATTTCCTATGGTATCAATCTGTGCTCATCAAGTCATTCTTTTTCATGGAGTATATTTGTGTTTACCACAAATGCCTATGCATAATTTGAGCTAAATTATCCTTTCCATATTGTGAAAATTAGGAACCGACCAATTGTGTATTGGATGAAACTCTATATGAGGCTGACATCAGGAAGATTGAGAGCAACCTTTTGAATCACTTGCTATTGTTTTAGAGCTTTGTTTATATATATAGTTGACTTGAATCTTAACCTTTTTTTACTGTCTAACCTGCAACTTGTTTGGATGTTTCTGTACTCCTCCTGAAGGTTTTATTAAGATACCCCTCTTAATACTATGTATATCTATTTTTTAGGGTTTTACATACCCTGTTCGGAGTCGTTTTCTAGAAGATATCCTTGAAGTTACCGGGCACAGATTGACCCAGTACAATCAGATTGATGACTATGGCCAAGAGAAAAGTTGGAAGATGCAAAAGCAAGCTCTAAGGAAGACGAAGAGCCAAATTGCTTCTGTTGTGGAAGTACGGTAGTATCTGTTTTTTGCTATTTATTTTCTGCTCAGATCTTTGGTTTCTAAGCTTACATTTTTTAACAGGATGCAGTTAAAGCTGCTGATTTAAGGGATTATAGTCCGCAGACTCGTGACTCGCTATCCTGCTGGAATCCTGATTCAATTGGTTTTAACTTAATAGAAAATGTCTTGTGCCATATTTGTCAAAAGGAAAGAGCTGGTGCTGTTCTTGTGTTTATGACTGGGTGGGATGACATTAATACACTGAAAGAGCAGCTGCACGCAAACCCATTGCTTGGTGACCCTAGCAAAGTTTTGCTGCTTGCATGTCATGGTTCAATGGCTAGCGCAGAGCAGGTATTACTAAGGTGTTCTCGTTTCCTCTTTGTAGTTAACTTTAGCACAACCATGGTCAGTTCTTTTGTTTAAGTACACATACCTACAATTACTTGTGCTGGTAAACACCGGAACTGCTTTGTTAAGTTAAAATTCGAACTTACTACTCCATACATGGTTTTGGTAGGGCTGGCAGTTTGAGAGAAGGCCTTCCCTTGGCTGACGTTGATTTACACTTGACTTGTTTAATCATCATGATGCTGTCCATTTATGTGTGGCAATGCTCCTTTGGTTACTGAAACCTTTTGCAATCACCTATTACTTATTTTTTTCTGTTCTGCAGACGTGCGAAGTTAATAGATTGTGAATCTGTCATCTATTGCATTCTGCGTTTATGTGTTATTCTTGAGATCAGATGTTTTCCTCCTGTTTTATTGCATGGTTACTCCACTATTCATCCATATAATTCTGCTATAGACCTATGATGTTTTGTACTTTTTTAGCGTGTAGGTTACCCGTAGGCTGTAGCCATGGATAGCAAGCAGTACAAATTTCATGTCTTCTCTTATAACAATGATTTATGTTTATATTTTTTGTGTGCAGAAATTAATATTCGATAAACCCGAGCCTGTGTAAGGAAAATAGTTCTTGCTACCAATTTGGCTGAAACTAGCATTACTATCAACGATGTAGTCTTTGTTGTTGATTGTGGAAAAGCAAAGGAGACATCTTATGATGCACTGAATAATACCCCCTGTTTGCTTCCGACCTGGATCTCCAAGGCTTCTGCCAGACAAGTAATATTTTCTTTCTTATTGGAATATGACTAATTTAATTTTGGTGCAACTCACGTTTTGAATGAATCAAGTAACTTCTGTGATTTACCTTTAAAGTGTATTTGGTCATCGCACTTCTATCACGTCATTTACCCCTTCTATTTTGCTATTTAAATGTCTGATACTTTAGAGACGAGGAAGAGCTGGCCGAGTTCAGTCAGGGGAGTGTTTCCATCTTTATCCACAATGTGTATACAATGCCTTTGCTGACTACCAGTTGCCAGAGCTTCTGAGAACCCTCTCCAATCCCTATGTTTGCAAATAAAAAGTTTGCGTCTTGGGAGCATCTCAGAATTTTATCCAGAGCTTTGCAGTCACCTGAGTCTCTATCGGTACCTTTCTTTTTCACATTTGTTATCTCAAGCCTAATTGTTTTTCCTTTGTGCCTTCAGATGGTCTGAAAAATTAATCCAATATATTGCTTCAGGTACAAATGCCATTGAATATCTGAAAGTCATCGGAGCATTTGATCAGAATGAAGAGTTAACAGTTCTAGGTATCAGATACATCTTTTAAATTGTGAATTATCACCTCTTTACTACATGACACTGGAACTCTCGGAGCTTGCGGCCTAACAATACTCACTGTTTGGCATTCTTAGGAAAACACTTGTCAATGCTTCCAGTTGAGCCTAAATTGGGCAAGATGCTTATTTATGGGGCTATTTTTAATTGCCTTGATCCCATATTAACCATAGTTTCTGGACTTAGCGTTAGAGATCCATTCATGACACCGTTTGACAAGAAGGATGTAAGTAATGTCTGACTCCAATCTGTATCTGTCTCTCCCGTCTCTAATGCATTTAAATATGTATATTGTGTTATACTTTAGTATTGAAGTCCTGTTTTTTGCTTTCCTCCATGCAGCTTGCAGAGTCTGCTAAGTTGCAGTTTTCATGCCGTGAGTATAGTGATCACCTTGCGATTGTTCGTGCATATGATGGATGGAGGGAGGCTGAAAGAGATCGCAATGGCTATGATTACTGCTGGAGAAACTTTCTGTCTGCACAGACCTTGAAAGCCCTAGATTCTCTCCGGAGGCAGTTCCTCTTTCTTCTAAAGGACACTGGTTTGATAGATGAAAACATGACAATGTGCAACAAATGGAGTCGTGATGAAAATCTAGTTAGGGCAGTCATTTGTGCGGGACTATACCCAGGTGTTTCCTCTGTTGTGGTGAGTTGCTTGTACATAAATTTCTATTCTATCTCATGTATATATCGCATCTATAGTATAGTTTGATTTTGTCTAAGGGAAAAAATTTTTGCATGCAAACTACTTGGGTCCTATATTGGAGCAATTTTAATTCTCTGACATGTGATCCTAATATGCTTCTTGGATACTCAGAACAAGGAGAAATCAGTTTCTCTCAAGACAATGGAGGATGGGCAGGTCATGCTTTACTCGGTAAGTTGCTACATTGATTCTGTGTATCACGATTGGTGATCATGTTGCTTGTTGATTTCGGTTGTTGGCTGTACATTACATAGCTTCATCTTGTTGCCCTTTGTTGTTTACAGAGTTCAGTCAATGGAAAAGAAGGCAAGATTCCATTCCCCTGGCTAGTGTTTAATGAGAAGGTGAAGGTGAATTCAGTGTTTCTCCGGGATTCAACAGCAATATGTGACTCTAACATTGTTGCTCTTTGGAGGAAACATAAAACAAGGCGGCTTGGTAAGTCCTTTGCTTGTCTGTCTTTCAGTCTAGCAAATTGCCATAGAATAATCTTTACTCCATGCTGCAGGACGGACACTTGAAAATGCTTGGAGGATATCTGGAGTTCTTTATGAGTCGTGATCTTGCATCGACTTACTTGAATCTCAAGAATGAACTTGACAATTTAATCCATCACAAGGTATTTATTTTGATTTAATCATTCTAGACGAATGCTCCATTATATGTCCTGTTGTTGTTTTAGTGACATTTGAATATCTAAATAGACTGCCTGATATCCACCTCCAATTAAGCATCTTGCATGAAGTTTTCATACAGTAGAACAATTAAACAAACACGTTTGTACATATGCAATATGGTTTCCCAATTTGCATGTTGGCTGGTCAAGTTTGGTCCACTTGAGCTCAACCCTAAACCTCGTGAAGTAGATGTTGAACTTGTTGGCGTGACCAAGTTCTTGGGATTTCGCCCTTCGGGTCTGTTGCTAGGGACATTTGGATTCTAATCTATAGGAAATAATTCCCAGAAGTTCCCAAAAGAGATGCCCTCATCCATACAGTCGTCGGCTCTAAGTGGTGAACATTGATCTGCCATACCTGGCTAGCATGCTACTGTTACTCCATTTATTGAAACCTAAGGATTGTCTTTATATAAAAAAATTCACGTTTTCATTTGCCAACTATCATGGACCAACTTATCCACTTTTTTTTTGACAGCTTCAAAACCCAAGGATGGACATCCAAACAGTGAGGAGCTTCTGTCAGCTGTACGTTTGCTGGTCACGGAGGACCCGTGCAGTGGTCGGTTTGTCTACGGTCGACAAGAACCAAGATCAAAGAAAGCAAAAATGATGTTGACATCAGCCCGGTCCCGATGGACCGTGGAGGCAGCGGGCACGGTGGGGACAACCCCAAGAACCAGCTCCAGACGCTCCTAACACGGGCTGGGAACGATAACCCGTCCTACAAGACGAAGCAGATCAAGAGCAGCCTCTTAGGTCAACGGTTGAGTTCAACGGCATGGAGTTCGTAGGGCAGCCATGCGCGAACAAGAAGCTCGCGGAGAAGGACGCAGCGGAGGAGGCGATCAACTGGCTCACGGGGGGAGGGGCTCCCCCCGATACGACGAGAGACCCACGGAACATGGACCACATGTCCGCGCTGACAAAACCGCCGCGCAGGAGGAGGCACCACAATAGGAGGACCTGATTAACGCACCAACGTTTTGTTTCCTCCCCGTCCCGTAGCAGTCAGTGAGGCGAACTGCAAAAAATATACATGGTAGATTAGCTCAAGAGAGACAGCCATTTTTTGTACGATGCCCGAGGCTTTTCACGGGGCGATGTGCGATACAGCAGAAAAAACACGAGGGCTGTCATAGTGCAAAGATGGATAATCTTCCATCTTCATTTCCAGATTCTAGGGTCTATTGATACGGTGACTTGGGTACTGATGTGCAGGACTGTAAAAACTATTTTTGTAAATGGAAGAACATGGAATGGCGCCACAATAAATAGAGACAGCAATATCACAACTTCATAAGAATGCATCCAAGATGTTTTTGATCTCATCAAAGGATATGGCCGGAGAGAAAGTACGAGGCTTGGATTGGGCGTGATGTGCATACAGGGCCGAGGATGGTGATGGGCGCCTAGCTCGAGCCTGGACGTGCATCTCCCCAAATTTGATTTTTCAGATGGCCTCTTTCCTCAAATTTGTTTTTGACATGGTATATACTCTCTCCGTTCTTAAATATAAGATGTTTTAGCATTTCCTTTCCATCCGTATCTAGATATGTTTTAGTGTAAGGTTCAAATAAATCTTACACTAAAACATGTTTAGATACGGCTGGAAAGAGAAATGTTAAAACATCTTATATTGTGGAACGGAGGGAGTACTTGATAGTTATGAAATTATTATGGCGATGTGCATGTTCTTTAAATCTCTATCGATCTTGAATTCTCTAGCCTCTTGGCCTAGTGATTTCCTTGTTGACTTTCCCTCAAATCTGTTTCTCACATGGCCATGCATGCTAACTCCAACTCGCAAGACTCGATAGTTATGAATTCATGCAGAATTGGCGTGCGTGCGTGCATGTTCTCCAAATCTCTATAGATCTTGGATTCTCTCGCCCCTTGGTTTTGTGAGAGTAAAGTCAATGGATAATCTACTCTTTAAAAAAGGAAAGTCAAGGGTTGACCTAATGCCGAGCGAGCTCTGCGCTTTACTTTGCTCCAGAGACACGTACTCATGTAGAAGGATCTGCAATGCAGTACTCCCTCCGTATCAAATATAAAATGTTTTAGCATTTCTCTTTCCATCCATATGTAGACATGTTTTAGTATAAGATTTATTTGAACCTTGCACTAAAACATGTTTAAATACGGATGAAAAGAGAAGTACTAAAACATCTTTATATTTTGATACGGAGGGAGTATATACCATCATCTGGAAATTCAATTCGGCAACCAGGTGCATATGCTCCCTATATCTAAAAACATATTTTTTAAATGTCGAAAATTATGACAAAAAATTTCGTACATAAGTCACGATATTTATGTGGAAACATAAGTTTCGCGAAAAACGACAACTTTTATGTGCTGTGTAAAAATGACAAAAAGTCTCGTAAAAAGCCTTATTGATATGAATTCCACGTGGCGCGATCTGGTAACTCGGCGGGGCGTGTGCCGGGCAATGCCGTCAACAGTTTGCGATTTTCGTGTAGGGGCTAAGGGCTAGCTAACAAACTACCAAGATTCAACATAAGCAAAGGGAAAGTTTATCATAGCGCCGCATATATGTTCATGATATGTGCTGCCATGCATTAGCTAAACACACCAGCTAAGCATAGCATATGCCAGAAAAAATGCTTACACGAAGGCAGACAACATAACTACTTGGCAATACTCCAGTCCTAGAGCTCGACTGGGCTAGTTAGGTCTTTGGGCTATTTCGGTCGATGCAGTTCGTCAGTCAGTTAGATGAGCGGTTGGTTAGATACCACGGTTAGGGCTGGACTAACGAGCTGCTCGGATCGTTAAGGCTCGGCTCGTTATGGTTCGTGATCGTTAAGGCTCGGATTGTTAAGCTTACTAAGGATAACGAGCTAAATTCAAAGATCGGCTCGGTTCGTTCTCTGTTCACGAGCGCTCGCGAACAGATCGTTAAAACTCGTTAAGGAGATGTATCAAATTAATCAGCTACTTAAAATGCATCAGCATCAGGCGGACATGAGTAACAATTTAATATATATATAGAAGTACATCAAAAGTGACAAATCGACAGTTAATAGTTCACACACTCAGAGTTAGATGGCCTGGGCCTGGGCTAGGGAAAGCGGGCAAGCTATGCAGAGAAAAATAGCGAGCTTAACGAGTAGCTCATGAACTCATTAGTTTGATTGTTTAGCTCGTTAGTGTTAGCGAGCTAAAATTGATGCTCAGCTCGGTTCATTAAGAAAACGAGTCGAGTTCAAACGAGGTCAAGCTACCGAGTGTTCAATAAGCTTAACGGACTTCGAGCTTTATGTCCAGCCCTAACCACGGTGCGTGTTCAGATGCGAATGCGACGTACTGGAATCTTTAATTTGCCAACTTGCGTTGCTGGTCAAACATGCATGTGTACATGCATGCATCGTTGCAGATGGAGCGTCGTGTTACTTGCTCACTTAATTACTTGTCCCGTCAGTTTCAGCAGTATAGTACGTGTGTCATGCCATCCATTGAAACCTTGAACAACTGAACATCTTATTATCTTAACAAGTTAACATACATGTTGGTGCAAGACAGCACGAGAGAGAGAGAGCTAGATCCGATCCGTATCCGTTGTGTTCTCTACTCTGCATACACACGTCTGGCTTGCCAACATTGCCAAGGCCGGTCTGCCGTTCGTTGAACATGCATGCTCTTGCTTGCTTGGTCAAATGTTTTCTTAATTTGCATGTCTGGTAACTAGATGGCATCGTATCCTGTCCTGCATCGCCAGCCACCATGGTCAATCGGCGTGCATGTTCTGCTTACGTACCCCCTACTCCGATCGAGTCTTCGACGATCCACGAAGTAATATTCCACCCCGACTCTCTACGTACTCCTGTTCCGTCCATAAATACGTGTACTTCTATGTTTTGTTTAAAAATCAATTTTTTTTAATTTTGATCAATGTTGTAAAAAATTAAGAGCAGCAACATATATGATATGTTATTCATATATCATGAAACTATATTTTTTTAAGACGGATCCAGTGATACTAAAACTACATTTCAAGACGGATCCAGTGATACTAATTTAATACTAATTTAATATTATAGATGTTTCTACATAAAGTTAATCAAACATTGAAATGTTTGACACGGATAAAATTTAGAAGTACACACTTGTTCACAGGCGGAGTGAGTGAAGAGCACCAATGACCGAGTATAATTAACAAAATTAAGCAGGCCAGTAGCTCCTGATTAAACACGGCGTGCAGCGTGCTAGTTAAATCGATCATGCGTCGATGGATCGGGTGTCGTTGTTCAAACCTGGCGGTCGGTCGGCGCATGCAGACGTGCAGCAGGGCAGTGCATCCGTACCAGTGAGTCTGATGATGCATGCAGGGGCAGCACGAGACTGGCCGTCCGTCCGGCCACTAGGCAGCGCTAGCGTCTGACAGACTGACAGTGGTACGTACGGTATCTTTTTCGATAAAGAGAATATATTAATACTAATATGATATCAATTACAATCCAGCCTGTAGCATCAACATAATGAGCTAGTCAAGACATTAAGGATGCACACAACCAAAAGAAAAAAAAGAAAAAAAACCGCCGAACTAATCAGGAAGCAGCAATAACTACCACCACCATAGGCTACACCCGGACCGTCAAAAAGGTACTCCAAGAACGACGCCTTCAGGAAGGAAACCGTGCATAAACACCGTCGTCGCTTGATCATAGATCATGGGCTTTCACCCTGAAGAAAATCTGACTAAACTCCAGACAATGCCTTCAGTAAGGAGACAAATAGAGATCCGCCATTGCCAGGTACAACCAGTGAAGGTCAGACCTAGGATTTTCACCCCAGAAGTCGAGACTTTGTGCTCAAAGAGCACCACCAAGAAAAAGTCCCACTGTGTTGCCGCCCCCACTTGCCGAGACTGCTGCAAAACACCGATCATCCGGTCCACTGTGTACGTACGACATCTAGCTTCATCCATCCGTCGTCTGCCAGGAGTGAAAGCAAGACTCGCCGGCCGGACCCCTACGTACACGTCACCGCTTAGGCTGCTCACAGTGCATAGTAACATAGAGTAGTAACATGCTGATGCGAAATGTCCATTTGGCACCCGGGCTACATGGTGCCCCTTATTTTAACTTTTTCGAAATCAATATTTTAATATTTCAAACAATTCCGAAAAAATCTCAGATGTTGAAAATCCCGTAATCTACAATGCTGTAAAGTTTCAGCTCGAAATAGTTTGTATTTCGTCCTATACAAAAATGAAAAATTCTGACAAATCTGAAATTTTTCGAATCTAACACTGTTCATCCAGTCAGATTCAGAAATTTGTCATTTTTGCGCAGCTTAAAATAAAAAGGTTTTCACATTGATATTTTGCACACCGGTAGACACGATCATTGTCTACATGTAGGATTTTTTACTGAATTTTTTGCAACTTTAAAATATATTTTTTATTTGTTTTCAAAAAACGGGCTACATGGAGCCCGTGCTCCAAAACGCCGCTCTCCATGTTGATGTTACTAGCCTATGTTACTATCTCCATAGTGGGGAGTAACATATATGTGGTGTCATATTTATTAGGCTATAGACTCATTTTTCTTGATAAGTGTGATGTTACAGTAACTAACTAAGTTACCCCCAAACACTTCTCTCCTCATTAACTACATGCCACATAAGCAAAATTGTATTGAGATGTGTGATGTTACTACCTAAGTTACTAGCACTATGACCAGCCTTAGGTCCAAGCTGTTTATTTCAGAGTTTTTAACATAAAACTACTCCCTCTCCCTTAGTTTCATAATATAAGCCTTTCTAGCAAACTAAACTAGTATGCCAAAAAGGGTTACATTATGGAACGGAGGTAGTACATTTTTTGTAGTTAAATTTTCCGAGTGGTACCTCTTTACGTTTTTAACTCAGAAATCTACCACGTTTTTTTTCATATTTCGCAAAAGACACTGATTCAGGATTAAACACGAATTGACATCAAAACTGACATGTGGGACCCATCTGTCAGGACCAATTTTGATGATGTAGACCCGGATTCCACATGTCAGCTCAATTAAAAAACAAAAAAAATTATTTTTGCCTGTCTCTTTTACCACCGGCGTTGACTTGCTGCCGGCCTTCCGCTTGTCGTCCATGCCGCCCACGCCGCCACCGTCCCGGCCCACGCCGAGGCGCCATGGCCGGACAGGGGAGCGGCGCCGTCCCGTCCGTGCCGCAGGCGCCATGGCCGGTCAGGGGAGCATGGGGGGCTTCGTGCGCATGGCCTCGAGCTCGGGGACCATCCTGCGCGGCCGGCACGACGAGGACGTCCGGCGTCCAGGGAGGCTTCCTACAGCGGCGGTGGCCAAGCGGGGGTTGCGTGCCGGCCAAGCGGGGGCCTTGTGCGGCTGCGGTGGCCAGGGGGGCTCGAAGGAACGGCGATGGCGGCGCGGATGAGCACGGCGCGGACGGGACGGCGGCGCTCCGTGTCCGACCATGGCGCATGCGGCTCCCGGATGTGGGTCAACGGGGGGCTGGGGCACGGTGGCTCTGCTCCTCTGCCTGGGTGTGCATGAGGACATGCGGCGCGAGATGCGGTCGCCGCCGATGAGGAGAAGCGGCGAGGAGGTGGCGACGAGGAGAGGCGGCGACCACAGCAGCGAGGAGTGGCGTTGACCACGGCGCGGCCGCGATGTGTCGAAGAAACGAGAGCTTTTCCAGATTTTTATTTTTTAGGTAGTTTCTGATTTTTTATTGCCTGACAAGCAGGACCCAGTCCACATCAGCAGATTAGTCCTGACAGATGGTTCCACCCGTCAGTTCTAGTGTCAATTCGTATTTAATCTCGAATCAGTGTTTTTTGAGAAATGTGAAAAAACATCTGGTAGATTTCTGTCACAAAAACGTAAAGTGATATCATTCGGAAAATTTGACTACAAAAGTGGTAGTTTTATGCAGAAAACTCTTTATTTCACCCCCGAGCAAACCGACGGATTGTTAGCGAAAAATATACGGACTTAGTTCCCTAGTTTATGGAACGGCGGAGGAGGAGATTTAAGTAGGGCGGATCTCCATCTTTTTAGCTAGAGGAGTCTGTCATAAGTTAATGCATGATTAGAGCATCTCCAGTCGAGGTGCCAATACAGCGTCCGGATGAGCACCCGGACAAGCTGTATTGGCGTTATCCAGACGAGATGACGCCTATTGGCGTTGCCGCTCCCCAGTCGCGGCGCCAATAGCCGCCGCACCGTGGTGAATTTTCAGTTAAAAAGAATCTAAAGAGAACATTCAAAGTAGAAAAAGGGCGTGAAGAGTCTCGCCATTGTTGCAAAGTCTCGACCATCAAATCATCGGCCACAACCCATCAAAAGGGCGCAAAGTCTCGCCATTATTGCAAAAGGGCGCCGAGTATGGCGCGGCACGGAGGAAGAAATTTAAAGCCCCTCGGTGTCGATGTCGCAGTACGTGTCGTCGCGGCCGCCGTCCTGGACATGTGCGTCGCGGCCGCCGCCGTCCTGGACATGTGCATCGTGGACGCCGTCCTGGGTCTCGTTGGGGTCGACCTCCCGCGTCTCGTCGTCGTCGACCTCCATACGAGTAGTTGTGCGTGGCGTCTGGCCGAGCCTGAGCTCTTTCAAGATGTCGGTGCAGAACATGTCGTGCGCCGCCTTGACCTACGGGCTCATGTTAGAGACGTTGGCGGTCAAGATCATGAAGTTCTCCTTCCTCTTTAGCACAGCGACTTTGGACTTGGTGAGCTCGTGCTTAATGTCGGCCTTCTGCAACAGCGCCTCCCACCTTTGTCCATTTGGGCGCGCCTCATGCTCGAGTTCACAGTAACATCGGCGAAGACCTTGTCAATGGATGCCGCGACCCATTCAGATCCTGCCGATGCCGCCACGGCCGCCTTGGCTTTCTTGGTTCCAATGGGCCGCCCCTCGAGTTGGAAACGTCGTCACCGTCGGCGCGGACGGCCTTCGCGAGTGTCTTCCGATGCACCCTCCACTTCTCACAACTTTGTAGTAGCTTGAAGCAATGCATCAAGCCGAACTCCTTGTCCTTGTTGATCTCCCGATACAAGGCCAGCGCATCGATGATCTATGGAAAAAAAGAGAGATGTCAATCCACGCGGCGTGGCTAATCGAAGTTGGCATCGGCGATGACATGAACTAACTTGATCGCCGTAGTTCTTCCCACTCTCGTTTCTTTCACGTATGTTCTCAAGACATCCGTGAAACTTGTTGACGATCTTCTGAATGGCGCGCCACCTATGCTTGATGGCGCCTTGGTTGCGATCCATGTGCACCATGTGGTAGTTCTTCGTGAACTTGCGCTCGTCGAACCCGCACTTGATTTTCGTCCAATAGGCTTTGCTTGTTTGATTGGCACCGGTGATCGGGCTGCCGCTCACAATCTTTCAAGATTCAACCAAGCACTCATCCTCCTTCGTCTTCCAACAGGCGCCACTGTGCTTGGTGCGCTTCGCCTTCTCGGTTTCACCATTGGCGTCTGGTTCACCGTCGGCGTCGTCCTCCTCGTCCTCCTCCTCCTCCTCCCCGTCTCCGTCTTCTCCTTCGTCCGCGTCGTCGTCCTCTTCTTGTCCTTCAGGTACGACGCCGTCGTTGATTAAGGTGTGCATGTCATCGATCCCCTATGCGTCGAAAAACCCAATGCTCATCATCATCGCTCGTCTACTTACATAGAACACAAGAAAGCAACAAGCCCGTACCTGGTCGCCGGTGAGGAAGTCGGGCGGCGTTTCGTCGACCACGTTGTGCGCGCTCGGGCCGAACGACAAGCTGCGGCCGGCCTAGGTTTGGTAGTCGACGCCGGTTGCGCCCGATGAACTCGAACCCCTCCACAGGGTCGGGGAGAAGACCGCATTCGGGTTGAAGCCGCCAGGCTCGCTGTCGCCGTACTCGGGGGAGAACCTGGATCTGGACGTGGCGGTGGCGCTTTCTTGGTAGTACGACGAGTGCGAGGGCGAGCTGCCGCTCCTTGTACGTAAGACCGGCGCGACGACGCTCTCCTCGCTTGCCCCCATGGCGAAAGCCTTGTTGATGGCGGCAAGCTCCGCCGCCCTCTCCGTCGCCAACAGCCTGTCGCGCCGCTGGTTCCGACGCTCCATGTCCAACTTCCGCCGGAGGCAATCCAATTGCCATGCGTCGTCTGTCAACCCCTCCGGCCGCGGCATGGGCGGACAAACCTTGGTCTTCCGGCGAACGCTGAGCGTCGAGCCCGGCGGCTTCGTCGGCTTCGATCCCGCCTCCTGCGCCTTCCCCTTCCCTTTGGGAGCTTTGGCTCCGCGCGGCGCCATGGCTGTGAGGAGACGTGGGCGGGAACGAGATAGGCGGCGGGGCGAGGCGGGGGGAAATGAAATTGGGGGAGAGTGGAGTGGGGGCTATGGAGGATTTCCCGTGTCAATGACAGCGGGGCCGTCTGTCGGTTTCGCACGCTCAGCTTCGTCCGACGCGCCCAAGCGGCTCCCTCCGCGGAGGGCGTGGGGTGGGTGTGTCGGACGAGCTTGGGCCTCGCCGGACGAAACTGGGCTATTGGCGGCGCGACTGGGCGTCATTTTTCGTCCGGCACGCCCAATAGCGCTATTGGCGGGTCTATTGGCGCCCCGACTGGAGATGCTCTTAATAGACAGACGAGCAGAAAGCCAGGAAGGGAGGATCCCCTATTGGCGCCCCGACTGGAAATGCTCTTAGTAGACGGACGAGCAGATAACTAGGAAGGGAGGATCCATTAGAGCAACTCCAGCCGCACCCCCAAGAGGCCCCCCAGGACCGCTTTTTGGACGCCGGCGGGCGATTTTCCTCCCAGTCACGCCCCCAGGGTCTCGTTTTTCGCCGGATTTGGCCCAAAAGTTATCCGGCGTACCCAGGCCGAACCCAGCGCGCTGGGTTCGGCCTGGGGGCGCCGGCATAAGGGAAAAGCCACGCGGGCCAGCCCTATCGGTGAGACAACACGATTCCCGCCGTTTTTGTTTCGCTTCCCTCCATTTCTCCTTCTCCATATCTCGTAGCTCCCGCCGTTTCCCGCGGCAATCACCTCCCATGGCGCCCAAGAAATTCAACAACCCACGAGCCGCCGGCGAAGAACCACCGGCGAAGAGGGCGGGGGCGACCTCCGCCGGAGGGGTAGGGGGGGAGGGGGCGGCCGGACGGCTTGAGCAACACCGAGTGGGCGAACAAAGTCGAACGAAGGAAGACAGTCACCGCCGACCGCAAGGCAAGGGACGAGAGGAAGAAGGCCAAGGAGGCGGAGGAGGCCAAGGAGACACGACGAGCGGCGGCGGTGGCAGCCGGGAAACCGTGCTTTCCTGCGCCGTCGCCACTGTTTACGCCGCACGGCCTCTATTTGCCGCCCGACGCTTGGGGAACACAAGGAAGCCACGGAGGAAGCCAAGCAAGCGTGGCGTCACCGTCACCGTCGGCCTTCTCGCCGTCGCCCATCGCCTTCTCGCCGGCGTCGCCAGCCACACCCCACTGGAGGGGGACTCGCTGGACTACAGAGACTGCGACCCGCACGGCGGATTCAACCCCAACATAACGTTCCGCGGCCCTTACGCACTCAGCGCCGGCACCGGGGGCTCGCCGGCCATGTCATACCGTGGCCCTCTGTTCCTCCCTCCGGTGAACCCGGTCGAGTTCGACGGCGCCCGCAACGTGTTCGGCCAAATGCCCGAATCGCAGGAGTCGCAGGACGCCTGCATGGACGACATCATCGCGTCCGGCTCAGCGGCGGCGGCATCATACGCCCGAGGAGAAGAAGAGGATGACGCCGGGGGAGACTTCGCCGGGGATGAGTTCGCCGGGGAGGAAGAATACGGCGAGTACGAGGAGGAGGAAGAACAACCTGTCGCCGCGGAGAAGGGGAAGAACAACAAGAAGAAGAAGAAGAAGGCGGCCGCCGACAAAGCCGAGCCTCGCATCAAATGGTCCGCCAAGGAAGACGAGTGTCTCGCCGAAGCGTGGAAGATGGTGAGCATTGACCCAATCACCGGCGCAAATCAGAACTCGGAGAACTATTGGGCGAGGGTGAAGAGATCGTTCGACGAGCGCAAGCTTTGCGACCCCGAGTTCAAAGGAATTTACATGGAGCGCGGCGAGAAAGCGATGGAAAACCACTAGGCGGTCGTCCAGGCGGCCTGCAGCAAATGGCACGGGATCGTCGAGGAGGTCATGGCTCGCCCGGAGAGCGGCGCCGATGTTGAGCAACAGGTAAACCCGACTTGGTCGCCCATGGCCTGTTCGTTCTTCTTCGGCTGATATTTCCTTTTGTTGCGCGCCGGCAGATGGTACGGATGTTCGAGATGTACCGGCAGGACAGCAAAGACGCCGAGTTCAAGTTCCTCCATGTCTTCTCTAGGATTGAGAAGTGGGCCGAGGTTCGTGTGAACCTCGGCAAGGGGAAAGAACCCTTCAACCCCGACGCGCCGGGATCGGCAGCCTGGGATGGACGTCCAGAAGGGAACAAGAAGGCGAAGGCGGCGAGGGCTAGTGCACCGGCGACAGAAAGGCTGCACACGTCGATCGAGAAGTGTATCGCCGACGCCAAGACCCACGCCGTCAAGAGGGAGGAGAAGTGCGAGGCGAGGTGGTCGCAGATGATGGAGAAACACGACGTGAAGATCGAGCTCCTCAAGACCAATGTCGAGGCCAAGAAGAGGAACACCGATCTGGCATTCCTCATGAGCGCCGACCCGGGGACGATCACGGACGACAAGGTCAGGGCGTGGGTCATGAGCCAGCGCGACCTCATCCTAAACGAGATACCAGCGCCGACCCCGACCCCGACTCCACCCCCGATGATGACCCCGACTCCGCCAACGGAAGGCTCCACCACGAAATCGACGCCGAGCACCGTCACCACGCCAGCATCGTCGCCGCCGATCGCTGCGCCATCGACCGACCCCTCCGTCGTGGTGCAAGTGGAGGACGACGAGCCGGCGATTTGAGGTCGACGTCGTTGATTTGGCCGCTTTTGATCGCCGACTTATGTTTTTTTTATCTAAAACTATGCAAACTTGACCGCCGAATTGTGGCTGGATCACCGAATTTGCGATCGCCGATATATAGCGGGAACATGTCGGTTCAAAAAAAGAGTCTTGGGGGGCCGAAAGCTGGGGGGGGGGGGGGGGAGGGGCGAGTGGGAACCAAGGCTTCCCCAAGACTTGGGGGGCGCCGGCGAACGGGCTAAAAAGCCTTCGCCGGATACCCTAGGGGCCAACGGCTGGAGTTGCTCTTAACAGCGAGTGCGTTCTTCTTCTGATTGCTGTGTTCTGCTGTGTGTGCGCGCATTCGGTCAAACTCGTGCACTATACAACACAACAGGAGTAACACCTAGCAAATAATTTGCCAATAATTTCCACGCCTGAACAGCAAGCTCTCCTGGCATGCGTGTGCGCTCGATCGTGACCCTTCTCCAGGCTGTGCGCGCGTGTCAGTGTCGCCGCTCGGCCCTGCCGCGGCAGCCAAAACGCCCGTTTCTTCGCTCTTCGCTGCCACGGCAGGAATATGTATACGGCACGACCAAGACATTTGATTGCTCGCAGACATATGAAAACGCATTTCCTGCTCGGCGGCACTATCCTTTGTTAACCTTCTTGTATACTTGTATTGTGAGGGTACAATCTCTTTTTTCTTTGTTTATTAATCAGGCTAATCGATCATTTTGGCTTAGTTAATACATCCAGCAGGCCTTTTTCTTTATATGCATGCTTGCAACAGTCTATGAACAAGCCGATCTATGCATGATTACTCGCTGTATTATCGACGCACGTACGAGGGTACAATCTCTTTTTTCTTTGTTTATTAATCAGGCTAATCGATCATTTTGGCCTAGTTAATACATCCAGCAGGCCTTTATCTTTATATGCTTGCAACAGTCTATGAACAAGCCGATCTATGCATGATTACTCGCTGTATTATCGACGTACGTACGTGCCACCGTGAGAGATGTTCCCTAGCTACCGGCCTACCTGCCTGTCTCCACTCAACTAGCTAGCTTGTCACACTCTTATCTGCTGTGCTCTGCTCGGACAATCTGTACTGCTGTACCTGTATCAATAATAGCTATAATACAATAAAACAAATTTCTCCATGCATGCGTGTGCACGCTTGATGTAATGTATTACCTGTATACTATTTACATACTGTATGTTGCGCATTATTGTCTTCCAATGTTCGCACTGTTATCGACAGCAATTCATGGTCACACCACACGTAGGACATATATCCATGCTTTTTTGTACAAGGAGCGGGGTCAAAAGCATTAGCCCAGCTAGCTAGCTAGCTAGGCGCTCTCGGGGTAGAGTCTACCAGCTACTAACTGTAACTAAAGTAGTATAAACCACTGCTGTAACTAAGTTTGAATCTTCTCGGGTGGGTAATAATAGGCTAGGTTAATTAATCGATCTACTCTTTGCCTGCAACTGCAAGCAAGTCTTCCTGACAAACCAATCTCCAAATAACGAAAGGCATTGCATTGCAGTACTAGTATAATTAGGCAGCCCTGCACATGCACGCACCGTTAGTTATATAGTTTCTGATCGATCGAGATTCGAGCTAACTAGGCTGTCATCGATCCATCTCTCATGCATCCTACACCTCGCCACGTTTTGGTTCTTGTGAGTTGCCGCATGCAGAAGGTTTTGTTTCGTGCAATCTTTGAGATGACCATAGAGTCGCCTGTTGTGCGTTGCTTAGGGTCGCAAGTCGCATTCAGTTCGGCCGATCGTATACGGAAACGCCGCCTCGCCTCTGCACGCGCAGCTGCTCTCCGAATTCATATGTACATACATACGGAGTACATTGCAAAACGGTTCTGCATGCATATATGTAGTGCTTTTGCACATATGGTGGTCAGGTCAGCACTAAGAAAATTAGAATATAGGTGAAATTCTGAACTTCAGAGAAACTAGAAAATACCATCAGAAATAAGAGACAGGAAAACAAAAACAGTATTACAGTACAATCTGAAAATTCAGGGAGTGCCTAATATTTAACACAATTGTTGAAATAAATAAAGGAGAAATACATGCATGTGAGTACTACATATTTTCACACCTCTTTTGGCCACGTTAACTTGCCAAGTACAGTATGACTGTGACTGCATGTTGGTAACGGGCGGGATTTCCGGTTACCGGTCGGTAACCGCAAATCCCGAGCACCCCCGGGAAATGGTCATACTGGACAAAAAATCCCGAAAGTTTTGAAAATTTTGAATTTTAACGTATTTTGACAAAACAATTACCAAAATTTAACCATTTTTTTGAATTTCTGAATTTTGGTTTTCAAATTCGTCCGGTAACCGGTCGGGATTTTCCGGTAACCGCGGTAACCTGAAATCCCGACCCCTCTCGGGATTTTTTTTACATCCGGTATCCAAAACCTTGGTGACTGGTCCCAGTAATCGTCGGCCACTCTCAACTGTCTAATTTGGTCTGATTCCCATGCGTGTGGATTTTTCTTGGTGTTCTTCGGACATCTTACCATCCTACTCCGTATCCACACATTAACTGAATAATTAGCAGCCACATATATACTGTACCTTGATTGCAGGGTCGATGATGTACTACATTAGTTGCTTCATTAGCCAGTTTTGGCAGCCACATTTCACTCAAACCTTGATCCTAATCAATAGTACTCCCCATACCGAGGTCTCAAAAAAAGATCTCCTCATACCAATGTCTCAGAAAAAAAAAAATCCTCATATCGAGGTCTCAAATAAATTTGTTTTTTGCTCATACCGAGGGCACCTTTGTGCGGCTCAATATACTGGAAGCTTCCCATGCATCGTCCAATGCCAGCCAGCTCGCAAACCATAGCAGTTTGCAATCTAGTGGAGGAACATGGGGAAAATAGCAATGCTATTCTACTACTAGGGGCGTAGAGCTGGCTAGCTACGTGACTCCTGGAGACAAGCCAGGGCCTAAAACTCTTATGTTAATCAATTTTAATTGTACATAGAGCATGGCACGGCGTAGCGTTGTCCCTAATCTTCCACTGATTTTCTTTTGATTCTGTCAGCTCCTTCATGTGAGATTTGATTGACGTGACCTTCTTCTGCTCCCTCCAGAAGATGAGAGGAATAAACAAATGATGTGATCTTCTCCCTTTGATTGCAGGAGATCTTGTTCTTAGTCGCAGCTGATCCATGCTCCATACAGGGTTGCTCCCAGCAACTTCAGAAGATGATGATAATGTTACGAGATCACCGTCCCATGATCCGTGAGATAGGGAAGGAGATAATGTTAACTTGATGAAATGATATTTATGAGATGAGGTGTGCATAGTTCAGATTTCTCCTGTCATCCCCATCATCATCTATGTTTATACTTACCCACGTCAAAAAAGAATGTAGAAATATAATTGCACTGAAATTTCCATGTATTTTGGAGAACTATATCCTTGTTTTTATTGGAACAGAATTTCCCTGTCTCCATATAATCAAGATCAACGATAAATTACTGCAGTAGAAATTTAATTTAAGCAACCATGCAGTAAAAGGCAGGTGAGGCTCAGACTGAGCTACCGAAAACCTGCAGCAAGGCATGCACAGGCATTAAGTGATAGTAACATTCTTGTTTCGTACTGAAAGAGTGAGTGAGAGCTCAAGTGAAGTGAAGTGCGACCAGCTAGATAGGTATACTTTGCACAGATGGCTGCCATGGTTTGCTGCAGAGATGCAGCGGCAGGACTTGATTAGGTTTTGGCTCCCTTGTGTTTGGACTCAGCTGCATTGCCTGAAAATATTTATGGAGAACAACCACCACCGTCCAATTCTGATCAGCTGCAAGCTTACTCATACACAGCTGCACTTTTATTTTTTGCGAGGACATACACAGCTAGCTTGGATTAATTTAGTTTTTCTTCTTCTTTGCTTGAAGCATTTCAATGCAAAATGGCTAGCTCTGGTATGTGTGACTTTGAGGCACACTGTTAATTTTTTGTTTTGTTTCTAAGGACTTAGGATATGGTAGTATTATTATATACTCGTCGCATTTTGCCAGCCACCAGCAGACCCCATGGGCACATGCTACATTTTTGTGCACAGGAAGAAAATAAAAAGAAAATTAAGAGAAACTGCTTAATTCCTGGCTTCATCAGCAGACATGATAAGCAGAGCTAGCCTAATCCAATAACTCCCCAAGAGCCAGAGGCCAACAATTTGATGTGACTTTGTCCAGGCTGCCAGATCGATCCAGTGAGATGCAATGGGGAAAACGTGAACAGGTGGGCCCTACTGGTCGGCGTGAGAAGAGGGTCTGGTCTGCACTGATCGATTCGGAGCCTCGGCGCGCCCTCGCTCTCGTTTGTCGTTTCTTCACTTGATCAGTGGTATTGAGTATTCAATATATAGACAGAAAATGTATTATTATGTCCTAAACAAATACAAATGTTTTTCAGAGGTTTTTCTGGGGGCAGAGAAATTTCAGAGTTGCTTGGCTATGTCTTTCTTCATCGAGCTGAAGCACACTCTAGATATAGAGCGGAAGTTCCCGATAAATATAGCATTTATCCTTGCTCAATGCACCGATTAGATTGCAGATTGAAGGCGGCTCCCCTTGGGTCGGGAGGCGAAGTTGCAGATTGGAAGAGAAGAACAAAGACTGCACCATTCCCACTGCCAAGCGAGCTAAGTTTAGATTGGCCGAGTCTTTCGGAGAACTGCCAAAGGACACAAGTTCAAAGGCAGGCTCCGAGGAAGAAGTGCAAGAGAGGATGAAGCCCTTTCTACGGATGTGCAAGCACCTCCTTCGCCGACGGCGCTCCAGGCCATCCGTGAGTTGGTTCAAGTTAATGGTTAGTTGCTGTCTTGCTAGGTGCAAGCTCTCCCTTTGTCGGGTGAGTGATCTCCGGGTGGTGTTGCTTGCTGCTGCCGAATACAAGGTGTTTTCGATGGACTTCGGCCTAGGGACTCTTGTTTCCGGATCCGATGATGTGTCTTAATTCCTTTTAGAGTGTTTTGAGTGGTTTTGCCGGTTCCCGTAATTAACCGTGCATTGTATGGGTTTGGGTCCGGTTTCCCCCTTCTAAACTGGATCAATTTTTTCTTCTAATAATGCAATGACAGAGCTCCTGCCGGTTACGTTCAAAAATATATAGCATTTATACTCAAGTTTTATCAAAAGTGCGAACTGTTTATTAACTCCTAATAATTCCTTAACCAGGGAGGTGGCATATCAGTTCACGTGCACTGAAGTTTGTGTTCTTATGATTACTTGACAGATGGAAGTACAAGCTTGAATATAATTGAGATGAGGAATAGTGTGGCATAAAATTCCTCACATGTCTTGTTGGAATATAATTGTGATGAGAAATAAAAGGAGACGAAAACAACTCTTTTACTCCCTATCTATGCAACTTTCTTTAAAAAAATCTATCAATTTCAGGGAGTTAAGGGAGAGTTGGAATATAATTGACATGCCAAATAAAAAGATTTTGGATTTATGTAGCTACCTTTTCGTATTCTTTTTGAGGTGCATTTATGTAGCCACTCTTTCTGTAAGAGGTTTTTTTTATGTAGTTGGAAATTCCTGACCTGGAACTTCTGCTGGTATTCTACTCCAATTTCTGTTGTTATACAGAGAAATTCGTGCTGTACCAGGCACAGATAGTGATTTTTTAGTAGGAGAATATTTGTTTATTTATTAATATCTTGTCGTTGGTAGGGTACAAAAGACAGTACAGGTATAGCAGTAGTACGATGCATGAGTGGAGCAAAGTGGCAAGGATCAGTGGTGGCCACTGACATGCCTTTCACTTCCCCTCAGTCGGGTCACTCCTCGAGCCCTTGACCCTAGAGGAGGAGTGTCACCCAAGCCCAATCATTGGTGCCATGAACCATAGCTTGGTCACTAGACTTTGTTTTAGAATTAACCTTAATCTTTTTGTACTTTTTATAAAAAATCATAGGTTCATGATGACTTAACCAAAAAACTGTTTTAGCAGAGCAACTCCTCATTTATTTAAATCGATATATCGGGAAAATATTGCTTTCTTTTATCCATTTTTTAATTTAGAAAACACGTGTTATATATGGAGGAGCGTATGAAACTCCAATAATAATCAGGTGAGCTCACTCACAAAGTAAATTATTTACATAGTCGGCACATACGACTGACCCAGCTGTAACCCATGTCATGTGGCCCAATAACTATTCTAGAGGGACCACTCGCAGTTCACTCCAGCCATTTATAGCTTGGCACTTACCCCTAGCACATAATTTTCGCAGTGTACTTGCGCGGAGCATGTTTTTCTTAAATTCTGAAGGTCATCAACGAGATTGCTTGTAAGAGGATTTTCTCATCACTATGTATCGGTTTGGCCGTTTGGCTTTATTTATAAAGCGGGGCGAAAGCCTGTTTCGTGGTACTATTTGGACCAATTGGAGTAGGCAAGTTCATTTTTCCTATCGAATGAGGTTTCATATTATAGAAAATAAACATGGACTTAGGAATCAGGACAATTTCCTGCAATGTCTATGAGATACAAATAAAACAAAACAATTTCCTGCAATGTCTATGAGATACAAATAAAACAAAAGCATTGAGACGAAATTATAGAAAGGGAGACGTTTTTCCGAGGGATGGGAGAAATTTGGCGTCTTATGCTGCGGTGGAAGTCGCATGTAAACAATGGGTGTACAAAGTAGGGATGGAGTTTTGACACCCAGAAGCATATGTTTCCGGTTTTTAAAACGTATTTTGAGCAAATTTTGAAACATCAAGAAAAATGGGTAAAAAGTTTCGCGTACATCTCGACATTTAAAATAGATTTTTTTCTTTCCAACTATTTATCCTACGGTGTAGTAGGGGGCTAGATGGTTTTTCTAGCTAGCGTTAAGATTTTTTTCCCAACACAGTACCTGCTCCCTCTCCAATCTCCATCGTCTCGAGTTGTTCCCCGCTGAAGGACACTCCACTTGCGACAACTTGTCGAGGCCGGCGCTTCCCTCTAACCATTGTCATCTCCTCCTCATTCTCTATTCTTGTTGCCCTCTCCCCCCTTGCTTAGTGCGCATCATCGTTTGCGCCTTCTCTGTATCCTCCTATTCCTGCCGCCACCTGCACCTCCCGCCCCTCGCCGCCATGGCCTCATCCCCCGCCACTGTCTGCTCTGGTCACGACGACGCCGCCTCCTACTCCTACTCACTTTGTGTTGGCAGATGTCCAGAAAGGAGCTCTAGTGGCGGGTTGCTTCGAGTAGAGAGAGAAGGAAAAGAAAAAAGAGAAAAATCACTTATATGTGGGTCCTATGTGTTAGCATAAAGGAAAAACAGGAGCAATTACTGAAGTTCAAATTAATATGATGAGCTTAGGAATTGGGCATGCCACAAAGGGACTGCAATTTTGGCCATAGAGCTCATATGCTCCCGTCTGAGTACAAAATTTGAA
>QRDG01000091.1:114376-378396 GCA_012064385.1 Puccinellia tenuiflora
TAGAGAATGTGGGTGAATCTTACAACACATTGTATCCACAAAAAATGGCGCCACATACATTTCCAATTCACCTTCCTCACAACACCAACCATGTACAACCTCTCCCTGCTATCCTCGACTACCCGGAATCCAAGCGGCACGGGTGAACCCCTCTCGAGCTCAAGTCTCACCAACCTACTATATCGAGAGGAGATGGCCTCCGGGTGCGGGAAGAATGGGGGAAGAGGGGAACAAAGATCACCGCCTTGATCGTGCTGCCGGACCACAAGGGGCTCAAGCTCCACCACAACGGCGACAAACTCAGCGCCCACATGGAGTCCTTTAGCTAGCCCCTCTAAAACCATTTTAGAGGATAGATTTTTAGCGCATATGCTAGAGTTGCTCTTAGGGACGAATCAAAGTAGGCAATTTTTGGGGGAAAAAGCTAATTATCACCTGGCTGACGCATCAGTTGGGTCTTTCCACATGACATTCACGCACCATCACCACACAGTCAGTCGATGTCTCTCACTCACCCATCCCTACGCAGACGAATCTGCCGCCCCTCCTCGCCTCTCGTTTTTCCATGGCCACCATCATCCACCGTGCCGCCGACTTGCTCCACTCCTTGGCCTTCTCCTCCTCCTCTAGGTCCCCCCTTCTCCACCTTCTCTCCCCTAGCCACGCACATTTTGCCGTTGTATGTGTCCTTCGCCTACAACCCTTTTGCCGCCATCGCCACCCCCAACCACGCGCTCACACAATCCCAAGCATCAATGGGGGTCCCCGCCCCCCCAACGGTCAGTTGTCGCGTCAAGGCCACCCGCCTCCCCTATCGAAGAACAACTACTAGTAGCACGAGGAGCCTTCCCGACGTCGAACAAGTACCAGCAACACCGGGTGCTCTCGCACTGGTGAAGAACAAGTACCGGCAGCACCAGATGCTCTCGCGCGAGCGAGGAACAAATACCAGCACCATTAAGCGCTTCTCTTCGCCATTGAATCTGTTGTGGGAAATTCATGTTGACGATCTCGAATTGCCAGACAGTGCCTCCATGGTCGTTGGCGAAGGTCATTTTATGGATATTGCATACAATGTTGCGTTATTCTACAGGTGTGCATCGTTTTTGTTGTGTAAGGATGAGAAAAGTGCTACAATCATTTATATGCGTATGCTACATAGAGACTACTCTAATGTTGAATACGATGTTCCTTGAGTGCTGAATGAGTTGGACACAAATGTTGAATAAGTTGTTTTTTTACGGACTTTGACAAGTTTTGCAACTTTTTTTGTGCGATCAATGGGGCTTTGTTGCATATAATTGTTGACTTTTGTACACTGATGTGTCCAAAATATTACAACGTTTTTTCGCAAGTTTTTGTAGCTTTAGAAAAAATATTGCAAAACATGTCGCATTTTCCAAAATTGCTACATATATATAAAAAAATGTTATGTTCGGTATTTTTTTTAGCAGTGACTAGACTTTCGCGATCGCTCTCCGGCTGCTCGTGCTTGCTCTTCGACCACTCATGCTCCTGACAAGCGAAGACGCTCTCTGTCCACCCAGACTTGCCCTTCGTTGCGTGTTCCAAGGATTCCAATGCCGACGCTTTTTTGGTCTCTGGCTTGGAATCTCAGCTTGCCCTGTTGCGTATGGAGTTCCTTCAGAAGGTTGAGCTGCTTCGTTGTGAGCTCCACGATGCTGTTGCCAAGCTTCGGGTTGCATCAGTTGTGCCTTTGCCGCCTGAGTTCCAGATTGGCTCCGTTGATGACGGGACTGGATGTCCCTTTGGAGATTTTTCTCCCCGTGCGCTGCGTGCGACGCCGCCTACCCTTGAGAGTGTTGTCCTCTGCGAGGATGTGGCTCATGTTGTGGAGATTTTTCCTGAGCTGCAGGATCCTTGTGGGGAATCACCTACGTCGCTTCCGTTTGAGCTGGGTTCTGTGGAGTCTTTGGCGGTGGACATGACGCCAACCCCACCTCCGTTTGAGTCCTCATCCTTCAGTGACCAGGTTGATGAGACGGCTGTGTTGGCGCCTAACTCTGAGGCTCTATTTGGCAAAGAGATTTGCGGACTTGCTTCTCAATTTAGAGGCGGCTTGCCCTGGATATGGCAAGGATATTGCCAACGTCTTGGCAGGGACAGCTTCGGACGGTGTCTTCATGAAGGTGGAGAATTCTCTCAGAAGGAGGGCAAGAAAAAAGCTTGGCATCGCAAGGAAAGTTTTCGTTTTGGGCTTGCTGTTGTGTTAGGTTGGGCGAGTTGTTATTTGCTTGTGATTGTTGCTCGCTTTAGGTGTTGCTCTATGTGGTTGTGTGGGTTTCTCCCTATGGTGCTAGTTGTTGGTTTTTGTTATATGGTTTTTGTTCGGTTTCTCCCACTAATAAACTGAACACCTTCTACTTAGTTAATGGATAAGTCAAAACTTTCTTCGTTAAAAAAAAAGAGTTTTACAGCAACGAGGACCTCAAGTGCATGGCCTGTCAAACCGGCGCCTAACGTTTGCTATTTTCTTGCGGGTCCCACTGTTAGAGCAACTCTAGCAGTGCCCGCAACGCTCCGGCACCCGCAAAATTCCGGCGGGAATGTGGGTTGCGGGCCGGGCATCCGCTCTAGCAGGGCCTGTAATTGGGCCGGCCTGCAAAAACGCGTTACGGGCCCCCGCTAATCCCCGCGGCCGCCCCCTACAAGTACGGGCCGGCGGAGCGAGTGCGGGTCGAAACCCTCACTCCTCCGCCGCGAAACCCTAGCCGCCGCCAGCACCTCCGGCGAGCTAATCGGCCCGCTCTGCGTATAGATCGGCGATGTGGAGCCGCCATGGAGGACGCGGCCACTTCGGCCTAGGGGGTGGGCGGGTCGGAGGCGGCGGCCGCGACCGCGAGGACGAGCACACGCGGCGCCGCAAGTGCGGAGGCGGCGGGGGCGGCCGCGACGACGCTGCGGTGGTGCAACCGCGACGAGTCGCCGCCGCCGAGCCTACGCGCCCGCGTGGTTCCGCCGGCCGCGCCGCGCCATCGCCGAAGGTGAGGGGAGCTCCCGCGCCGCTCCTCCCTCCCCCGCGTCGTCTGCGGCCTCGTCTGCGGTCGCCCCCAACTCCGGCCTCATCTTCACGCGCAACGACGAGGAGGAGCGCGCGGCGGTGGCGGCGGCCATCCGCGCGTCGGAAGCCGCGCTCGCGCAGCAGCTCCGCCGCGAGAGGTTGGAGGCGGCGATGGCCATCGCGGCCGTGCGCGCGCGCGAGCGCCAGGAGGCCGCGGATCTGGCGGCCGCCTTGGACAATGCGGCGGCGGAGGAGGACGGCCGCAGCGACATGGACGTCGACGTCGTTGTCCTCGACGACTAGGATGGCCACCGCGCCATGGAGGTTGCCCCGAGCTCGATTTTGGCCAAATCGGGGCCGCGCCACCGCGCCGCCCCCGGCGAGCTCGCTCCAGTATATGAAGTTAGGTTAGTTGTGCGCATATATGCGCATTTTGCGATGTAATTAGAACGATGTATGAACTATGCTGCGGATGATGAACGCGCGACAATGAAGTTCCCGGGAATTTTCGAAAAAAATTTGCAGTTCTATTATTTGCGGGCACTGATCTGCGCCGCGGCCTGACGAACTGCAGTTTGCGAGTTCAGTCGCCTAGAACTCGTGACTTCAGTTCTCGCGAATGCGGGCACTGCTAGAGTTGCTCTTAAGAGAGAGAAAACAAGCTTAAACCCTAAACTAAAACTGCTCTGTATCTCTCTCTCCCATCTGTAATTTTTTTCGAGAGAACTGCCTCTCCTCTCTCTCTCCCCCCTGTCCTTTGACCGCCTTCTCCTATAAGAAGATTCTCGGCGGCGACGGCTAGACTCCATTGTCTCTCTTCCCTCCCCCTCCCCCGAAGCGGGAAGAACAAATCCCTGGATCGTTTTCCGCGGTCAAGATCTCCAGCACCAGTGCCAACCACACGGGGCGGCCATCGCTTTCCTCCACGTAGGTATTGCTTCGCCCATATATCCTCCAAAATTTGTTTTTTCCCCGTTGATTTCTTCAGTTGCATTGCTCCACAAAAGACCCAAATCCCCCCGTGTTTATCTCGGCAGAGACCCACGCTTCAGTTCCCAGTTCCTCCGCGTGCATTCTGTAATCTATCTATCTGTCTATGCGTGGAGAAACGCCACCGGCAGATTCGATTTGATGTTTCCCAAGCCTTTTTGCGGCGTTTGCGAAAAGCTGCTGATTTCGCCTTTTCCGTTTTCTCAATTTGGAGACTTGGAGGAGGTGTACGGCTTCCACAGTAGCTGAAACATGGTGCTCTATTTCTTTCTGAATTGTTTTCCTCAATGTCATCCCTTTTCAAGTTCAAATGCATTTCCTTTTCCTCTCCCCCGTCTCCCTCTGTTTCAGCCTTTCAGGCTTGGTTTTCCGTGAAAGCCTTTGGTTGCAGCAGGCAGACGGTGCCCTTTTTGTTATCCTCGAACAACAAGAGCCACACAAGGTGTGAGAGCATCGCTGTACGCACCTCCTCACATCCTCACCTAGCCAGAATGCTACTCGAACCCCGTACCGCAGTGTCTAGAGCTAGAACAATAGGCTTCACCACTGCAAGTGTAAAGCTTGATAATGCTTCAGAATTTACTGCTCTACGTGTTTAAGCCAAATTTTGTTTTATGTCTGTTTGAAGTGTTTATTTCCAGATGTGCTGGGTCATTTCTTGATGTCCACTGGTAGCTGCTGGTACATTATTCAGATGTTAGTCATTTGTCTCACTGGAGATGTTGTGCATCTTTAGCAAGCTGTACTCGTCTCCAGGCAGAGCAGTATCACTTGGCTCTTCTTGAAGGTCAGTAAGATTATGTATTCTGATGTTTTATTTTGCAGATATTAAATTGCCAAGGTTTTCACCATGGAGGTCAATGGCCATCACAAACCTAGAAGAGAATGCGCTGGCAGACAGTGCAATGGTGTAAAACCACTCAATAATTTCGGTGAAGTTGATCCATGGACGGCATGGGCGTACAAACCACGAACGATCTCGTTGTTACTTATGGGAACCTGCTTTTTAATGTGAGCTCGATATCTTTTACCTGTGGCATTGTTTTTAGTTTGTCAGGGAGATTTCTGCAGTGTTGATGTTTATGCGTTGATGATGGTTGATCTGCTGTGGCATTTTAGCATTGTAAAGATCACTTCTGAAATGCTTAAAGAATCACAAAACTGCTGTTGGTTAATGGACAATTTTTTTTTATATTTTTTTATCAGTTGGGCAAGTGGTGCTCTTAATCCAGAAGGAAGCTTCTCTGCTGATCGTGTCTCATCTGTAAAAAGGTATTTTATTTATGTTAGGCTAGAAAAATTACCATTCCTTACATTATATGTGCTCCCAATTGAATATCTGTCAGAAGATATCCACAATAGGGATCATAAACTTTCCCCGTTATTTTGCTCGCCTTTGTGCGCTCATTCCCATTTTAGTCATGGAAAATTTGTGTGCTAATATTTTTGTCTTGTCAACAGGGGTGTCTTCGCAATGATTGCTGTTTTCTTGGCTTATTCTTTTCTTCAGGCACCTTCAACGTAAGTCCCAGAAACTATGTATCGTAATTCCCAACTGTGAATTTCATATGGATAGTTATGTAGAGATTGCACACTGCTATTGAACACAAGGAAACTGTATTTGTTGTTCTTCACATTTGATTTCACGTTCTGAATATCTTTGAGCTTGTGAGTATGATCCAGAGATATTTCTCTTTTTCCTGATGTGTCGTTCTTATAGTAGCGCTCAAAGAGTACCTATACATTTTCTGTTTTTATGATATTACATTACTATGAGTGAACACTTTTGCTGTAAAGAATATATTCCTGCTTCATGCTTTTCTGCCTTGATAACAAAACGTTTCTTCATTCCACTCCCTGTATAAAAATTCATTGGCGTGTTTTAGAAGATTACAGGGGTTTCAAATCCGCAGCCTTCTCCATAAATTGTGTTTCAGAAGTTACAGGGGTTTATGCAAACGTTTACTGACATTTACTTCCAATATGATTCAGTGTTCTCATCCGACCACATCCTGCGATTTGGCGCCTGGTCCATGGCATGGCAGTTGTTTACCTTGTGTCCCTCACATTTTTGCTTTTCCAGGTGAGTACAGTTTTTGTCCAATCTTGTCCAAAAAACGTTCATTGCTACTAGATTCTTGGGATTCACGAAGCTGTCGAAAGCATTGCTAATTTATGGTGCAAAAGTCTCTCTTTCAGTTTCTTGCTTATCAAAGGGAACATCATTTTACTAGTACTTTAGCTCATTCTTCACACAAATAAATAAATGTACCATTACACTGATTAAAAATAAATCAGAGCGGCGTTACTTGGCAGTTGGAATATCTGGGAAAACATATTGATAGCATAAGAGTGAAATTGCCAAGTATGCTATTACAACTGGAAGTGCATACAGATAAATTTGAAAATAGGATGATTACAAGAGTAAAACCCAGAAAAAGGGTCAGGCTAGTCTGGGTATCCTTTTCTACATCCTCCCGATAGCTTGTTTATGCAGTAGGAAACGCCCCAGACAGAACGGTGACATGTTTAAGTATTTTTCCTACGGCCTATGGGTAACCAGAGTGCCAACAGAAATATATCAGTTCTCTTATTTATAGAAAAATAATCAGTGGTCTGTATCAGCAAATCTTAGGTCAAAAGTTATTTGTGTAATATAGCATTTTATCTGTATTTGTACACTAAATTATAATTTAGTGGTGAACTAATTAATAAAAAAGACAAACCATAATTAGTAGTCATATTCCTTTCATTTTGCAGACTCGTGATGATGCTAGGCAATTTATGAGGTATCTTCACCCGGATCTTGGTGTTGGTAAGGCAGCTGGTTTTCCATATCTGATCTAATAGTGGAGCTTTATGTTGTTAAGAAATACTTATTTTCGTACCTTTGTGTAACAGAATTACCTGAAAGATCTTACGGAACTGACTGCCGTATATATGTACCTGATCATCCAAAAAGCAGGTTTAACAATGTTTATGTATGATGACTTCCTTCACAAACCTGCTACCTTTTCTTGTTCAATTCTGTTTGTTGTATTTCTCTGATTGATCATGATCTTGGAGATGCTTCAAGTTACTGATCTTTCTTTTAGAAAATGTCAAGTTACTGATCTAAATATAGGTTTCTCTAGGACATCCTTTTTGACGAGTTTGTAATTGCCCATATCCTTGGATGGTGGGGAAAGGCTATAATGATCCGAAATCAACCACTTTTATGGGTGTTATCAATTGGCTTTGAGTTAATGGAGGTATGTACCTTTTACATCTCAAGTGGTAAGTTTTTTACTTATCTATCTCGAATCAAGATCCCTTATGTAATGTTGTGTGAACTGCAGCTGACTTTTCGCCATATGTTGCCGAATTTTAATGAATGCTGGTGGGACAGCATTGTTCTAGACATATTGATCTGCAATTGGTTTGGTGAGATTTTTATGTTGTTCTCGTTGTTTTATCTATACATAATACCTTCTTTGTTTGAAGTCTGAACTGAATACCTGCGTTTAGCACTGGTTGGCATGAACATTTTGTTAGTTGGCTTTATTGCCCTATTTTGTATTAGCATCCTCTGGTTTGCTGATGATCTCCATATACAATTCGTAGACTGATCCATAAAACTTAACCGGGGAAACAACATGTGCATTAATCGACTGAACACTTTTGCTTATTGCAAAGTGGGTGGATCGTTTTTTCCTTCAATTATATACTTTAGTGAGGTATTAGTAATCCTTGAATGAGGAGAAGAGCTATAGTAGTGGTACTTTGTAAGAAATTGCACACGATGAATTGCATTTGTAAATGTTAAGCCATTCATCCCCATTAACATTTAGATGATGTTGCAATATTTTTCATGATTGGTATTTCTTGGTTGCATCATCGTTCNATAGATTTGGCCATTTACATTTACCGGCTAGATTTTACCTCTTCTTGAATGGGAACATTTCATCTGTGATCCAGGTATCTGGGCTGGAATGAAGAGTGTGAGATACTTCGATGGGAGGACATATGAATGGGTTGGCTTGAGTCGCCAGCCCAATATTATCAGTAAGGTAAGCTAATCGGTGTTTAGGCAAATAAGCTGCCCCAGAAAGCATGCAGTAGCACTGAATTTTGTTTCTTTTATCCCCGGTTGTAGCTGATGATTTCTTAGTATCATGATAATATAATGAAATCTAGCGAATGTGAGAATTGCTGAGAAATCAAAGCAATTCCTTCTATGGTATTTCAGTTAAAATCATTCCTTGGCTGTTCTGGACTATTTTAAGTACAAGCTGAAACTTATCAGTGCAAGAGTTCACACCTCATATGGGTTATAATATATTATCTGCACTGAATAATCCTTAACTGTAGTGCCACACTGACCAATGCAATGGATGTTAGTGTCAATTTTGCATAAACTGAAGTAAGATGGATACTTACTGGTTAAGGAACATGCATTTTGCTGGCAGGACAGTACTACCTGCACATATTCATACTTGCCAAGTTGCCACTGTCAGAACTGATATATTAGTGGACTACTAGCCCAAACTAAAGCTTACTGTTAGTTATATCCAATACAAGTATTAGTGACAAATGTTTCAGCTTAATGTTTATGCCTTGTAGATCCTTTTTTTAAAATATTTTCTCTTGCATGTGGAGACACAAATAGCCTGCGTGGGTTATATGTGGTGTCTGTGTGTGCTATACCTATCCTAATTTTCTACTTGAAGTAGTATGTTGCGAGTCTTCTTAATGAGTTCTCATCTTTTTCCTCTCCTTAGGTGAAAAGGACATTAGGTCAGTTCACACCAGCACAGTGGGACAAAGATGAGTGGTACCCTCTGCTTGGCCCATGGAGATTCATCCAAGTGCTAAGCTTATGTGTAATTTTCATGACTATCGAGCTTAACACATTCTTTCTTAAATTCTGCCTTTGGATTCCTCCCCGGAACCCCTTGATTGTCTACCGATTAGTCCTTTGGTGGTTGATTGCGATACCAACCATCCGTGAATACAATACATACTTGCAAGATAGGTATACTTTTCAACTCACGAGCTTCAAACTTTACATACTTCATACTGATTTGCACATGATTTGGATGACTTACCTCTTCATTCTTGTCAGCATTATTGCTTTTCGAAGAGCAGAAATTTTCGATTTTCTTGTACACTCACACACCCTGCTTATCGAACTGTTTTACTCTTTACACGCTAAATGACTCTGCACGTGCTCCCCTTAATTGCTACTTCCTGCCAGGCATTGTTGCATGTGAACTGTGCATAATATTGATTAGGAGTTTATAATAACATCTGTATTATTCTTGACATGCTAAATGACTCTGTACGTGTGCCCCTTAATATGGCTGTCAGTTGTCACATAATCCCAGATGACTGGAGGCAATCTTGCTAAAAGTAACCCTCTTATGTGATCAATGATTCCAGGAAACCCGTTAAAAAGGTGGGATCTTTCTGTTGGCTTTCGGTGGCTATATGCATCATAGAGCTTCTAATCTGCATCAAGTTTGGGCATGGTGAGTGCTACTCCAGTTTCTCAGTGCTCGCAAGTAGCATTTGATTTGCCTCCTCATAGCATGCTGATCACGCCTTTGGCTTTTGAAACAGGCCTCTTCCCGAAGTCGATGCCGTCGTGGCTGATCATATTCTGGACGACAGTGGCCTCACTTCTCATGATGTTCATTCTTGTGTGGACCTGGAAAATTTACCGAACAATGTTAAGAAAGAGGCTGTGATTTTGACAACACGTCGCCTACCATTCATGATTCATTTTCCCCTCAATTCAATATTGCCGTGTAAATATTTATTCAGATTCTGTACATGTAGCAGTAGCCCATTAATTGGTGATCGTGCGAAGATTACCATACGAAGTTTCATGTTGATCTACCAGCAAAATAAGATCCCCACTTCATTGTCAATCAACTGTGAGATTCCTTTGGTGCAACCTACTTGGATTCAGAAAGCAATGAAATAAGGTTTACTCTGTTATATGAGCTCGCTGCTCGTGACCCAGCCGTCGTTCATGTCACGAGGCTGAGGCTGGCAGGGTGTTCTCCTCAACTATCTGACAGAAACGAGTCTGCTGTCCGGATTTACAGAGTCTGCAGCTGTGGGCATGTGAGCTAGTAGTATATCATTAAGTTCCGGTGTAGCCAACAGTTGTGTGCTTTGTTTTGTGTTGAGCTGTGTGAGGCCAACAGTCCATGGCTACTGAACCTGATTGGTGATGGTTGGGTTAGTTCAGGCGTCTACTCGCTGTCTATTGCTATTGCTGCTGGGGCTGTAAACTTGTAACTGTCATCTGTATGCTGTTAAAATCCTGGAGGATTAGAATCCTTGGAATTTTTTCTCTGTGGGTTTTTGTAGAAATTTCCTGTAACGATTTCTTTGTGACACATTTCGTAGGAAATTTCCAGTCTGCTCTAACCTTTTGTGGAGATAACTTTATTTCTCTTGTGGTTGCAATGTAACTAACATAATGTAGAAATCAAGCATCAACCATGTAGGATTCTCACTAGATTACTCTGTATTTCTTGAGGTGAACAGTACAGATGAGGAGAGGAACTGAATCTTCTACAACTCTCCACTTCGTGCTCCTTCAGATATATCTAGTAGTATATACACTTTAGTTCCTAAACCTTTTCTTATTTACACCTAGGTCCTACAACACTCCCCCTCAAGATGGGGTGAATGCATCATACAACCCCATCTTGCTACATAAATTAGAAAACACTTTTTCTGATAGACCTTTAGTTAACATATCAGCTAGCTGATTAGCAGAATTCACATATGGCATACAGATAATTCCATTGTCCAGTTTTTCCTTGATGAAATGTCGATCAATCTCTATATGTTTTGTTCGGCCATGTTGCACTGGATTGTGAACAATATCAAGGGCAGCTTTATTATCACAGTATAATAGTAATGGCTTGTGGTGAAATAATCCCAACTCCATTAACAGAATTTTCAACCAAAGCACTTCACATACCCCATGTGCCATAGCCCTCAACTCTGCTTCAGCTGTAGATTTAGCCACCACATTTTGTTTCTTGCTGCGCCAAGTGACGAGGTTGCCTCCGACAAAGGTGCAATATCCTGAAGTAGATCTCCTATCATCCAGTGATCCCGCCCAGTCAGCATCTGTATAACATTCAACTTGTAAATTACCATGCGACGCATATAATAAGCCTCTACCAGGACACCCTTTAAGGTAACGGATTATTCTCATCACTGCATTTAGATGATGACTTCGAGGATCATGCATAAACTGGCTGACCACACTCACAGCAAATGCAATATCAGGACGTGTATGAGATAGATAAATCAAATGCCCAACCAGTCTTTGATATTGCTCTCTGTCAACCGGTGATCCACCTTCTTTAACTAGATGATGGTTTTGTTCTATTGGTGTATATGCTGGACGACACCCTGTCATTCCTGTTTCGGATAACAAATCCAAAATATACTTTCTTTGTGAGAGATAGATACCTTTTGCACTCCTGGACACCTCAATTCCCAGAAAGTATCTTAATTGTCCCAAGTCCTTGACTTCGAACTCTTTTGCTAGCTGCATCTTCAATCTTTCTATTTCCTGAGTATCACTTCCTGTAATAATAATGTCATCGACATAGACAATTAGTATGGCCAGCTTGTCATCACTCCGTTTATAAAACAACGTATGATCTGCATTACTTTGTTTATACCCCAGCTGAATTATAGCTCTACGGAAACGGTCAAACCATGCACGTGGAGACTGTTTTAAACCATACAATGATCGATGTAACCTTAGCACTTTTCCCGCAGTCTGAGGTGTATTGAAACCAGGAGGTATATGCATATATACTTCTTCACGAAGATCCCCATGAAGGAAGGCATTTTTTATGTCTAACTGATGTAGATCCCACCCCAGATTTGACGAACAAGATATGAGTGTTCGTATGGTATTCATCTTGGCCACCGGTGCGAATGTTTCTTCGTAGTCAATCCCATAAGTTTGTGAATACCCTTTTGCCGCTAAGTGAGCTTTAAATCGTTCTACTTTACCCTCAGGATTATGTTTAACAGTGTATACCCATTTGCACCCTACGGCCTCCTTGTCACTTGGTAATTCAACCAATTCCCAAGTTTTATTTTTCTCTAGAGCACTCATTTCCTCTAGCATGGCTGCCTTCCACTTGGGATCCCTCATAGCATCTTCCCAATTTTTAGGAATATAAATGGAGTCTAACGATGCAATGAACCCTTTATAAGAGGGGCTACACCTTTCGTATGTAATAAACTTAGCAACATCATGCTCATAGCCCACACAGTCTTTGAGACGTGCTGGAATATCTCTACTCCTAACAGATTTTCTCAGAGCAATTGGACGTGCAGTTATTGGTGTAGTAGATGTTACTGCAGGATTTAAAGTACTTTCTCCTATAGTATCAAGAGCCGGCCTCCTTGTTATAGGAGGGCTTTGCAAACCGGCCGTGCGATTATCATCATTTTCAGCTACATCATGAACATGTTCGCTAGGCACATTAGATACCCCTGGTTCTGTTACTTGTTGAGGCAATGGAGTATCACATACCTCCTCAGTAGCCGGGCTTCTGTTATATTCACCACTGCTTGTATTTTCCTCCCCCTCCGTTTGATCACCTGGCTGAGATATATCAACCATAGGAATAAGAACTGAACCACCGAACAGATAATCATTATTAGAGATCTCCCCCTGGCTATTAATACTATGAGTAGAGCTGATGTTTGAAGGATAAAAAGGTTCCTTCTCATGAAATGTTACATCCATACTAACAAAGAACCTTTTCTCAGTTGGGCTCCAACACCTATATCCTTTCTGAGTTGGTGAGTATCCCACAAAGATGCACTTGACTGCTCGTGGATCAAGCTTTCCAACTGAATTCCTGTAATCATGAACAAAACAGGTGCATCCAAACATTTTGGGAGGTACAATATAGGAGTTATTACCACTGAGACACTCAATTGGAGTCTTATAGTTTAAAACCCTTGATGGCATACGATTTATCAAGTATGCTGCAGTTTTTACGGCTTCACCCCAAAGGAATTTCGGCACATTCATCATAAACATAAGTGATCGAGCAACTTCTAACAAATGTCTATTCTTCCGTTCGGCGACCCCATTTTGCTCAGCGGTATTTACACACGTGGTTTGATGTATGATGCCATGTGCAGATAAGAAGCTACTAAAATCCTTGTTAATATACTCAGTTCCGTTGTCTGAACGGAATATTTTCACATTAGTGTTGTACTGATTGCACACCAGAGTATGAAAATTTATAAAAGCAGACAAGACATCAGATTTTTGCTTAAGCAAATATAGCCAGGTACACCGACTAAAACCATCGATAAATGTCACATACCACCTCTCTCCTAAGAGGGATGTTACAGCTGAAGGACCCCAAACATCTGAGTGAACTACTTCAAAAGGTAATTTGCTCCTCTCACTATTACTAGGATAATTAGCCCTTGTATGTTTAGCTAGTTCACAAATGTCACATACGAGTTTCTCTTTGCAACAAGAGGCTAATAGTGAGGGAAACATACGTCCTAGAGACTGAAAAGATAGATGTCCAAGTCTACAATGGAGTAATAATAACTCATCTGTAGATGAGCCACATCGAGTATTAAGAGCACGTGGAGTCGATGTCCTGTCAAGGTAATATAGACCATCTTGTTCAGTCCCAGTCCCAAGTATGCTTCCCGACTTCAGATCCTGAAATAAACAGAGTGTCGGCTCAAACCAGGCTCCACAATTCAATGCCTTGGTAATAGAACTGATAGATAATAGATTTATTGGAAAATTGGGAACATGCAAGACATTGCTGAGAGACATATCGGAGCTATAATAGATAGTACAATTAATGTCTCCACAACCCATTATCGGAGCTGAGGATCCATCAGCTATGCGTACCCTATCCCTTCCAGAACGAGGGGTATATGATGAGAAATTTTTAGATGAGCCCGTCATATGATTTGTAGCCCCGGAATCAATTATCCAAGATGTTGAAAAATCATTTATACCTTTCCCGGAATGAGCATTAGAGGTAGTTTCAGCATGATCATCTGCAGTAGTCGCCATTTTGGCCTTAAATTCTTCAAGTGCTTCGGCTGTGACGGCAGACTCTTCTCCACCTGATAATGTAATATGAGCTCGACTTGGCCTTTTTGCATTACTACTGCCACCGGTGAATCTACCAAACTGTTTTGGTTGCCATCCAGGAGGGTAACCAACTAGATCAAAACAATCCTTTTTTAAATGACCTGGCCTTTTACACTGGTCACACACAATCCTGGTCTTCCTTGTATAGTCAAATCTGGTAGCATTTGCTTGATTGTTTCTTGAAGTAACAATAGACTGCGCTTGATTAACTGAAGATAGTGCTGCTCGGCTATCAACATTTACATGTGGAGTTGTAATCTGATTGGCCAACCGTGTTTCTTCCTCAAGTATACTAGCAATGGTCTGATCCAATGTAGGCCACTCAGGTGCACACAATATTAGCTGAGACCGAAAATTAAATTCTGGGTTCAAGCCTTCAAGGAAGGCCTGGACCAACAATGGTTCAAACCATTCTCGAAGAAGTGGTACATCCCTCGGATCGTGTGCTTTGAATGGTCTGAAATATTCAAGATCCCTATAGAGCTTTTTGATCTCCCCCGCAAACTCTGTAACGGTTTTCTTGTCTTGTTTGATGTGCCTCAACTCATGAAGTATCCTGCTAACTTGCATTTTGTTTGATTTTCCAGAAAATTGTTTTTCAATACTGACCCAAACTTCAGCTGCAGTTTGAAATCCTTCAACTTGTTCCCTGACAGATTTTTCCATCGAGGCCAATAGCCAAACCATAACTCGCTTAGTGTTCTGATCCCACAGCTCTTGAGTGACATCTCCTGGTTTCTTCTCATCTTCCTTCAAAAATTTCTGCATACCGTGGGATTCTAAAATTAAGAGAGCATTTCGGGACCAGCTGAAGAAATCACCTAAGCCTGTTAACTTGACTGGATTTGGTTCGAGTGTTTTGAGAGCCTCAGAACCACTACTAGTCTTAGCCTGAGATTGTTCCATTAACTGCCTCAGCATTTGTTGCATGGTTTCGCATAGCTTTGCCACATCTCCATCATTGTCTCCCATGATTATTAGTAGTAATCAGCTAGACTCCAATCAATATATCAACAACCAACTCTAGTTCCTCTACGGGACTTCCACAGACCAATAATTAAAACCACCACACGGGCTCTTGGACTGAATCGGATTTGTACCTGCTGTGATGGTCACGGTTGATCGAGAGAAGCTCCAGCACACACACACCACACAGCAGCAGGACAACGGCAATGAGACGCAGTACTAGGACGGCAGCGAAGCGGCACAGCACCACAGGACGACGGCGACCGCGACGGCCTTGACGAAGACGGTGGCGGCTCACAAAGGAGGCCACGAAGACCTTGACGAAGACGGCGGCAGCGCACAAAGGCGGCCGCGACGACCTTGACGAAGACGGCGGCGGCGCACGAAGGCGGGCGCGGCCACGAGGACGACCACCAGATCGGCAAAGGTAGCGCAGATCAGACCAAATCCGCGTCAGCGACAAGCCCACAGACCGATTGCTCTGATACCATGTAGAAATCAAGCATCAACCATGTAGGATTCTCACTAGATTACTCTGTATTTCTTGAGGTGAACAGTACAGATGAGGAGAGGAACTGAATCTTCTACAACTCTCCACTTCGTGCTCCTTCAGATATATCTAGTAGTATATACACTTTAGTTCCTAAACCTTTTCTTATTTACACCTAGGTCCTACAACACATAACTTGGGTGCAAACGGAATCCTGCAAGATTCGAGCAGGCACTGTGTTGCAATTTCGTGTTATTTGAAATCCTGCTACCCAAATTTGCTACATATGGAATGAAAAAAAAATCCATATAGACACATCTTTACCAACGTCTTTCTGGCTGTATGCCCCACTTGGATCGCTGTTTTTTTCCACCGGTAGAAATAAACGACGGATTACAGCGTATATTTTACGGACGCGGACAGGTCCGTATATTTTTCCGGTCCATTTACTGGCCGAAAACGACGATCCAAGCGCGGCCGTAATGGAAATGGCGATCTTGTACAGAAGTCATCAACTTCTTCCGATCCAACTGAATTATTCGATACAGCAAAAAACAACTGTAAATCCAGACTCCAGAGGCAAATTATATATATCTTCAGTTCTTCACTCAGGGGCACTTGGGCTTGCCTTCCTTGGTCTTGAGGTTGTTGTAGCAGGGGCACTCTTCCTTGTTGCCGACCGTGCCGGACGGGACACACAGGCACCTCTCGCAGCAGTAGTTGCAGAAGAAATCACACGCCTTCTTGTGCGATGTCGCCGAGCAGCGGATCTCGCATTTCGCCGGGCATTCTGTTCATTCAAAAAAATGCTATAATGATTGGCATAAACAGAGTCATGAAATTATGAATGTAAATATGATAGTACTCCCTTATGTTTCAGTTATGATATTTGTGTGCAACTGAATTGTGTTACCTTCCAAGGGGACAGATCCTTCCGCACCAGCCTGTATTAGAGATTCGAATACGATATCAACATTGTATGCTAGTACGAACAAATAATGAACAAATATTTGGTGTTTCACCAGCATCATGGAAATAGTACTACGAACTTACCGGTCGATATGGTCCTGTGTTCATGCTCCCGGAGACCTCAGCCTGAAAATTTTGGTCGCAGCTCATGGTTAACATATGTTTGAATCGAACAACACACTGATATATTCTTTAGAGGACAGAAAAAAAAGCCTCTGAAATGCTTGATCTTTGAGAGAGGGAGACTACCACAAAGAATAATGCGAGCAAGAAGAAAGAAAAGGAGAGAGAGCCTGCAACACGAGACATCCTTCTTTTTCTTCTTGGTTGCACTCCTACGCAATTAATGACGATTCGGTCTTGGGCAGAAGTCCGATTTATTTTGAACGGTTCGCCAGGACTCTGGTTGGTGACCAAGCTACATATTATAAGAATATATGATATATTTTAAATTGGAAACTCCATAATGTATCCAAATTTAATTCGCAATCTAAATCAAATCCTTCTAATAAACGTGACAACTTTTGTTTTTATTAACCATTTAATGGATGGATACCAAATCTGAAATTTATGATCAACCATCTAACCATGATACAATTTTTTTTGTAAAACCATTTAATTGATGGATACCCAAATCTAAAATTTATCAGTCTGGTAAATAAAAAAATATATCTCCAGAAAAGATTGGGATCTGTAGCCAAAGATTGCTCCTGATGACATGGCTACTACATATTTGCATGATACTAAGGATATCTGTACATTTGATACAATTTTCTCAATGCTTTTACTTTACCCAGATGTACATTCTCTATTCATTGTTGAATCTTAGCGATAACTTCCATTCACTATCCTTCCAGACTCTGCTGAAGAGGTGACTAGGTGATAACTTCTTACCATTTCTTGCTTTGGACATACATTTATTTTATTTTGTTCACCCATTTGTACTGCCACGAAGTGGAGTGGATTTTTTGGCACCCACCTAATGTATAGTTTTACCGCAACAAATTCTTCTTGAAATTCATGTCTTCAAGTCTCACAGAATATATCACTATTCTGTAGCAACACACATGCAATTTGCTAGTTATATATTATTTTTTGATCCACAGAAACATAATAAGTTACATGCTCCACACATACATGGGCATGAGCTCTTGCGTCTATGAACAATACTAGAGAGGGGAAACAAATAAGTTTTACGTACACAAGAAACGTAAACACCAGCAAGAAATAAATGACACATGAGTAATCAACAAATATATTTTACACCCAATATATTGGGGTGGAGCCTAGTTAGATGGGCTTGACGAAGAAGCTCTCAATAATCTCACGAAGGTGAGTGCTGCTCGTGTATACGTCGTTCCTGTTGTCGTAGAAAAATGACGCGGTATACGCTAAGCCAATAATCCGCTGCAGCGCCGGGAGTAGTGCACGATCTTCAAAACGAGCTTGGTTCAGGGTCTTCCATTCATGGTCTATCAATGCATCGATCCTTGCAATGGCTACTTCACCTGAGACGCCATGCTCATGCATATAACACTCCACAGAGCTTGCAGCATCCCCCTTGCACTTTCGTCGCTGTATAACACAATAATTTATTATACTATGATTCAAAAGGAATAGGCAAATAAATACTATTTGTTAATCATAAAAGAGTATATATACCATAAATGCACCAATATCATTCATGAAGCGGACAATCTTCCCGACTGATACCACGACATCCGGGACGCTAGCCGCCCACTCGAGTGCTTGCTTCATTGTTTCATCTCCCAGGCCAGCTACCACGGACACAGATAGAGTCGGTGCGCCTATCGTAAGGCTAGTCAAATCCACTTGGTCTTTAAAGCTTGGCGTGTAATTTTTGTGTGACCATTCGGCTTCTCGGAGATAACCGGTGACATGATTTTGGATCTGCACACATGATGACATGCCAAGTAATATAAATCAATTGGCAACAAAAAACCATATATATAGTAATTATAACATATGCGCATGTTCCACTATAACACGATGGTTTGGTATTGATGCATACATGGCAGTCTGTATGTACGTGCCTATAGCTAGCAGTACACTGTACATGTACCTATATGCAAGCTTCTAATATGCATTGCCTTCTGACATATCTAGAAATATTTGAAGTTGTTGGGGCACAAAAAATGCATACCGATTTCCTGAGGTAGCTAATATCGTAGTCCATGTTGATTGGCACTTCAGCTTCAATATCCTTGAAGGTCCTCAGCAACTCCATATACAAGTTCTTCAGGTACTCCGGTAGAATTGAAACAGCGCTCTCATCCCATCTACAGGGACAATTGTGAATTGCACCAGAAATAGTGAGACAACATGCGCTCGTGTGACATAAAAAATACATATAGATTGATGCTGAAAATGTGAGCCGAGCAATCTGTAACCTTTGTATCGCTTCATGTAGCTTCTGACATTCATCTAGGGTGGCATGAACGTCATACGTGTCATCTAATGCGGTAATTATTACTATCATCTTCGCGATGATACTTCGTGGTAGTTTGAAATCTTTCTCATGGTACACCACATACGCCCAAGTGTAGCTCTCGACAATACGACTGCGAATATAACTTAGATCCACGTTTCCAGAAAAATTGTTCCACCACCTGGAGGTTAAATTATCTAGAGTTATTTTGATATATATATATATATATATATATATATATATATATATATATATATATATATATATATATATATATATAATATGCATAGTTTGAACATATATTAGATGACCTTTGCAAAACAAAACAGAACATAACAAAAACAGATCACCACCATATACAAGTATTGGGTACATGGGGATATGAGCACGACTAAATAACGTCAACAACATGTTATGTACGAGTTAATTAATATTATGCGAAAAAATCCATATTAATTCATAGTAGATTTAGAAGAGAAATAAGATTTGAATAAACATACTCAGTAATAACTTTGAGTTCCTTCAAATGAACATGCTGCAAAAGGTTGAAATCCAATTTTGCGAGCTCCAGTAGAATTGGGTTGTGCCCTTCCTCTTCACTGTACTCGGAGATATAATGAAGTGTTTCTATCCTCTTACAGGTCCTTGGTAGTGGCGCGTGAAGGGAACGCTTGACTTGCTTAGCCATCGGGGAACTTAGACTAGCCCACATAAATTCAAGATGATGCCGCGCAAAAGCCTTGGCTTCCTCCAGTGCCGGCTCATCATGAATGAGAAGGTGAGCAGCATTGTACAAGTTTAGTAGTCCTCTTGGTTCATTAATTATATCCTTGTTGAAACTCCCATCTTCACCCTTGAATTTGTTGAAAACATCTGCAATACCGGTAGAAAAATATTGTCAGTAATCCAAAAACTCTGTAAGGCATGTGTTAGCAACCTGGGTAAGATGAGGGTATATCCACTCCCCTAAATTAAGTCGCCTTTCATAAAAATGAAAATTATAAGCTTTTTTTTACATTAAACGGATTTCTTATTTTTTATGCATCTTGTTAGTCTCATGCAAATTATTTTACAAAAAATCATGAGACATAGATATAGTTTGATACCTAGAGATACCCAGTGTCCATGCTCCCTAAGCAAGCGAAACCCTAGAGCAACCTCATGGAGGCTTGAGTTACCAAAGTCACTCTCTAGGATCTTGCTTAAAGTGTTCTCGATATCTTGTTCAAAATGGTGATCTATGCCGAGGTGCTGAACTGTATCCAGTAAGAAGATTCTTGCCGATGTGTTGTCGCAAGTATTGAACAAAACATGGACATCTTTCTTCAGTTCATCGGCTCTCGCCGTCATCCATTCCTCCGACCTCTCCTGTTGATTAAATTGAGTTAACCGAAAGGGACGCCAACATGATAAATCATTAACATATAGTACTGGCAATTCTATATATAATAAAGTTAAATATTAACATATACTAAAGTTATTATGCCAACATTAAAGCTCTCGAAATATTTTGCAAATGCGAAGAAGAGAGGATCCAGAATTGCAGAAAGAAGACGTCTAGGTTCCCATATGCATGCATGTACGTACCTGCAGCAGTTGTCTGTCGTATCCAGTGAAGAAGTCACCCCACGGCGAGGGCTCGTAGCCGCACTGCTTCTCAGGAGTGGCAGCAGCAATTTCGACACTGGACGCCATGAGAACTTGTCTTTCTTTCTCAAGGAAGAATGAGCGAGCTGGTTATTAGCTTTGTGAATGGAGGCGAGGGAGGTAGAATGCAAGTACTATGTCCTTCGATCGATCAGGAGCTAGGCCTTTTAAATAAGGGCCGCGCTAGGCGTCGGTCGGGTGATCCGTGCGCGCAGGTCGGTCGTCGTATCCACCGTTTGATCGTCATCGTATGGTCAGCAATCCGTCAGTACGCCCTCACGCCGCTGTCACCACTTGGTGCTTCCCTTCCACGGCATGTCGTGTGCTGCTACTGGCCAAATGGGTGGAGCCTACCATGTGCTAGCTCTATTGACCGAACGAGCTGCTGCTGTGAGTTTTCTACATTTCTCTCTCACGTGCTAGCTCTGTGCATTCCCTACTGTGGCGGTGCGGCGTTTGCTGTTCACACGGGATGGAGGCAGTGGTGAATAGTAGTCCTTGTTTCCTGTCGGTGTAGCATAGGCCACTGAAAATGCTGTTACTCCTGCTGCTCTCCTCCACAGGTAAAATATAAATATTACAACAAATCATCAAAACAATTTAAGAAAATAATGCTACAAAAAATGTTAAACAACAAATAAAATTTCTGTGAATTGAGTTTCAACAAAAATCACAAACAACTTCAGCAAACATCACAAGCTATTACAACAAAAAAAATTGGCATTTTGAAAAAGTGGGTAAGCAACATGTTTTCCCTAGAGATTTAGTTGCAACAAAAATCACGAACTATTCCAACAAAAATCATAAAATATCACAACAAAAAATGTTTGTTTTCAGCAACTTTAAAGAAGTGGCCATGCAACATTTTTTTACTACAGATTCATTAACAACAAAAATTATCATCTATTCAAACAAAAATCACAAGCTATTACAACAAAAACATATATTTGCAGCAACAAAAAATGGTTAAGCAACAACTTTTGTTGGAGATTCATTCACAACAAAATTCAACAATTATTATAACAAAAAACACGAATGATTACAATAAAAAATAATGCATTTGCAACATTTTGAAAAATCACATAAACATCGTTTGATTTTTGTCCAGAAAAATTTGCAATATTTGGCATGTAATTTCGCAACAAAAGGCATACGAGTTTGTTACGATTTTGAATCATGTATGCAACATATAAAAATTAGAGGAAACACAAACTGGTACCAAACGTCCATAAAAACCTTGCAACAACTCGTGTCTGTTTTCACAACATTTGATGTGTGCGTTGTCTACATATGGAGTGAACTTATGCAGCATCACGAATGACTAACCTCAAAGTTAGTGTCCATGGACTCGATGTTTCAGCACCGTAAACCATAAACCCGGCTCAACGACGCTAGGTCCGACGATTCCGGGTCCGTTCCCATAGCTCCATCGCTCCTAGGATCGTTGTAGTCGCAACCATCGGAGGGATCACACGACGTCGTGGGTATTGGCTCGAAGACCTCCATCTTCAGATAGGTGTCGGCGTGGTCAAGATGGTTCGCCACGCGAACAGCGAAGCAAACAACCAACAACCTATCCGTGCATGTGTACATGCGTATCCATCCAGAACTATGCAGTACCATCCAACTCCACAAAAAGAAACGAAAAAAACGTGTGTAACCTGAGCATTGGTACTACTCGTACTTGACGTAGCAAGCTGGGGCCAAGAATTTTGAGTGCGAGCGAGGACGTGCATGCAGCTGTCTGTTTCTGCCGCAGTAGAGAGGAAAGGGAAAGTGATGTGCATGCGCGACTGGCCAGTGGAGTGGACGAACGTGGATGGGTCCATCGCGGGAGGCGCACGAGGCGGGAAGCGACCGATCTTTTCGCCCGATCGGTCGGCTGATTACAAGCGTTTTCCTAAATTAGTTGAGGTGCACGTACAACGCATGTCTTAATTATCAATTCAAACCACAATGTAACATGTCATTCTCCATCCTCCTTATACCATCCAGGCTATCTATTTTGAAGCAACACTATCACATATTTATTCTTCCTTTCTTTCTCTTGATCAAATACACCACTCAACTGTATTTTAAAACTATATATATCACCGTACAAAAAATCACTAAAATTTAAAGACATGGTTTAATTGCTCCTATTATGAAATAAAATAGACAATATTGTATTCTTACATAAAAGAGGACAATAGGTACGTACGAATTAAGCTTGGTCAACAATAAATTTCACTGAACTTGGCGAATCAAATGCACAGAATGGAAAGTGTTCGAGATCCTGGTTACTCACTAAACCCTCCACAATGGTCGCACCAGGTTACTCACTAAACCCTCCACATAGTTAGAAGTAGCACGTTTTTCTGCATCGGGAAGAAATACTTTCAGTTTAGACTAATTATAAAAATATGGAACACTTATGCTTCAGAAGTAATTGATGCTATGCTTTATAAATAGTTTCACTATGCATACACGAACATCTAGCTAGGTATATGGCAGCCTAACACTCCATGTAAGTGAAATTTCACATACAACAAATTATCCATCGAGCAAGCTCCTCACATTCAACCTACCAGAAATAAAGGAAGAAGATCATTAACATATTTGCAAAGGAATCTAAAGGACATTTGAGTTTGAGTAGTATAAAAGGTGTGAGCAAAACGTGTTTATCTAACAAAAACAAAAATCAGCAAGGCAGTAAGACAAAGAGACATATAAAGCTAAATCTTTGCCAAGCTGCAGCTGTGTCCTTGACCATTATGAAGAGAACACCTTTGTCGTCTACGAAAAAACAAGTCAGGCCTGCATATATATGTCGAATTGTCATAGATCTCCAGAAACAAACAGACAAAATGAAAGATTTATTTTACCATTTTATTGTTAATGTGACATCTTCGTACATCTTTTCACGGTCATCTAGGCATAGACAAGAGAGAAGATACGCCCGTACTAATTTATATTAAAGCATTGATTTATGCTTTGCTCAGTTTCAACAATACAGTCTGATTGAATCGCACATGGAAACACATAGAAGAATGCTAAGCTCTTACCTCATACTCTCGTCGACGCCTTTGTCATTTCCAAATCCTCCTCCAGCCTTCCATTGTCTTGTACTTCTGAAACCATCATACTGCGCATCGAAACACCAATTTATCATTAATTTCACGACTCACTAATTCTCTAAAATATGAACATATCACAAACTTACATCTAACCTAATAAATATCAGGTTCCTGCATTGGTGCAGTTGTTCTCTAACCTAACAGATCAGAACCATGTGTTTTGCAATGGAAGAAACAGTGGCAGAAAAGGGAGATGATTACTACTTGTGAAGGTAACTACAGATAGAAGTAACAATAGTCATCCATTCATAAACAAGTAGAGCCACAATATTTGGATAGTAAATCCCTATCAAAGCGCCAAACGACACCGCATAGCATAAGAAGACTGATTCAGGGCACAAGTCAGTATCACTTTAGGTGGTTCAGTTGTTACCCTTTTATTTTTCTCTAGCCTGAACTTATTGTGCTATCACTAATTATGTATCACCCAGGTAAACAATGAACAAAACAAGAATCAGTATGCATAGTGTTAGTGTGAATCACTCAGAATCAGATGATCTAGTAAAGTACAACAGTAAAGTACTACTAATCTACCCAAAATAAAAGATCCAAAAAGTTGCCCTAGTGTAAATGCTAAGTTTGATTGTCCTATGCTGATTACTGAATGCACAAAGCAATAGCATTATTAAGCATCAGACAGAATCTAGTGGATCAAATATGACTTCACACCATTAGACCATAGCACAAACATATAATTACAGACAATAACCACTGGATTTCACACAGGTAAACACAAGAACATCAGGGTTTCTCTTCAGTAAAAGTTATCAGCCGCATAGCAAGGAAATGTTTGCAGCCATCAGCATGCAGAATGTGTCAACCACATATTACAATAACATAACCCCAAGCTACACACCCGGTGCCCAAGTTAAACCTGGTCATAATCTCTACAACCACAAGCTGACATCCATGTGAGCACTTATATATAAATTCGTTAGGAACCTCAAAACAACGATGACATTCCATATTAATGGAAAACGATGATGAATTCAAAGGTTTCTGAGTCAGAATAGAACGAATGGATGAATGACTCACCATCAGGCCGTAGTTGTAGAGGCTGGGCACCGCAATGGCTCTATCCGTAGACGGCGCGAGGTTGGATCTGATGAGTCACGTGAGAACCACGATGACGTTCGTTGACCCAGAGACCGCGCCGACCTGAGCGCACCGCCTCTCATATCCTGACTACCCGCATGGCCGCATCTGCACCCCCGCCTCCTCCCAGTCCTTCGCCGGCATCAGATCGACGAAGACAATGTGATGGGTTGGGGGGCAACACGGCCTTTACCCGGGACTGGAGCCACGATTCGTCGTCGCTGGTGAACCAGTCGAGGTCGATGCGGAAGCCGAGGTCGTCGTTCATGGTGGCGGGAGCGCACCTCGTCTCCGCCCAGGACCAGGCTGAACGCCACGCCTTGGTTTCGCCCAGGAACTACTCCTCGGGCCACCACATGATTTTGGGCGAGGTGGCTGGGTGAAGGGATTCAACAAAAATACACCTAAAATACAAAAATTGGATCAGGGGTTGATCTACATCAGAGTTGCATCCAGGGACGGATCTAGTGGGATTCAACTAAGATTTACACACCTAGAATAATGTAATGGATGCGAAGGCCCGTGGGAATTTAGATAATCGCTGGATGGAGACAGCCTCGTACCTCAAATCCCAACGGCGGATGACTGCGGGAGCAGAGCGGAGATGACTGGAATGCGGTGTCCCGGCCAGAGCATCAATGGCGACCTCGAAACGGGGCAACGGCATGGGGAACATGAGCGTCATGTGCCGTCCATTAGGAACGGCCGCGCCGCCCAGGAGCGGAAGATGCGCCGTCGCAGGGCAGACAGTGTCCTAGGAGTGGGTGGGGCGGGGGATCCACGACGCCGTCGCCGTGAGAGGATCGACGCATCCGGGGTGAGGGGTGAGGTGAACAGGGGATCGACGTCGCGAGGGCTATGTCGTCGCCAGTGAGATGAGCGTGTAGAAGGGCGTTGGTGGGGGGAGTCCTTGTCGGTGCTTCAGGGGAGGCCACCGCTGCACACCGGTGGGATTGCGCTTGCAGGGCGCCAAGTCGCCGATGGATAAGATGCGATCGCGGGGAGAGTTTCCGTGATTTGGGGACGCAGCATTTGCTATCGCGAGGGAAGCTGCCGTAGCGGCACGCGGCAGGCGATAGAACGTGGGAGGCAGAGTTTTCGTCTGCTCCCTCAATTTGCTAGGTGCACATATGGTGCGGGTTAGTTGGTATCTGGACGATTAGATCTGAATTGCTGGGCCGGATCGTGAGGCTGTGATTAGTCCATATTCTCCTGTAAGCTTGGCTGGGTGCACTTAGCAATAAATATGTTTGCTTGTTTAATAGTAGTAGAGAAACAATGCTTAGCTAAAAAATAGATATTTAGTGGATGCAACACACATCAAGTATACCTTCAGAGCATTTCTACAATGTGGATTGTACCGAAATAAAATCAGAAATATAAACAAGAAGCAATGGTTTTGTACAGTCTAGTCTGACAAAGGACATTAAAAAGGGCACTCTCCATTTTCAATAGACAAAGCGAATCACAGAGTACTGTCGACCTTACTCCTGCTACATTTTTTCCTGATATCAAGTACTAATAATCATGTGAGTACATTTTTTCCTGCTACATTTTTTGGAATTTGAACTTAATTAAGTCATTAAACTTATAAATTCAATATCTTTTGATCTGTTTATCAGAAAAATGCAATTAAAATATCAATTTGTTCATAAAAATGTAATCTGTATATTTATTACAAATCCATTTTTGTTTGAAATTAGAGGTGAATTCATTTAATTAAATTTTTTGTAATTTGAGCTTAATTAAGTCATTAAACTTATAAATTCAATATCTTTTCATATGTTTATCAGAAAAAATGCAATTAAAATATCAAATTGTTGATAAAAATGTAATCTATCTATTTATATAATTTATCTATATTCATTTAATTTATATCTATTGAATAATTTATATCTAATCATTTTCATTTATATATATTCATTTAATTTATATCTATTGAATTAATTCATATCTATTTTTCATCGACCGGATATGGTACATAATGACAACAGTGGATCATTTGATAATAACTAGTTCATCGACCGGATACGGTACAGAATGACAACAGTGGATCATTTGTCCTAACAATCTTAGTCATACTCCTGCCTAGACCTATAATACTCGTACTCATAGTCGCCGTCATCGTTGTCATCGTACTCATACGGCGCTCGTGGCTCGAACCTCGACGGGTGAGCACCCCCGGACTGCATGTTAGGGTAGCGCAGGCGGGAGTTATCACCGGTCGTGATGTAGTTCATAATGCCCTGGAGAGTCCGGCCAGCCCACCACAGCCGACGGCCGGCCTCATTGAAGTCCGAAGGAGGCGGGCCGTCCCCCTCGTACCTGGCGAGCGCCCTCTCACGCCGATTGATGAAGAAGGCTTCCCAAGTCGGGCGATAGTTGGGATGCTAGGCCGGATCCATCCGCTGCTCCGGTGTGAGCTCGAGGTAGTAGTGGTTCGTGATGGCTGCCCGGCGCGCCACACCTTGAGGGACAGGAGGGACCGGCACGCCTCCGGCGCTCAGCATCCAGCTGGCGGGGACGCGGTAGCCGGGCGGGCAGGGGTAGTTCGAGGCGGAAAGCTCCTCGGCCTGACATTAGGTTAGTACGATGGAATCCGTGTGAGAGTGATGAGGTTGCAGATATGAGTTTAGATGTGATATGGCAATGACGGCCAAGCCTACATATATATAGTGATATGGCAAGAAGCGAGCACACGGATCGTGTGTTTCCTTCGAGCGCTTGTGAGCCGTTGGATCAGAGTTGTGTTTCCTTCGAGTGCTTGTGAGCTGTTGGATCATGTGCAAACGGATCGTGTGTTTCCTTCGAGCGCTTGTGAGCCGTTGGATCAGAGTGTGTTTCTTTCGAGCCCATGTGAGCTGTTGGATCTCAAGCAGAAGATAAGGCACACATAGCAACGCTCCTTTCACTACTAGGGAAAAGGCTACCCGTGGCGCACCAAATAAGGCTACCCGTGGCGCAGGGGCCTGCGCCACGGATTGCCACGCCACGGGTAACCACACTTACCCGTGGCGCAGGCACAGATGTGCGCCCCGAGTATTGCCCATGGCGCACATGTCTATCTTGCGCCACGGGTAAAAACTTAGCCGTGGCACACCACTGCATCCTGCGCCACGGCTAACGTGCGCCACGGGTAGGCCATTATGTGCGCCACGACTATGAGTTCCAGTAATTAAAAAAAATGCCGCCGTCGGCGGCTCCGTTCTCCGATTTTCGTCACAGCGGGCTTCCTTCCGTTCCGCTTCGGCTTCCTCGACGTCGGTGGTGGAGCACGAGCACCTGCTTTGTCGGGGCGGACATGGACGCGCGGAGGCTTCAGCGGCGGGGCGAGGGCTCCCTCCTCGCCGACGTCCTGCACGCGGACGGGCTCGCACTGGTGAGCTTGGGACTCGCGCTCGTCGACCAGGGAAGGGCACGTGGCGGGTGGCCGACAGCCCCTGGAGCACGGCAGACCGGGCTCCGCGACGGCCGCCTCCAGAGCTCGCGGGGGCGTCATCGTCTGATGCTCGCGAGGGCTTCCTCCTGCCCGAGGCCGCCATCGGGGTGCTGCTCAATCTCGCGCGGTCCTTCGATCCGGGGAAGAGGAGGCGGGGGCGCTTCGGCCGGACTTCGTCGCCGGCGCGCACGGGGGCCATCTCAGCGGCCGCGGGGGCGCTTCGGCCGGACTTCGTCGCCGGCGCACGCGGGGCCATCTCCTTCCATCGATCTAGGAACGGCCGCGTGTGGGGCTTCGATCTAGGAAGGCAGGAACGGCCGCGTGTGGGGCGCGATCCACTTTTTTTTAGAGTATGGCGAGATCCACTTGCTCTCCTCGTTGACCAGATTGGATCAATCATTCTGTACAGGAACCCATGTCTCTGCCCGCATACTTTGTGCCACGGATCGTGTGCTTGTTGAAGCATGTTGTGTGGCGTTGGATGCTCGCATGAGGCCGCCCGCCACCGTCGGATGTATAGCCCACGGATCGACCCCGTGAATGACGCAGTCCTACTAGTCTGTCCTCATACGTGAATGTTTTAATTAGACCATACCCGTGACGCACCAGCAGTATACTGCGCCACAACTAACATTTGCATCTGTGGAACCACAAATAGTTGTGTTAGCTGTGTCGCATGTCGTCGTGATGCGCCACGGATAGCAACTTACCCATGGCGCATAAAAATGTGATGCGCCACGGGTAAGGAGGGGGCACGCCACCCAGCCCGGCCGCCACATAGGCATGGCGCATCCGGTTTTCAGTGCGCCACGGGTAAGGCCTTACCCGTGGCGCACCGTTTTTTGTGCGCCACGGCTATAAAGCCCGTGGCGCACCAAATTAAAGGTGCGCCACGGCTATTTTTTTACCTATAAGCGTTTTCCTACTAGTGTTTAGTCCCGGTTCCAGCTACCAACCGGAACTAAAGATGAAGATTTGCCCTGATATTTTAGCTATAAATACCCACCATGAGGAGGATATGAAGAACAAGAGTACGGCTAGTCCGGAAGGCAAAGACCGAATACAAATCATTCGGATTCCCTGCATACGTCCTACGGTGCATTTGATATGCGGGCACTCTCTAGCCACCGTAGGGCTGTATGCAGGGGAAACCGTGTGTTTTGTTTTGTCTAAAAATCCTTCAGTTCATCGACCGAATACAAGCCATCAACTGTGATGATATGTAACACTTTTGGGAACCAGCGGCAAGGGCTTTTTTGATGATCTGGTATATCCCCAACACTTGTTGGGACGGTTGCAGATCATCAGAGAAGTCTTGCCGCTGCTTGGATCGAATGCCCGTTTAAAATGGGTAGGCTTCTCTCTCGACGGACCAAGGCGGCGACGAACTTCTTACCAGTTTTTGTTGCAGCAGAAAGAGTGAAGCGGAGCCGGCACGATGCGCAAGTGGGCGCTCTCCTGCGTGCTGCTGCATGGCTGAGGACGACGGCGACCAGTCATTCTGTACATAAAAGGTTTAATGCATTTGGGAACACTTGATCATACATATATTGTGTAATGCATTTGACAACAGTCATACATAAAAAGGTTTTGATAACACTCATAAATAAATTGTTTAATATATTATTACACTCATACTTAGATCATGATCGCTATGATCGCTTCTTCGGCCGTAATCATGGAGTTTCTTCATTACGTAACGAGATGCTTGGGTCAGTTTTCACTATGAAGGGCGGAATTTCATCAAACTTATTATAGTTTGCTGACATGTCTGTCTTATCCTCGACTCCCACGATGTTTCTTTTTCCTGAAATAACTATGTGACGCTTTGGCTCATCGTGTGATGTATTTGTTTCCTTATCTTTTCTTTTTTTCGGTCTGGAGCTCATGTCCTTCACATAGAAAACCTGAGCCATATCATTGGCTAGAACGAATGGTTTGTCTCTGTACGCAAGATTCTTGAGATCCACTGTTGTCATTCCGTACAGCTGGTCTACCTTTACCCTTCTCCATTCATGTTGACCCAACTGCACCGAAACAAAGGGACCTTAAAAGTAGGTCCATAGTCAAGTTCCCATATCTCCTCTATGTAACCATAGTATGTGTCCTTTTGTCCATTCTCGTCTGTTGCATCAAAGCGAACACCACTGTTTTGGTTGGTACTCTTTTTATCTTGGGCGATCGTGTAAAATGTATTCCCATTTATCTCGTACCCTTGGAAAGTCAATACAGCCGAAGATGGTGACGCGGCCAATAAGTAGAGTTGATCTGCAACATCGGTGTCATTCGTGAGATGTAATCGCAACCAACTGCCGAAAGTCTCCATGTGTTTTTGTTTAATTCAGGAGTCAGGCTTCCCTGGGTTTTTTGAGCGTACAATATTCTTGTGTACCTCGATATACGGAGCCACGAAGGTGGAACTTTGTAGAACTGTGTAGTGTGCTTGAGTGAAAGAACGCCCGTCCCTACATATCATTGCTTTCTTTCCTAGCGTGCCTTTTCCACTAAGTCTCCCCTCATGCCGCCATTCAGGAAGACCAATCGACTTAATGTCGGGAATAAAGTCAACACAAAACTCAATGACCTCCTCTGTTCCATAGCCTTTGGAGATGCTTCCTTCTGGCCTAGCACGGTCATGAACATATTTCTTCAAGACTCCCATGAACCTCTCGAAGGGGAACATATTGTGTAGAAATACAGGACCGAGAGTTGCAATCTCGTCGACTAGGTGAACCAGGAGATGCTTCATAATATTGAAAAATGATGGGGGGGGGGGGGGGGGGGGACACCAACTCAAAACTAACAAGACATTGTACCACATCCTTCTGTAACTTTGTCAGACTTTCTTGATCGATTACCTTCTGAGATATTGCATTGAGAAATGCACATAGCTTCACAATGGGCACTCGAACATTTTCCGATAGAAGCCCCCTCAATGCAATCGGAAGCAACTGCATCATAATCACGTGGCAATCATGAGACTTCAGGTTTTGGAATTTTTTATCTGCCATATTTATTATTCCCTTTATATTTGACGAGAAGCCAGTCGGGACCTTGATACTGCTCAGGCATTCAAAAAATATTTCCTTCTCTGCTTTCGTAAGAGCGTAGCTGCTTAAGTAATGACGCCCTTTATCCGTATGCTTGTTGTTTGGGTCTTTCATACGCTGCTGGTCCTCCCGTGCTTCCGGTGTATCTTTTGTCTTCCCATACACGCCGAGGAAGCCTAGCAGGTTCACGCAAAGATTCTTTGTCACGTGCATCACGTCGATTGAATACCGGACCTCTAGAACTTTCCAATAGGGTAGCTCCCAAAATATAGATTTCTTCTTCCACATGGGCGCGTGTCCGGTAGCGACGTCTTTCGGAACAGATTGACCGCCAGGACCCTTTCCAAAGATTACTTCTATGTCCTTGACCATACCAAATATAGCATCACCATCAGGGAGGTTAGGCTTCTTCCGGTGATCTGCCTTACCTTTGAAATGGTTGCCTTTCTTTCTTACGGGATGATTGGCTGGAAGAAATTGACGACACCCCAGGTACACGACCTTCTTACATTTTTCCAAATATGTACCTTTAGTCTTATCTAAACAGTGCGTGCATGCGTTGTACGTATCCCTTGTTTGACTGTCCTGAAATGTTACTAAGAACATGCCAATCATTGATGGTTACGAACATCAATGCTCGTAGGTCAAATTCCATCTGTGTGTGCTCATCCCACACACGTACACCTGGTATGGCCCACAACTGCAAAAGTTCATCAACTAATGGCCTTAGGTACACATCAATGTCGTTGTCGGGTTGCTTCGGGCCTTGGATGAGAACGGACATCATATTGAACTTCCGCTTCATGCACAACCAAGGAGGAAGGTTGTAGATACATAGAGTCACGGGCCAGGTGCTGTGACTGCAGCTCTGCTCCCCAAAAGGATTCATACCGTCTGTACTTAGACCAAACCATAAGTTCCTTGCGTCACCTGCAAAGTCCGAGAACTCTCTCTCGATTTTTCTCCACTGCGACCCATCGGCGGGGTGTCTCAACTTCCCCTCTTTCTTATGCTCTTCTTTGTGTCATCGCAAAAACCTGGCATGCTCTTTGTTTCTGAACAGACGTTTCAACCGTGGTATTATAGGAGCATACCACATAACCTTAGCAGGAATCCTCTTCCTGGGGTGCTCGTCATCGCCCTCAACATCATCAGGGTCATCTTGTCTGATCTTGTACCGCAGTGCAGTGCATACCGGACATGCATCCAAATTCTCGTACTCCTCACCGCGGTAAAGGATGCAGTCATTGATGCATGCATGTATCTTCTGCACATCTAATCCTAGAGGGCAGATAGCCTTCTTTGCTTCGTATGTAGTCTCGGACAATTCGTTATCCTTTGGAAGCTTCGGCTTCATTATTTTTAGTAACCTCTCAAATCCCTTGTCAGATAAACCAGTCTCTGCCTTCCATTTCAGCAATTCCAGTGTGGTGCCGAGCTTTGTGCTGCCATCTTCGCAATTTGGGTACAGCAACTTTTTGTGATCCTCTAGCATGGCCTCCAACTTCAGCTTCTCCTTTTCTGTATCGCATTCTTGTTTTGCATCAGAAATGACCCGACCAAGACCATCATCGGGCTCATCTGACGCACGTTGTTCTTCACCTCCTCCTTCTTCATTGTTTTCCATCGCAGTATCACCGTATTCTTCAGGGAACATAGGATAGTTCTCATCATCCTTTTCTTCTTCATTGTCTTCCATCATAACCCCTCTTTCTCCGTGCTTGGTCCAACAATTATATCTGGGCATGAAACCTCTCCGAAGCAGGTGGCCTTGAAGGGTTCTCGAGGAAGAGTGCTCCTTAACGTTCCGACAGTCCACACATGGACAAGGCATAAAACCATCATCTTTGTTTGCCTCAGCCACATGGATAAATTTATGCCGGCCTGCAATAAAATCGGAACAGCGTCGGTCGCCGTACATCCATCGCTGCCGTTCATCTATCTGCATATCATATAATTAAGTTTATCAAATACCATTAGAATAACATCTTGAATACTGAAATGACCACCGTATATCGACACATGCAAAATTTGTATCAATTACATATGAAAAGGACAAAGGTTGCTAATTAACCTTGATCGATCGGAGAAAAGAGAGAGGACAAAGCCTAAGGGTGGCTCGGGCACCTCATATCATTATGTGTGAACTTAAATGTGGCTCGGGCATTTCATCGAACACCTCTAGTGCATAGCAAAGGAAAACAAACTAGCACCCACCTCTCACACCTCCTAGCAAAAAAAAAAAAAATAATAATAGAGGAGTAGAAGCTGGCTGGCTTTATAGGCAAGGGACTATTAGTCCCGGTTCGTGCTATCAACCGGGACTAATGCTCTGATGGATAGTCCTGGTTCGTGCTGTCAACCGGGACTAATGCTCCGAGGGAGCTTTAGTCCCGGTTGACAGCACGAACCGGGACTAATGCCCCCTGCCCAACCGGGACCAATGCCTCACGGGACCCTGGCCGGTCGAACCGGGACCAATCCCGGTTTATCACTGAACCGGGCCTAATGCCCCCCCCTCCCAAAGACCATTTTTCCACTAGTGCATTTGTACTGGCACGAAGTGGAGTAGATTTTTTTGGCACCCACCTAATTTACAGTTTTACCGCAACAAATTCTTCTTGAAATTCATGTCTTCAAGTCTCACAGAATATATCACTATTCTGTTGCAACACACATGCAATTTGCTAGTTATATATTATTTTTTGATCCACAGAAACATATGCTCCACACATACATGGGGCATGAGCTCTTGCGTCTATGAACAAGACTAGAGAGGGGAAACAAATAAGTTTTAAACGTACACAAGAAACGTAAACACTAGCAAGAAATAAATGACACATGAGTAATCAACAAATATATTTCACGCCCAATATATTGGGGTGGAGCCTAGTTAGATGGGCTTGACGAAGAAGCTCTCAATAATCTCACGAAGGTGAGTGCTGCTCGTGTATACGTCGTTCCTGTTGTCGTAGAAAAACGTCGCGGTATACGCTAAGCCAATAATCCGCTGCAGCGCCGGGAGTAGTGCACGATCTTCAAAACGAGCTTGGTTCAGGGTCTTCCATTCATGGTCTATCAATGCATCGATCCTTGCAATGGCTACTTCACCTGAGACGCCATGCTCATGCATATAACACTCCACAGAGCTTGCAGCATCCCCCTTGCACTTTCGTCGCTGTATAACACAATAATTTATTATACTATGATTCAAAAGGAATAGGCAAATAAATACTATTTGTTAATCATAAAAGAGTATATATACCATAAATGCACCAATATCATTCATGAAGCGGACAATCTTCCCGACTGATACCACGACATCCGGGACGCTAGCCGCCCACTCGAGTGCTTGCTTCATTGTTTCATCTCCCAGGCCAGCTACCACGGACACAGATAGAGTCGGTGCGCCTATCGTAAGGCTAGTCAAATCCACTTGGTCTTTAAAGCTTGGCGTGTAATTTTTGTGTGACCATTCGGCTTCTCGGAGATAACCGGTGACATGATTTTGGATCTGCACACATGATGACATGCCAAGTAATATAAATCAATTGGCAACAAAAAACCATATATAGTAATTATAATATATGCGCATGTTCCACTATAACACGATGGTTTGGTATTGATGCATACATGTGGCAGTCTGTATGTACGTGCCTATAGCTAGCAGTACACTGTACATGTACCTATATGCAAGCTTCTAATATGCATTGCCTTCTGACATATCTAGAAATATTTGAAGTTGTTGGGGCACAAAAAATGCATACCGATTTCCTGAGGTAGCTAATATCGTAGTCCATGTTGATTGGCACTTCAGCTTCAATATCCTTGAAGGTCCTCAGCAACTCCATATACAAGTTCTTCAGGTACTCCGGTAGAATTGAAACAGCGCTCTCATCCCATCTACAGGGACAATTGTGAATTGCACCAGAAATAGTGAGACAACGTGCGCTCGTGTGACATAAAAAATACATATAGATTGATGGTGAAAATGTGAGCCGAGCAATCTCTAACCTTTGTATCGCTTCATGTAGCTTCTGACATTCATCTAGGGTGGCATGAACGTCGTACGTGTTAAAAATGATAGCAAAACAACGATTAAATTAAGTAAGATCAAACCAACGGGGGACACAAGATTTTAACGTGGAAAACCATTCCAACAAGGAAGAGAAAAACTACGGGCGCCAGCCAGCAATACTTCACTATTTCGGGGTAAGGTTACAAACGCGCCGGGATTTACGGTACGCCTATCGGCCCAAGCCTACCGGCGACGGGCCTCGCTTCGCTCCGTCGTTAGCCTTCTCACTTATAGAAACGGATTTGGATCACCATAAAATAACAATACGTGTCATCTAATGTGTAATTATTACTATCATCTTGGCGATGATACTTCGTGGTAGTTTGAAATCTTTCTCATGGTACACCACATACGCCCAAGTGTAGCTCTCGACAATACGACTGCGAATATAACTTAGATCCGCTTCGCTTCGGCCCAAGCCTACCGGCGACGGGCCTCGCTTCGCTCCGTCGTTAGCGTTCTCACTTATAGAAACGGATTTGGATCACCATAAAATAACAATACGTGTCATCTAATGTGGTAATTATTACTATCATCTTGGCGATGATACTTCGTGGTAGTTTGAAATCTTTCTCATGGTACACCACATACGCCCAAGTGTAGCTCTCGACAATACGACTGCGAATATAACTTAGATCCGCTTCGCTTCGGCCCAAGCCTACCGGCGACGGGCCTCGCTTCGCTCCGTCGTTAGCCTTCTCACTTATAGAAACGGATTTGGATCACCATAAAATAACACTCCACCTTAAGCCAAATTCCATCTTGTAGCATCAACAATCCTTCACCCTGAAACAACAAAGAAAACACTTTCGGCGCCAACTAGCCTCTTGGACTAAACAGTTATATACCAACTAAGCTCGAGCAAAGCTCAAACTTAGCAATAGGAACTGGCTTTGTCATCATATCAGCAGGATTATCATGAGTACTGATCTTGCATACCTTCAGCTTACCTTGTGCAACAACATCACGCACATAATGGTATTTGACATCAATGTGCTTTGTTCTCTCATGAAAACATCTGATCCTTAGTAAGGTAAATGGCACTTTGACTGTCACAGAACAGGTTAATACAAGTATCATCTCCACAAAGCTCAGCAAACAGACCTTTCAACCAAACAGATTCTTTGCATGCTTCAGCAATAGCCATGTACTCAGCCTCAGTAGTAGATTGTGCAACAACACCCTGCAAGGTAGCCTTCCAACTAACAGCACATCCACTAACAGTAAATACATAACCTGTGAGGGACCTCCTCTTATCCAAGTCGGCAGCAAAATCTGAATCCATATAGCCTGCGAGTCCCTCACCAGTCTTGCCAAACTTCAAGCAAGCGTTGGATGTGTCGCGAAGGTACCTGAAAATCCACTGAACAGCTTTCCAATGTTCTTTACCAGGATTAGCCATATATCGACTGACCAAGCTCATAGCATAGGACAAATCAGGTCGAGAACACACCATGGCATACATTAAGGAACCAACAGCACTAGAATATGGAACTCGAGACATGTACTCAATATCTTCATCAGTACTAGGACATTGCAATGCAGACAACTTAAAGTGAGGAGCAATAGGCGTACTAACAGACTTTGCATCATGCATGTTAAAGCGATGAAGAACTTTCTTAATATAATTCTCCTGACTAAGAAATAGCAATCTAGATTTTCTGTCTCTTGAAATTTCCATACCTAGAATTTTCTTAGCAGGACCAAGATCCTTCATCTCAAACTCATTACTCAACTGTTTCTTCAATGTAGTGATTTCTTTCATGCTCTTGGCAGCAATTAACATATCATCAACATATAGCAGTAAGTATATAGGCAATTCATCAACAAATTTAATGTACACACAGCAATCATATTCAGACCTCTTAAAGCCATGTGACATCATAAAAGAATCAAACCTTTTATACCACTGTCGAGGAGATTGTTTCAAACCGTAAAGGGACTTCTTTAGCTTGCACACGAAATCCTCCTTACCAGGCACTATGAACCCTTCTGGTTGGTCCATGTATATCTCCTCCTCAAGTTCTCCATGCAAAAATGCAGTCTTCACATCTAACTGGTCAAGCTCAAGATCATGCATAGTAACAATACTGAAGAATGTACGAATAGAACTATGCTTGACAACCGGGGAGAACACATCATTATAATCCACACCGGGAATTTGGCTGAAACCTTTAGCTACTAACCTTGCCTTAAACCTTGGAGGCTCATTAGGAGACAAACCTTCCTTTCTCTTGAAGATCCACTTGCAGCGGACGGCCTTCTTTTGTTTAGGCAAGCGCACAACATCCCATGTGCCATTCTTCTCAAGTGATTGCATCTCCTCATGCATTGCACCAATCCACTTGTCACGATCAACCGAAGCAATAGCTTCAGTGTATGTAGCTGGTTCAGCCTCATGCTCCACCTGTTCAGCACAACTTAGAGCAAAATAAACAACATCACATTCTTCAATTAATCAGTTAGGGGGAACAATATTTCTCCTTGGCCGATCAGCAGCAATGGACGGTTGCTACAAAACAGGAGGTGAGGTTTGCACAATCTCCTCATCAACAGTTTCTGTTACCTCCTCATCTAGGTGCTCCATCTGCTCCACCTGCAAACGAACCTGTGGTTCGTCCTTATCAGAAGAATCTGGCACAACATCAGTAGTCAGACTGTCCTGATACATAACAGATTCATTAAACACAACACTCTGGCTGAAGAAAGTCTTTTTAGTTTCCGGATTCCACAACTTATATCCTTTCACTTCGGAACCATAACCAAAAAATAAGCACTTAACAGCTCTAGGCTCTAACTTTCCATTATCAACATGAGCATAGGCAGTGCAACAAAAAACTTTCAATTGTGAATAATCAGCCGGCTCACCAGACCATACCTCAATAGGAGTTTTCTTGTCAAGGGGAATGGACGGTGACCTGTTGATCAAGTAGCAGGTGGTGTTGGCAGCCTCAGCCCAAAAACGCCTGTTCATGCGGGCGTTGGACAACATGCAGCGAGCTTTGGAGATGATAGTCCTGTTCATCCGCTCCGCTACACCATTCTGCTGAGGTGTGTATGGGATGGTGTGATGCCTGACAATGCCTTCCTGCCTGCAATAATCATCAAATTCATATGAACAAAATTCGCCACCATTGTCAGTACGAAGCAACTTCACCTTCCTCTCAGTTTGCCTTTCAATCATAACTTTCCACTCTTTAAAAGCAGCAAAAGTATCATCTTTATTTTTCATAAAATAAGGCCAAACTCTTCTAGAGTAATCATCAATAATAGTAAGCATATAACGAGGACCACCATAAGAGGGCTTACGTGAAGGTCCCCACAAATCAGCATGTACATAATCTAATGTACCTTTAATGGTATGAACGGAAGCATTGAACTTAACTCTCTTATGCTTACCAAACACGCAGTGTTCACAGAACGGCAACTTACTCATATTGCAGTCCTTCAGCAGTTCTCTCTTGGCCAATTCTGCCATACCAAGTTCACTCATATGTCCAAGTCGCTTGTGCCAAAGGTTAGTTGTACTTGGATCATCATTAGTAATAACAGCAGCAGTACCAGACAAAGTGCTACCTCTAAGAATATATAACTTGGCAGAATTCATATCACCAACCATAACAATAAGAGAACCTTTCGATACCTTCAGGCGTTTATTCCCTCCGGCATACTTGTACCCGTCACAGTCAAGGGTACTCAGCGAGATCAAGTTTCTCGTCATAGATGGTATGTGTTTCACTCCCGTCAGCGTGCGTGTCATCCCATCATGGGTCTTGATCTGAACAGATCCAACGCCAACAATATGACATTTGTTGTCGTTCCCCACACGCACGAAATCTCCAGTCTGCACAATCTCATAAGAACTGAACCAATCTTTGTTACAGCAAATATGAAACGAACAAGCAGTATCAAGAATCCACTCATCATCACGGGTAACACATGCAGCAAAAACAGCTAAGCATTCACCATCAGAACTATTATCATCGACTCCAGCTTAAGCCATAACGCTGCCGCAGATTTCTCCTGCAGCACCTCTTGCAAAATATCATTAGATAGATGAAGTTGAATTAATGACAAAGCCTTACGATCCTTGCGCTTTTCTTCAGGAGTCCACTCCTTCGCGTCCTTCTTTCCGAACGCATCCAGCGCCTCATCAAGATCCGAAGCCTGCGAGAGGATCGCACGCATCTTCACTTGCCACAGAGAAAACCTCGTCTTGTAGTCCAGCAACGGTAGATCAAACTTCATCGATGGCATCGCAAAACCCTAATCTGTAACCAATGCTCTGATACCTCTTGTTAAAAACGATAGCAAAACAACGATGAAATTAAGCAAGATCAAACCAACGGGGGACACGAGATTTTAACGTGGAAAACCCTTCCAACAAGGAAGAGAAAAACCACGGGCGCCAGCCAGCAATACTTCACTATTTCGGGGTGAGGTTACAAACGCGCCGGGATTTACAATGTGTGGCTTATCTCCGGCGGCGGCTTACAAGACGTATTTATTGTGGTCCTGACCTAAACTAGGTCGGCAACAATAGGTGTCCTGGTCAGTTACAATCTTCCCGGCTGATACCACGACATCCGGGACGCTAGCCGCCCACTCGAGTGCTTGCTTCAAGTCTTTAAGACTTCAAGTCCCACGCTGATACCTAATGTTTAGTAGTTTTACCACAACAAATTCTTTTTGAAATTCGCGTCTTCAAGTCTCACAGAATATATCACTACTCTGTAGCAACACACATGCAATTTGCTAGTTATATATTATTTTTTGATCCATAGAAAAATAATAAGTTACATGCTCCACGTATACATGGGCGTGAGATCTTGCGTCTGTGAACAAGACTAGAGAGGGGAACAAATAAGTTTGAAATGTACACAAGAAACGTAAACACCAGCAAGAAATAAATGACACATGAGTAATCAACAAATATCTTTCACACCCAATATATTGGGGTGGAGCCTAGTTAGATGGGCTTGACGAAGAAGCTCTCAATAATCTCCCGAAGGTGCGTGCTGCTCGTGTAAACGTCGTTCCTGTTGTCGTAGAAAAACGACGCGGTATACGCTAAGCCAATAATCCGCTGCAGCGCCGGGAGTAGCGCACGATCTTCGAAACGAGCTTGGTTCAGGGTCTTCCATTCATGGTCTATCAATGCATCGATCCTTGCAATGGCTACTTCACCCGAGACGCCATGCTCATGCATATAACACTCCACAGAGCTTGCAGCATCCCCCTTGCACTTTCGTCGCTGTATAACACAATAATTTATTATACTATGATTCAAAAGGAATAGGCAAATAAATACTATTTGTTAATCATAAAAGAGTATATATACCATAAATGCACCAATATCATTCATGAAGCGGACAATCTTCCCGACTGATACCACGACATCCGGGACGCTAGCCGCCCACTCGAGTGCTTGCTTCATTGTTTCATCTCCCAGGCCAGCTACCACGGACACAGATAGAGTCGGTGCGCCTATCGTAAGGCTAGTCAAATCCACTTGGTCTTTAAAGCTTGGCGTGTAATTTTTGTGTGACCATTCGGCTTCTCGGAGGTAACCGGTGACATGATTTTGGATCTGCACACATGATGACATGCCAAGTAATATAAATCAATTGGCAACAAAAAACCATATATAGTAATTATAATATATGCGCATGTTCCACTATAACACGATGGTTTGGTATTGATGCATACATGGCAGTCTGTATGTACGTGCCTATAGCTAGCAGTACACTGTACATGTACCTATATGCAAGCTTCTAATATGCATTGCCTTCTGACATATCTAGAAATATTTGAAGTTGTTGGGGCACAAAAAATGCATACCGATTTCCTGAGGTAGCTAATATCGTAGTCCATGTTGATTGGCACTTCAGCTTCAATATCCTTGAAGGTCCTCAGCAACTCCATATACAAGTTCTTCAGGTACTCCGGTAGAATTGAAACAGCGCTCTCATCCCATCTACAGGGACAATTGTGAATTGCACCAGAAATAGTGAGACAACGTGCGCTCGTGTGACATAAAAAATACATATAGATTGATGGTGAAAATGTGAGCCGAGCAATCTCTAACCTTTGTATCGCTTCATGTAGCTTCTGACATTCATCTAGGGTGGCATGAACGTCATACGTGTCATCTAATGTGGTAATTATTACTATCATCTTGGCGATGATACTTCGTGGTAGTTTGAAATCTTTCTCATGGTACACCACATACGCCCAAGTGTAGCTCTCGACAATACGACTGCGAATATAACTTAGATCCACGTTTCCAGAAAAATTGTTCCACCACCTGGAGGTTAAATTATTTAGAGTTATTTGATATATATATATATATATAATATACATAGTTTGAACATATATTAGATGACCTTTGCAAAACAAAACAGAACATAACAAAAACAGATCACCACCATATACAAGTATCGTGTACATGGGGATATGAGCATGACTAAATAACGTCAACAACATGTTATGTACGAGTTAATTAATATTATGCAAAAAAATCCATATTAATTCATAGTAGATTTAGAAGAGAAATAAGATTTGAATAAACATACTCAGTAATAACTTTGAGCTCCTTCAAATGAACATGCTGCAAAAGGTTGAAATCCAATTTTGCGAGCTCCAGTAGAATTGGGTTGTGCCCTTCCTCTTCACTGTACTCGGAGATATAATGAAGTGTTTCTATCCTCTTACAGGTCCTTGGTAGTGGCGCGTGAAGGGAACGTTTGACTTGCTTAGCCAGCGGGGAACTTAGACTAGCCCACATAAATTCAAGATGATGCCGCGCAAAAGCCTTGGCTTCCTCGAGTGCCGGCTCATCATGAATGAGAAGGTGAGCAGCATTGTACAAGTTTAGTAGTCCTCTTGGTTCATTAATTATATCCTTGTTGAAACTCCCATCTTCACCCTTGAATTTGTTGAAAACATCTGCAATACCGGTAGAACAATATTGTCAGTAATCCAAAAACTCTGTAAGGCATGTGTTAGCAACTTGGGTAAGATGAGGGTATATCCACTCCCCTAAATTAAGTCGCCTTTCATAAAAATGAAAATTATAAGCTTTTTTTCCATTAAACGGATTTTTGATACCTGGAGATACCCAGTGTCCATGCTCCCTAAGCAAGCGAAACCCTAGAGCAACCTCATGGAGGCTTGAGTTACCAAAGTCACTCTCTCGGATCTTGCTTAAAGTGTTCTCGATATCTTGTTCAAAGTGGTGATCTATGCCGAGGTGCTGAACTGTATCCAGTAAGAAGATTCTTGCCGATGTGTTGTCGCAAGTACTGAACAAGACATGGACTTCTTTCTTCAGTTCATCGGCTCTCACCGTCATCCATTCCTCCGACCTCTCCTGTTGATTAAATTGAGTTAACCAAAAGGGACGCCAACATGATAAAACATTAACATATAGTAGTACTGGCAAGTCTATATATAATAAAGTTAAATACTAACATATACTAGTTATTATGCCAACATTAAAGCTCTCGAAATATTTTGCAAAATGCGAAGACGAGAGGATCCAGAATTGCAGAAAGAAATAGTTGTGACGTCTAGGTTCCCATATGCATGTACCTGCAGCAGTTGTGGGTCGTATCCAGTGAAGAAGTCACCCCACGGCGAGGGCTCGTAGCCGCACTGCTTCTCGGGAGTGGCTGCAGCAACTTCGACACTGGACGCCATAAGATCGAACTTGTCTTTCTTTCTCGATCAAGGAAGAATGAGCGAGCTGGTTATTAGCTCTGTGAATGGAGGCGAGGGAGGTAGAATGCAAGTACTATGTCCTTGGATCGATCAGGAGCTAGGCCTTTAAATAAATAGACGTACGTCCAGGCCGCATGACTGCATCTCTTAATTATAATTTGTCGATCGTCATCACGTCAGGTCAGCTGGTCGCAGGCGTGCATTCTCAGGCCTGCTTGACATCTCGTAATTTCCATGCATGTTCTTAGTTCCAAGTAATGGCCGTAGGGTAGGTCAAATGTTTGGAAGGAAAAAAAATGGTTTTGGAATCGAAGAATGTCATTTTCTCCATGTACGTAGGTCAAATAATCGAAGAATATACTTATGAGATTTTCTTCTGAAAAGGACTAAGCAGAGATCGACGTGGAGTAGTGAAGTTCCAATTAACTTGCATCATTAATTTGTCGATCGGCCGTCATCACGTTGGATCTGGTCGCAGGCGTGCATGAATGAATGCCACACAAGTCATGTTAATTTAGCTTAACTTCCCATGCATGTTCTTAGTTCCAAGTAATAGCCGTAGGTAAGCTCAAAGTGAAGGCCGTAGGTAAGCTCGTTTTCACGCGCACATGTTAGCTAGGTCAAATAATGAGTTTGGAAGGGAAAAAAAATATGGTTTTTGGAATCGAAGAATGTACGCATACTTATGAGATTTTCTTCCGAATGTCCGCCCGCTGAAAAGACGTGGAGATGGAACGACACTTCGCCTCGTGGAGTAGTTAAGTTCAAACTTGCATGATTAATTAAGCACACATGTCGAGTTAGATCAGGAGAGCGACCAGCTTGCTTCGGTATACCCGCCATATCTCTTTTACTTAGAAAAGTCGGTGTTTTTTCTATGGAAAGTCTGGTGTTCACCCGGAGAATCCATGCTTCGGGTCGGGTTGTTCGACCAGGCTCGACCAGGCTCTCCGCTACTGCTTTTTTTTTTTTCTCTTCTTCTGCCATTCGAACGCCCGCGCGCCGCCCTTCCTCCCCGTTCCTGCTTTATTCTGACGGGAAAAACCATAGTTGCCGATGGCTTACTGTTTACCGACGGTATTTTATCGGGCCCGCCGCCCTACACCTCCTAATGCTTTATTCCTCCTCAGTCTTAGGGTGAGTCATGGCAGGCCTCACACTTAGCAGCTGATTTGTCAGATCAGCCACACCTAGAAGTAAACTTGTTTGGCATAATTTATAAGTAGCAACAGTAATATAATAACAGTAATAAAGTAAAACATCAAGAGTAGCAATTTCAGTAACAACAGAATTAAAACACCGTAGTCATAGGGATGTAAATACATGCGCTGCATGGATGAGATAGTTCGTGAAATAATTGCGAAGGGCAACATGTAGATAAACAATATCGAGGTGCTAATATAAACATATGCATGTATTTCGTAATTAGTCGTGCGTGCTTGCAATAAGATACTTGCACACCATCTTTTGTCCAACCATCCCGTTTCAGCGGGGCCTTTATGAGAAGCCTAAAGGTAACTAAGCTACTCCTTTTAAAAAGCACCGGAGCAAAGCATTAACATCCATTGAGTACATATAACCCTCAGGTCAAAACCATCCCCTCCGGTTGTCCCAAAAGCTGTCACTTAGGGGCCTCGGGTTCCGGACAATAACAGGTGCAAATAACTGATAGATATGATCCAAAACAATAATTATCATAATATGTTCAGATCTGAAAACATGGCACTCGGGCCCTAAGTGTCCAGCATTAAGCACACTAAGTTGCAACAATGATAAATAGCACTCTCACAGATATTAGGCATCATGCCCTAATGATCTAACATCTTATTAAATGAACAATCTCATCCAATCCCTAACATCCCCTCAGCCTACAACGGGGAATTACTCACACATGGATGGGGGAAACATGGATGGTCGATGGAGAGGCGGTGGTGATGGCGATGGCGATGATCTCCCCTTCAATCCCCGTCCCGGTAGGGTGTCGGAACAGAAACTTCTGCTCCCCAAATTAGGTTTCGAGGAGGGGACGGAGCTCTGTAACTTTTCTGGGAAAAACGATCGAGGATCTGGCGTTTTTAGGTCGGGAGAAGTAAATAGGCGAAAGGGGCGTCGCCGACCGAGCCACCAGGTGGCCAAGTGGGCCCCAGGCGCGGCCCAGCTTGGGCTCCGGCCAGGTGGCACCTGGGAGCTGTGGGCACCTCCCGCAGCTCCCCTTCTGGCTCCGTTGGTCTTCTGCCAAATCAGAATTTCTGGAATTTTTCCAGATTTTTCCGAGAACTTTGATTTCTGCACAAATAAGACACCAAAGCAGTTCTGCTGAAAAAAGCGTTAGTCCGCGTTAGTTCCATTCAAATCATGCAAACTAGAGAAAAAACTATAGCAAAAGTGTTTGGTAAAGTAGATACGTTTTGGACGTATCAAACTCCCCCAAGCTTAGCATATTGCTCAAGCAATTCAGTTGGCAAACTGAACGCGATAAAATAAACTTTTACAAACACATTTGCTTCTCATGATGTAAACATACTTGTGCTTATGATCAAAACTTTAATAGGGGCATGATAAAAGGCATAATAGAAATGCAACTTAACAACCATATAGACGTATGAAAAGATTCCAACATACTAAGAATTAATAATATGGCATATAACTATTAACAAGATTGCATTGCTCATAATAAAAAATATGGTACGGTGGTATCTCGCTTGCCCTTTCTGATACCGCAAAACATAAATGCAGAGTACCTCCGAAGTTCAAGTGGAGACTAAAACAAAGATATCAAAGATAGAAACATCACAACTATAACTCAGTTAATAGTATTTTGCAACAAAGCACATTACACTAAGAATAACAACTATGCTCTCGAAGAAGTGCTCAAAGAAGGATATGGTGACTCAACATAAAAATAGAAGACATGCCCTTCGCCGAGGGAAGCAGGGATTTATCATGTGCTAGAGCTTTTTTTTATTTTTTTATGAAAGAGAAGTAAAGCAATTTTGAGATATGCATGCTTTCGTCAACGACTCCACAGCAAAGAAAGATGCTAGCCCCCCACACCAAGCAAGGTTTTAGACTTGTGAGAGCGGATCCCATAGAGGAACGAGAATATTCCTCTTTCTACTTTGTTTATCACTAGCCAATGTTTGACTGATTTCTTAGGTTGCACTGTGTGAAGGAGAGATTAATGATGTTGAATTTATATTTTCCGGGCTGGGAACCCTTGGCCAGCTCTCGGCAAATTTAAGTGAGCACGTAATCCATGCTCACCAGGTGAAAGGGGGGAAATAACCTTGCTTGACACAGGATATAACAAACTTCCTCACTATTTCCTCATGAGCTAAAAACAGAGACACAAATTAGAGTATTTTGAAAGTTTAAAGGTAGCACATGACAAATTTACTTGGAATGATTTACAAATATCATGTATAGGAATTTATGGTGGATGCTTTGGAAAAACTGGTTTTAAGGATTTTGGATGCACGAGCAGCATTCCCGCTCAGTACAAGTGAAGGCTAGCAATAGATTGGGAAGCGACAACTAGGAGAGCAATACTTGTCATAATCATGCTTTGCGACAAAACAATATTAAACAAGGCATAAAAGTGATATCAATACTCCGAGGCAAAAAGTTCATCGAGGCATAAGACTTTCTTTTTAGTCAAACATGTGTAAGCATGTCAATCCAACATGAATTATTCGGAGGAGGATACCACAATACCATACTAAATTATGAATGAAGCAATACATGTTAATTTCTGCATGGCAAATTATCCCCTACTAGATGGTTGAAACTAATCATAAGAAAATATGAAATACCAATTACACATTACCAATACAACTATTTATCAAGACGAGCCAAAGCATGATCATCCAAACAAGCATATGTACAAAAGAGAAAACAAATAGAGTTCATACCAGTCCATTTACCATGTCCACTTCACCGTATATCGTCATCATTGATCTTTCACTTGCATGGCTGAATTATATGGAAATAAAGACTGAGCCCAAGCGGCGCTATGAGAATTGGTCGAACCCTGCATCACTATACAAAATAAAAGATAATAGGGAAAATATTTTTGGCTTTTTGAATTTAAGAACAAAGAGAAGGAAGCAAATAGCCAAAGGAAATCTTTTTGGGTTTTCGATTTAACAAGAGAAGAGCAAAAAGAAGAAACCAAAAAAAAAGAGAAAAACAAAAACAAACCGAAAACTAAATAAAGGAAATATTTTTGGGTTTTTGAATTTTGAAAGACAAAAACTACATCAAGAAACTAAATCAAGAAGATGAAAAATGGATATACAAAGCAAGAACGCATAAACCGACTAAAATACGGAAATGAGTGAAGTGTCGGTGAGAATACATACTCCCCCAAGCTTAGGCTATTGGCCTAAGTTGGGACTAAGTGGTATCCGCCCCATGGGTTCCACCCTGGTGCATCATAGGTAGGGTAGGTCGGCTCCTGCGGCTATGATGAGAAAGTCCCTGCGTCCTGGTAGTAGTGTGAGGAACCTTCCCCGAAATAATTTGGGGTATATTCCCCTCCAGTGGGTGCAGGCTCTCGCTCAATTGTATGCTCCTCATGGCCCCCTTGAGACTCCAAATAGGAATCTAGCTCCTTTTCCTCAAATGCCCATCCTCCCCTGGCTCGTGATTAAACAAAAGAGGTGCTGGGAGACGAACTAGTGATACATCTCCGACGTATCTATAATTTTTGATGTTCCATGCTTGATTATATATCAGTGCCACATGTTTTATAATGTTTTTATATCATTTTGGCATGATTTATGGAACTGACCTATAAACAAGATGCCCAGTGCCAGTTCCTATTTTCTGCTGTTTTTTTGTTTCAGAAAAGTTGTTCTGGGAAGTTTCTCGGATTGCGCTGAAAATTTACGGGAATTATTTCCAATATGAAACGAAGACGGAGCCAGAAGGACGCCTGCAGAGTGGCCCCACAGGCCCCAGACGCCAGCCAGGCGCGGACCCCCCTTGGCCGCGCCTAGGTTCCACCTGGACAGGTGGTCCACCTCCTCGAGTCGCCCTTTTGCCTATAAATTGCCCCCCCGACGCAAAAACCCTAGATACCCGATCATATTTTCCAGAAGACGTCTGAGGCCGCCGCCATCTCAAGCCCTAGTTCGGGAGGGTTCTGCAGCTCTTCCCGGCACCCTGCCAGAGAGGGGAATCGACACCGGAGGCATCTACACCACCATGCCTGCCTCCGGAGTGATGCGTGAGTAGTCCACCACGGGACTACGGGTCCATAGCAGTAGCTAAATGGTTGTCTCTCCTTGTACTCCATTGTTTAGATCTTGTGAGCTATCTATCATGATCAAGATCATATTATTTGTAACTGCTACATGATTGTGTTTGCATGGATCCGATGAATTGTGGAAGTCATTACTTTTGTTCATCTTTGTGTTATGTTTTATCTATGATCTTGCATGCTCTTCGATGCTAGTGGATGCTTTGGCCAAGTAATTATTAGTGTTGTATGAGGGAGTATTTATGCTAGATAGTGCGTTCATGCCTCTCTTTGTTTGAGTTTGGTGACAGGAACGGTTAAGACTAGAGATGTGATGTTGCCACTAGGGAGAAAACAAAGGTGTGATTTCCTCGTGTTATTTACATTGCTTACATTATGCACTTTGCTTATTGCAATGATCTGTTGCTTGCAAGTTAATACTTTTGGTTGACATGCTGGATACGATCCCGGGGTGGATTATTAGTCATAGATGCAGTTGGATAACGGTATATGTATTTTGACGTAATGCCCATATTAGATGAAACGGTGAACTATATTGTTTTATGATAGCATTGCTACGTGCCCACAATTCTGTCAATTTCCATGCTGTAATTTGTTTACCCATCATGTATACCTTTTGGAGAGACACCTCTAGTGAACTGTGGACCCCGGTCCTATTTTCCTACATTGCTTACAACCGTTTTAATAGCTTTTCATCATCATTTACTTGCTGGTCATATTTCACCCTCTTCATATTTTACACTTGCACATTTAATTCTTTGTGTTCGGCAAGCCGGAGAGATTGACAACCTCTCTGTTTTCGCCGGGGCAAAGTACTTGTTTGTGATTGTGTGCAGGTCCGTGTTGATCTACAAGCGCCAGAGTAGATTGACACCTCGCTAAGCCTTCTCCAAGTCCTACTGGATCCGATAAGCTTGGTTTTGTAATCAAGGGAAAACTGCCACTTTGCTGCATCATACCTTCCTCCTGGGGTCTCCCAGCGAATGTGTGATCCACGCCATTAACTAGTCGCTCGGAGTTAGAGGCAAAAAACAACTCATAAAACATGTTATCGATGGTGGAAGAATCGGTAACAAAATGATGTGATTTCATGGAATGGAAATCAAGTCTATAATCTGGGAACTTTAAATCAGTTGGATCAAGGTGTAAACCAGAGTAAGGAAGCAGACGCGAGGCAATGATGTCTCCATAAAATGGTCCTTTCACACTATTAGTGGAAAGTCGCCGAGCAATCAAAGCACCAATATTATAGGTTCTATTACCAGTGAGTGCAGCATCAAGAATGACCAAGTCAGGGGTAGAAATTTTGCTTTCATTGCCCCTTGCTAAGATACCTCTAGAAATATAGTGAGTAAGGTACCTCACGGCAGGAAATTGAATATTCCGAATTCTGCCATTGTCGGCGATGCGGTTATTTCCTTGGCAAAATCCTAGGACCAGGGACTTGAACTCCCTAGAATCCTCCTTAATCCTCCCTGAAGTTCCCAAACTTGGAACTTTAATTTCCCTACAAAACTCAGAAAGTCGCATTTCCACAGCTTTGTGATAAATGTTAAATGACACAGTGGGGTTATCTTTTGAGTTGTGGAATTTAAAACTCTGCACAAATGACATAGTGAGTTTTGCATATTGTGGAAGCTCGTTAGTCACAAATTGTTCCAAACCTGCATTAGATATTAGCTCATTGAAATCTTCTAAAATACCTGCAGCTCTCAAAAAATCTTTGCAAGGGAAAATTGAAGGATACACATGGTCTTCACGTTCAACCTCCATAACCTCAGGTTCCACTAAGTTTATTGGTACAAATTTGATAATTTCCACAGTCATACCAATCCATCTTCCTATTCTCGAACTTGATGGCTATCGTCCCAATCATAATAAATTGATATTCCTTGTGAAGATCATATATGGGACAATAATTTCTCCAATCTTGATAGTTTTAAAAGTTGCAATGGAATCTTGACCATAAGCCTTGTAAACCTTCTTTGGAAAATAAACCGTGTGCTCTTTGTCATTAACATTAAAAGTAACCTTCCCTTTGTTGCAGTCAATAACAGCCCCTGCAGTATTTAGAAAAGGTCTCCCAAGAATAATAGACATATTGTCATCTTTAGGCATATCAAGCACGCCAAAATCAGTTAAGATAAGACAATTATTAGTCACTTGAACAGGAAAATCCGCACAAATGCCAATAGGGACAACAGTTGATTTATCAGCCATTTGTAAAGAAATATCAGTGGGTATTAGTTTTTCCAAATAAAGCCTCTTATAAAGAGAAAAGGGCATAACACTTACTCCTGCACCAAGATCACATAAAGCAGTTCTAACATAAAGGAATAGTTGGTATACCTGAGTCTCCAAGCTTCTGTGGGATTTTTCAATTAAAAGAATAATTAGCAAGCATAGTGGAAATTTCCTCATTAGGAATTTTCCTTTTGTTAGAAACAATATCTTTCATGTACTTGGAATAAGGAGGAAATTTAATAGCATCAGTCAAAGGAATTTGCAAAAAGAGAGGTTTCATCCAATCACAAAATTTATTATAATGTTCCTCTTCTTTTGATTTATACTTCTTATTAGGGAAAGGCATAGGTTTTTGCACCCAAGGTTCTCTTTCACTACCATGCTTCCTAGCAACAAGTTCTTCCTTATTATACTTCCTATGTTTAGGAAGTTTTTCAGGTTCTTCATTGCTTTCTTATTTATTAGGATCATTTCCTTTATCAATATCATTAACAGGTTCATTACCATCTTCAGTTTCAGCATCAGAAATATATATATCATTAGGGTTTTGCTCAGGTTCTTTATCATTACCAGGTTCTTCAGACTCTATAACTCTTTTATGTTTCTTTTTCTTCTTCTTTTTAGAAGAATTACTAACATTGTTTTCAGCTAATTGGGAATCTTGCTCAATTCTTTTAGGATGTCCCTCAGGATACAAAGGATCATGAGTAGAAGCACCACCTCTAGTTTCAATACCAAAAGCATGTTTATCATCCTTTTTAAAGGTTTCAGCATGCAAATCTTTTTGTACTTAGTAATTTGTTCAAGTTGAGTTTGAACCATGACAAAATGCTTGGTAAGTCCTTTAACATCATTAATTAGTAGTTCTTTCTAAAACATCATGCAAATATTTAATGACATAAATTTTTCTTGCAATTGATTTTGAACTTTTGTATTAAAATGATTTTGCTTCACAATAAAATTATCAAGTTCATCTAAGCATTGATCAGAAGGCTTTCAGTATGGAATGTCTCCCGTACCGAAATTCTAAAGAGAATGTACCTCTACCATTGGCGGATGAGTGATAGGCTCACATAATTCTTCAATAGGTGGTAGATTTTTTACTTCTTCAGCTTTAATACCTTTCTCCTTAAGAGATTTCTTCGCTTCCTGCATAGTTTTAGAATTAAGCACGTGCATACCCTTTTCTTGGGAAATTCTAGTTTTAGAACGGTCGGCAATTTTACTTATCCGTAGAACCAGCTCCGCACCGTACGATCGGATCATATAAATCCATCAGCAGAAATCACTACCGATCAGGACCACATGGATGCAGGCTTAGACGTACGAGCAGAATCATACGGCAGAAAAATAGAAAGTCAATGCATGCAAACAACATGACGCTATTGCTACATCATCCAAATTTAATACTAAATCTAAAAATTCAAAAAGTTTTACGGCGCAAACCGTTTATCCTATTTAACATCTGATTTTACCGTTGGACTAGTCGCGACGAGATCTTCAAAACTAGATCCCATGTTGGTATGTTTCGAACAACTTTTTTTTCGGACCAAAAAGTTACTCGCCATTAACACTTAAGTTACCCAGCTGTAATACATGAGTTACCCACCTATTGAAAAATTAGTTTACGTTGCACCTAGTTTTATACGTGATCTACCGGTTTGGAGTGGTAACTGCACCGAGAAGATCTCGTCACGACTAGTCTAACGATGAAAATACATCGTCAAATCCGATTAACGGTTGAACTAGACTTCACACACACCATTTAGGGTAGTTAATTTATATATAAACATGTTACATCATTTAGGGTAGGTATCTCACGTGTTACATGTTGGTGACTTTTATGTTCGAAAAAACGACTCGAAACACACCATCCATAGGTTGGGAATCTTAAATACTACACACTGGATAACTCACGTGTTACAGTTGGTTAACTTTTAGGTCCAACAAAAGAGACTCAAAATACATCATTCATATGGTGGGTAAGTTATATATTATACCCTGGGTAACTCATTTGTTACAATTGGGTATCTTTTAAGTCTGAAAAAAGAGACTCGAAACACATCATTCATATGGTGGTTAACATACATACTGCAACCCGGATAACTCACGTGTTACAGGTGGGTAAATTTTAGGTCCGAGAAAAAGATACTCGAAACACATCATTAATAGGGTGCGTATTTACATACTACACTCTGGATAACTCACGTATTACATGTGGATAACTTACGTCCGAAAAAATTCGAAACACACCATTCATAGAGTGGGTAATTTACATACTACACACCGGGTAACTCACGTGTTTATGGCTCGATAACTTTTAGGTCCGAAAAAGAGACTCTGAACACACCATTTATAAGGTGGGTAACTTACATACTACATTATGGGTAACTCACGTGTAACATGTGGGTAAATTTTAGGTTTAAAAAAAGTCGTCGAAACATATCAACATGGCATCTAGTATCAAAGATCTCGTCATGACTAGTCCAATGATAACGGATTCTAAATCGCATACACGGTTTGAGCTACAAAACCTTTTGAATTTTCCGATTTTGCATTTATTGCGGATAACGTAACCAGTTTTGTCTTTTTACGTACATGCAAAATACCACACGTACCTTTTTTTGGGTGGATAATTTATGTACTATAGGGTGGGTAACTTATGTACTAAACACTGGGTAACTCATATGTAATGGGTGGGTAACTTTTGGTTTCGAAAAAATATTGTCGAAATATATCAACATGGGATCTAGTTTCGAATATCTCATCGCGACTAGTCCAAAGGTGCAAACGGATACTAAATCGGATAAACGGTTTGAGGTACAAAACTTTTTAAACTTTCAAATTTTGCATTTAATGCGGATGACATCATCAATTTTGACTTTTCTACGTACATAGCTCACCGCGCATACTCTACTAGTCACGTTTTTGATTGGTTACAACCCGTACTGTCCTAATGTTCTATAGTTAAGCTTAACTATAGAACGTTCTAAACGTAGTAGCGTCCCTTTTCTTTGATGTTGGAGTTGGCATTTGTGGGGGTGTTGGTGGCGGCTCAGGTGTGGACCAATCATCATGATTCCGGCTTAGCCAATAATTCCTCAGCTTCGTTCGAAGTCCTTTTCCTGAAAACACAACTAGCACAACTATCCAGATATGTCCTAGATTCATCTGTTAGTTCATTATAAAAAATATCCATGAGCTTATTTTTAGGTATCATGTGTCCAGCCGAACCCTGAGTAAGGTGCAAAACCTCCCCCAAGCTTCGGGTAGACACTCTTTCTCAATTTGTTTAAAATTGAAAATTGTTTGCAAACCAGCGTGTTGCACATGAGCAGGATAATATTTTTCAAAGAAGATTTTAACTAATTCATCAAAGCTTTTGATAGATCCACTAGCTAAATTGTTAAACCAACTTTTAGCTTCATTTTCCAATGAAAAGGAAAATAACTTTGTTATGTAATAACCTTGTTTCTTCTTATCAACAGAGAACAACCTACTCAAAGTAATAAGTTTGCTCATGTGTTCTATAGCATTATCATTTTCTTTTCCACAAAAAGGTTCATTTTCAACAATGGATATGAGTAACAGATCAACAGAAAAATGATACGTCCAAAACATATCTATAATTTTTGATTGTTTCAAGCTATTTTTATGCCTTTGACACTTGTTTTTATATTAAGTTTATGATTTATTTGGACTAACCTATTAATAGTTGCAAAAGTGCACAATGTTCTTGTTTTATACTTTGATGTGTTGGAATCCCTTGGAAATTAGCAAAAACGCAAAAGGAGACTTGTTGGAGGTGGACTCTGACTTTCCTGAAATCTGTCCATTCCAATAGATTTCAGAGATTGTCATTTTTAGACCTGGAGTCAACGTCAACTGAAGATCTCACAACATGCAAAGTTGTGGGAAATTTTCATATCTTTAATTTAAGTTCAAGAACAGCCCAATCGGAGGTCCGTAGCTCCGAGAAACCCCGTTTTACTGAAGGCCAAATATCTGATTACGGGATTCCGAAAGTTGGTGACGTGATTGACTCCAACTCTTACCAAACTTGGAGGATTCGACCAAGCCACAACTTTGGGACCTCATTAAGGATGTGAGGGGTCCCTATGAAGGTTCTAGAGTTTCCCAAGAGCCCTTGGATCAAGGGGCCATCAATCGGAAGGCCGGGAAGCATTGTCTCCACCTATATAAAGAGAGGAAACCCTAATTCTGGGGGCAGCCACCAAAAGCCACGGATTTGCCTCCCCCTTGGCTCTCATCTACAAGGGGGAGGGATCCTCTACAGCACCAAGAAGCCATGGAGAAAGGGGATTAGGGGCGGCATACCCCTTGTGGCTGGCCGGCGCAGGAGGAGCCCCCTGCGCCACACCGCCGGCTGCCGTCGCCGCCGCCCCGCTTTGCCTCTTCCTCCATGGCCACCGTCTTCACCGCCATCTCCATCGCCATCTCCATGTATCTACAGTGGTCCACTCTCCCTCAAACTTCTGTACCCCTCTATGTAAACATGGTGTTTGATGCTATGAAGTATTATCCTATGATCTATGTCATGTTTGTGTAGTTCCCTTTTATCTTTTGGTTGAATTATTGAATATGTTTGGTTGATTAGTGTTGTATGTTGATATGGTACAGTCCTTTGGTGCCATTATATTTATCCGTGCATGGATCATCATCATAGGGTTTGTAGTATATGTAAGAGGAAGGGGGAAGTTCTGCCGGATTGACAGAAACCTAAGAACTCGAACCGGAATCTTACATGTATGGGATAAAGTTGACCTTAAACTTAATGCTATGGTTGGGGAAACATTAATGAATTGTTAGTATTTGCGGAAGCTTGCTAACGTTCCAATCATATAGTATGTGTAATCACAAGTAGTTAAGTACATGTATATTTGCCTCTCCCACATAGAAAACTGCATCGAAGACGGTGAAGCGAGTAACTTCACTAATTAATTATGGAAAATTCCGCCACGCCTTCCACCACTTTTCCACACTCATTGTTCTGTTACTTTATGCCACTTTATGTTACCTTATTGCTGCAGCAACTAACTTTTACTTTCTTGTTCTTTATTATCTTGCAAAGCTATCGTCTTGCACCCGTATTTTTCCTCTAGTTTTATTTCCTAGAAAGAGTAAACGTCTAGTGTGCGTATAGTTGTGTCAATGGTTGATAGAACTTGAGAGAATACTTATCCTACCTTTAGCTCATCGTTGGGTTCGACACTCTTATTTATCGAAAAGGCTACACACGATCCCCTACACTTGTGGGTTATCAAGACCTTTTCTGGCGCCATTGCCGGGGAGCAATAGCGTGGGGTTGATATTCTTGTGTGCACTTGTTTGCTTTATCTATAAGTATTTTTTACTTTCAGTTGTAAGTTGTTTTCTATCTTAGTATGGATAGGGAATGCGAATTATAAAAAAATTAATTGTACTTGCTAACTAAAACTTTTTCAAAAAGAGAAGTGATTGGGAAAATGTGCAATGGTTAAGTGGGGGTCGACCTTGAACACTTGTGTTCATGCCTATGAAACCAAAGCAAATTTTTCCATGGAATCTTCTCAGCTAAAAACATGTATATATTGTGAATATTCCTCTGTACCATAAAAATAAGTGCTAATAATAGTCTCTAGTTACTTCAAAGTGCACAAGTTTGGTTTACTGCACAGAAACAGATTTTCCGTGCTTCACCGTATAAATTGTTTAAACTCACAAGTACATTATTTTGATCTGCAAAGTTTTGTGTGTAAACCTGAGCTTATTATCTAACTTTCATTAGTTAGGAATTTTTTGATTTGAGTTACGTAGGTGCACCTAAAAAATCGGTATTTCCTGACTGTTCAGTTTTGACAGATTTCTATCTTTATTTAATATTGTACTTAAGTATTCTTAGCTTCTTGAGTTATCGACGGACAAAGGAATTTTTGAACAATTTTGCATATATAGTGGCTAATGTTGAATAAATATTATGAAACTTTTGCTAATGTTCGAACATGAGTGGATTTTATTTAACAAGTACTAACCCTACTAATGAGTTTTGTGAAGTTTTATGTGGATATAGTCTATAAGATCCAATCAATATGGTGACATGAGACGAACGATAAGACACAAGAGCTCAAGCTTGCGGATGCCCAGGGGCACCCCAAGAACATATTCAAGAAGATACAACCATTTAAGCTTGGGAATGCCCGAGGCATCCCTCCTTATTCATCAACAAATATCATGTTGTCTCGTTTATGATCTATATTACTCATATTGTCCATATATGATAATTACAATGATGAATGTGATATTTTCAGTCCACTTACTATTGAGGAGAAAATTTATTGTGTTTATACTATGCCTCCAATTTACGATGGTTATGATAGTTTTACTCCCACTATTACTAATGAGAAGGATTTTACTTGCATGGAGAGTAATGATAATAATTGTATGCATGTGGACTTTTGTAAGAATTTTTAGTGTGACAACTATATTATTAAATTTGCTTATGATGGTACTGAAAGTTATTATGAGAGAGCAAAACATGGTTCTAAATATCTCAATAGTATTAAGTCTCCTCTCTTTATGTTAAAAGTTTTGAAGTTGCATTTGTTTTGCCTTCCTATGCTAGTCACATTATGTTTCAATGATTTATTTCCTTATAAGATTCCTATGCATAGGAAGAGGGTTAGATTTAAATGTGTTTGATATTTACTCCTTGATGCTCTCCTTATTGTTTCAACTCTTATTCTTATGAGGACATTATTAAAATAAGCCTAGCTAAAAGGCATTAAATGTGTTTGATATTTACTCCTTGATGCTCTCCTTATTTTTACCTTCTGTTTCTTTTTGTTTTCTTTGTGTCTGGGTGTTGTTTCCTTTGTAACAACTCCCTTGTATCCTTTTTTTGTGTGCCAAGAATAGCCTCTAATGAGAGAAAGGTTAAATTTTTGAGTTGTTGTCCAGAAACAGATTTCTCTCTGTCACCGTACGAAATTCTAAAAAATCACAGAACGTGATCTGGGTCTGCCAATTTTTGATAGTAAGTATCAGGGTTTTTTCTAACTTTCATTAGTTTAAGTTTTCTGATTCGAGGTGTCCTAGTATCCCGAAAAATCATCTTTAATTACATTCTATTCTATTTTTGACAGATTCTGTTTTTGTTCTTGCATTGCTTCTTTTACGGACAAAGTGGAGTTCTTTTGATCCCGGAGCATTACTTAGATATTTGTGGAAGTAGCTAATGTTAGGAACAAGTGCATTTAATTTGTTAAGTGAGAACTGAAGGTGGATTATTTTGTTTGAGAACTAACCCTCTAATGAAGTTTATTAAAAGTTTTGTGTGAAGGAAGTTTTCAAGTATTGAAGAGCAAGGTGATGAAGAAAGATCAAGAAGAGATAAAAGATCAATCTTGGGGAGGTTCCCATGAACCTCCTCTGAAATATATAAGAAGTCACAAGCGTCTAAGCTTGGGGATGCTCAAGGCATCCCCTTCTTCATCGACAATCATCAGTTTTCACCTATGGTACTATATTTTTGTTGCTTCACATATTATGTGCTATTCTTGGAGTGTCGGTTTGTTTTTTACTTTCAGTTTGTTTTTTGTTTTGCCCTCTGGTATTTTAATTTTTCAAAAATAAAGTACCAAGTTTTACCCATTTAGTTTTAGTTGATGCATATTTAAGGGCTTTTCGGTTTTCAGCATCTGCTGCTCACTACGTGATTTTTAATATTTTACCGGAAAATCTAAAAATCACGAAAATTTAACAGATTAAGTATCATCTAATCCTCGGCACGCACAAAAATTGGCAAAAATCCCTGACATGATTAAGTACACTTTAAAAGTGCGTTTTCCAGCTGCTATTTTTCTGGACAGATTTTGACTTTTGTTGTAAGAGTGGCCTCTTTGCATTTTCATTTGATTATTTTTGGATCTTACCTTTCATTTAGAAGTTGGCCACTTCAGCAACCTCTATGTAACATGGAAATAAAATTTGATTAGGTTTAATGGCAACACATTGGAAATATTATCTATTGCACTAATGTCTAACCACATAATAGAATGGGAGGGTTTTTGTGTTGAAGTTTTGTCACAGGAAAATGAAGGAACACCGAACTGAGAAATATCCGATGGCCAAAGCAATAAGCTTGGGGATGTCTCCGCATCCCTCTACATCAACAATCACTCGGTTTGCAAACCTTCAAACTTTGTTTTCGAGCAACATAGAAACTTGCATAAACTTGAAGTATGTGTATGTCATTACTTATTTGTCTTAGTATCAAAACACCGTTTACATAAATGAGTTGATTGTCATGTCTTTTATTTATCCCCTGTTTGGAGAGTTGGTTGGGAGTTTATTTGGTTGTTGGATTACTTGTTTAAACTTAAAAATGATGTGTGAATAATATTGTTTAGAAATTTGTGTTTTTCTTATGATTATTATCAATTTGTTAATTAGGAGTGCATAATATGTTATTTTTTTTGTTAACATGCATTGTTTTACTCATAAGATGGTATGGTAGTGTGGGATCCTCCTCTGAATAATTCATGTTGGATTGACTTGGCACATGCTTACACATGTTTGACTAAAAAGAAAGTCTCATGCCTCGTTGAACTTTTTGCCTCAGAGTATTGATATCACTTTTATGCCTTGTTTAATATTGTTTTGTCGCAAAGCATGATTATAACAAGTATTGCTCTTCTAGTTGTCGCTTCCCAGTCTTTTGCTAGCCTTCACCTGTTCTGAGCGGGAATGCTGCTTGGGCATCCAAAATCCTTAAAACCAGTCTTTCCAAAGCACACACCATAAATTCCTATATGTGGTATTTCCTTGCCACTCCAAGTAAATTTGTCATGTGCTATCTTTAAAACATTCAAAATGCTCCTTTTTTGCCTATGTTTTTAGCTCATGAGGAAGCAGTAGCGAAGCTAGATATAACCTGTGACAAGCAAGGTCATTTCTCTCCCTTTCACCCGGTGTTGATGGTTTACGTCCTCACTTGAATTTTCCGAGAGCGGCTTAATCAAAATATAAATATAACGCACTCTTCTCCTCCGCACAGTGTAAACCTGAGAAACCAGTCAAACATTGGTTAGTGCTGAAACAAAGGAGAACGAGGAGTGACCTCATTCCTCTAAGTACCAGCCACTCTCAAAAGTCTAAAATCCTTGCTTGAAATAGGGGACTAGCTAGTTTCTTTACTGTGGAGTCGTTGATGAAAGCATGCATATCTCAAAACTGTTTTACTTCTGTTTCATAAAAAAATAAAAAGCTCTAGCACATGACTAATTCCTGCTTCCCTCTGCGAAGGGCATGTCTTTTATTTTTATGTTGAGTCAGCATATCCTTCTTCGAGCACTTCTTCGAGAGCATAGTTGTCATTCTTAGTGTAATGTGCTTTGTTGCAAAATACTATTAATTAAGTTATAGATGTGATGTTTCTATCTTTGTTCTAGTCTCCACTTGAACTTCGGAGGTGCTCTGCATTTATGTTTTGCGGTACCAGAAAGGGCAAGCGAGATACTACTCTATCATATTTTATTATGATCATTACAATATTGCTTGATGTTTATAAATTTCATATTATGAACTCTTAATTCATTGATATCTTTTCATTAGGTAACATGGTTGCTAAAGTTTTATTATTTATACATCATTTATCATGCAATTGTTAAAAACCTGATAAAGCATTCAACATCAAAAATTATTTTTTTATCATTTACCTACTCGAGGACGGACAGGAATTAAGCTTGGGGATGTTGATATGTCCAAAACGTATCTATAATTTTTGATTGTTTCATGCTACTTTTATGCCTTTGACACTTGTTTTTATATAAATTTATGATTTATTTGGACTAACCTATTAATAGTTGCAAAAGTGCACAATGTTATTGTTTTATACTTTGATGCGTAGGAATCCTTGGAGATTAGCAAAAACACAAAAGGAGACTTGTTGGAGGTGGACTCTGACTTTCCTGAAATATGTCCCTTCCAACAGATTTCATAGATCGTCAGTTTGATACCTTAAGACGACGTCAACTGAAGATCTCACAACGGATAAACTTGTGGGAAATTTCCATAGCTTTAATTTAAGCCCAAGAACAGCCCAATCGGAGGTCCGTAGCTCCGGGAAACCCCGTTTTACTGAAGGCCAAATATCTGATTACAGGATTCCGAAAGTTGGTGACGTGATTGACTCAACTCTTACCAAACTTGGAGGATTCGACCAATCCACGACTTTGAGACCTCATGATGTGAGGGGTCCCTAGGAAGGTTCTAGAGGTGCCCAAGAGCGCTTGGATCAAGGGGCCATCAATCGGAAGGCCGGGAATAGGGGTGGGCATAAAAACCGAAGACCGAAAACCGAAACCGAAAAGACCGAGACCGAAACCGAAATGACCGAGACCGAAAAGACCGTTAGAAATTTGGGTAGCAAATTAGAAAAGACCGAAATTAAATCAAAAATTCGGGTATCACTTATACATAACCCGAATAGACTGAAAGACCGATTTTATTTTATTTTGAGTTAATTACGTACGGAAGCAGCCGAATTTGTGTGCCATCCCAGCTTATGTGTACATCTAGTCTATGGGCCAAACTATTAAATCAAGCATACCATCTAGTCTCTAGGCTCAACAACTGGGTATCCCAGCCCAGCGTACTGTAGATTCTCTCGTGCATGAGAGACCAGTCGATTGTTTTCCACTTTTCCAGTCCCGGGCACCGATTCCCCTTCTTGCACCATATATTTTGGTCTATTTGGTCATGACCGAAGACCGGACCGAATAGACCGAAGACCGAAGAACACAAAACCGAAAAGACCGAATTTATTATGGGTATCATTTCTGGATGACCGAAATTGTTAAAAACCGGAAAGACCGAACCGAACTAACCGAAAAGACCGAACGCCCACCCCTAGCCGGGAAACATTGTCTCCACCTATATAAAGAGACACTAGTAGGAAAAGGCCTATTGCTGGCGAACCTAAATAAGCTACCGCTGGCGAACAAGTGGTTCGCCAGCGCTAACATCGCTAGTGGTAACATCTTACCGCTGGCGAACCTCTGTTCGCCAGTGGTAAGAAAACTTACCGCTGGCGAACCACACCTTTGTTCGCCAGCGGTAGCCTACGTACCACTGGCGAACAACTCGTGTGTGCGCCACTAGTAGCATTTTTTTAAAAAGCAATGTCGCAAGGGGTGGGGCCTCTAGCACGTGGCTGCGTCTTCCTTCTGCGCGCCGGCTCCGCGCCGCCGCCGCCGCGGAGGGTGCCGTCTTCGCATCGTGGGGGGCATCGGCCGCACGGGGCTCCGTCCTCAATCCCGACTGTCGGAGGCTCCATCCTCAACCTCGGCCCACCACCCGGGGGGCTTCGCTCGTGGCTCACGGCGGCAGCGCCCGCGCCAGCAGCCATCCGTGCCCGTGTGGGGGGGGGGGGGGGGGGGCTTCGTCTGTGCGCTTTGCACCGGCCGCCGCTCTGTAGCGTCGCCCGCGCTTCGCGCCATCAGCCATCCGCGTCCAGGGGGGCTTCGTTTCACACCCGTATTGTTTCAGACCCGTATTGTTCCTCTAGTTTTATTTCCTAGAAAGAGTAAACGTTTAGTGTGCGTAGAGTTGTGTCAATGGTTGATAGAATTTGAGAGAATACTTATCCTACCTTTAGCTCCTCGTTGGGTCCGACACTCTTGTTTATCGAAAAGGCTACACACGATCCCCTACACTTGTGGGTTATCAAAAAACCATAATCTTCTTCTTTAATGCTAAAAGGTGATGTGGCAAATTCAGGATCATGAGCAGTTTTATAATTCATAGCATGTTTTTCAAGAAGTTCCTTTCCTATTTCAAGATTGGAAGTGTCCATTTCCATACTTGCTCTAATAAATTCATCATTAATTTCAACATAAGCATCATCAGGGTAACTACTTTCATAATTTCCTCTCTCAGGAAAGACAGCAGGTGTAGTGACATTTTCATTAGAAACTTCATTAGACTCAATTTCCTTAGATTTAGCAACCATAGCATTCAAAAAAGGACCTAGAGAGCCAGATTCATCAAGTACATCAGAAGCATCATCAAATTCATCGAACACAGTATCAGAACTAGCAGAAGCAGTACGCGAAGTGTGGTGGTGTGACGGTGGTGTTACAAGCTTATTCATAACAGTAGGTGAATCAAAAGTAGCTTTAGAGCTCAAAGCAATACTTTGCCTTGTGGTGGAAGGTATAGTATCGGAAACTTAGGATCACGCTTATCCTTCATGATGAAGAATAAATTGCAGTAGACAGAATAACTCCCTGGTGAACTTATAAATAGAGCTATGCTCCCCGGCAACGGCGCCAGAAAATAGTCTTGATGACCCACAAGTATAGGGGATCGCAACAGTCTTCAAGGGAAGTAAAACCTAAATTTATTGATTCGATACAAGGGGAGGCAAAGAATATTTATAAGCCTTAGCAGCTGATTTGTCAGATCAGCCACACCTAGAAGTAAACTTGCTTGGCACAATTTATCAGTAGAAACAGTAATATAATAACAGCAGTAATAAAGTAGCAGCAGTAGTATTGTAAAAACAACAAGAGTAGCAATTTTAGTAACAACAGGATTAAAACACCGTAGGCATAGGGATGTAAATACGGGCGCTGCATGGATGAGATAGTTCATGAAACAATTGCAAAGGGCAACATGTAGATAAACAAGTAAACAATATCGAGGTGCTAATATAAACATATGCATGTATTCCGTAATTAGTCGTGCGTGCTTGCAATAAGATACTTGCACGACATCTTTTGTCCAACCATCCCATTTCAGCTGGGCCTTTATGAGAAGCCTAAAGGTAATTAAGGTACTCCTTTTACAAAGCACCGGAGCAAAGCATTAACATTCAATGAATACATGTAACCCTCAAGTCAAAACCACCCCCTCCGATTGTCCCAAAAGTTGTCACTGAGGGGCCTCGGGTTCCGGACAATAACAGGTGCGAACAACTTGTAGATATGATCCAAAAAATAAAATAATTATAATATGTTCAGATCTGAAAATGGCACTTGGGCCCTAAGTGTCAAGCATTATGCACACTAAGTTGCAACAACAATAAATAGCATTCTTACAGATACTAGGCATCATGCCCTAATGATCTAACATCTTATTACATGAACAATCTCATCCAATCCCTAACATCCCCTCAGCCTACAGCGGAGAATTACTCACACATGGATGGGGGAAACATGGATGGTCGATGGAGAGGCGGTGGTGATGGCGATGGTGATGATCTCCCCTTCAATCCCCGTCTCGGCAGGGTGCCGGAACAAGAACTTCTGCTCCCCGAATTAGGTTTCGAGGAGGCGGTGGCGCTCTGTAACTTTTCTAGGGAAAACGTTCGGGGTTTTGGCGTTTTTAGGTCGGGAGAACTAAATAGGCAAAAGAGGCATCGCTGACCGAGCCACCAGGTGGCCAGGTGGGCCCTAGGCGCGACCCAGGCTAGGCCGCGGCCAGGTGGCACCTGGGAGCTGTGGGCACCTCCCGCAGCTCCCCTTCTGGTTCCGTGGGTCTTCTGCCAAATAAGAATTTCTGGAATTTTTCTAGATATTTCCGAGAACTTTGATTTCTAAACAAAAATAAGACACCTAAGCAATTCTGCTGAAAACATCGTTAGTCCGCGTTAGTTCCATTCAAATCATGCAAATTAGAGGAAAAACAATAGCAAAAGTGTTTGGGAATGTAGATACGTTTTGGACGTATCAAATATACATATCATAAACGACATGATAGCTGTCCAACTCCAAAATCACAAGTCCATAGTGTATCTAATTTTAGTTCATAATCTAAATCTAAATCTTTTGTTTTCATTAACCATTTAGTGGATGGATACCCAAATGTAAAAAAAATGTGATCAACCATTTAACCGTAGCATGGTACATCTTTTGTACAACCATTTAACTGATGGATACCAATCTAAAATTTATAAGTCTGGTATACAAGCCAAAGATTAGGAAGTCAACAAAATTAATTATTAATCTTTTCAAATAGTATTTGGCATGAGATTGCTCCTAATGACAGAGTTGCTACTTCTTTGCATGATACTAAGGATATCTGTACATTTGATACAATTTTCTCAATGATTTACTCTACCTAGGTGAACATTTCTTTATTATTCATTGTTGAATCTTAGCGATAACGTCCATTCACTATCCTTCCAGACTCTGCTTAAAAGGTACTAGGTGATAACTTCTTACTATTTCTTGCTTTGGGAATATATTTATTTCATTTTGTTCACCCATTGTGTACCGCCACGAAGTGTAGTAGACTTTTTTTTTGCACCAAACTACCTATTGTTTAGGTTTACCGCAACAGATTCTTATTGAAATTCACATGTTCAAGTCTCACAGAATATTTCACTATTCCATAGCAGCACATATGCAATTTGCTAGTTATATAATATATTTTTGGGTTAATTGGATAGATGCTAGTACAATTTCTGGCTATTTGAGAAACGCCATTGCAATTTTCATCTTATAAAAAACACCACTGCAATTTGCCATACATTTCATGGATGCCATTGTGCCACTTAAACACACGTACCAACCTGTATACTCTTGTATTTTATAGCATATACATATGTACGAAATAGCTTAGGGCGTGGACTAGGTCGACACGAACAGAACATGCCGCGATTATTTTCTCCTCCTCGCTCCCAAGTGGCCAAAAGTCCCTCTGTAAAAAAAAGGCCAAGTCCGATTCCCTTAAAAAATAAAAATTCCCTAAAAAAGTGGCCAAGTCCCGATCAAACCATAGAATTGGCGTTGGCGGAAGCCGGAGAGCAGCGGCGAGCCCCCCAACAGCTCCACACATATAGTCCACAGTCACCTCGTCGCCTCTGTCTCCTGTGCGTAACCGTATTGTGGCCACCGTCATCTTCCTCACGCGCGTGGCCACCGCCGGTGTCCTTGCATCCTGGTTGAACAGATTCCTTAGCTGGTTGAGCAGATTTCGTTGCTATACTTGATACGTGTTAAATATATCTATAATTTTTTATTGTTCGATGCTTGTTTTATACCTTTGGTACATGTTTTTAATATGGTTTCATATCATTTTCTGGACTAACCTATTAACAAGATGCCCAGTCCAGTTTCTGTCTGTTTTGTCTATGCATTGCAGAAAATGCCCAAAAATGTAAGTGCTCAGAAAAATCTGAAGAAATTACAGAAATTCTAGTTCACCAAAAAACTCCGGGATCCACAAGGACAGGTCCAGGGGAGGCCCATAGGGCCCACTTGTGTAGGAGACGCGGCCCAGGGGCCACCCGCATGTGTAGCCTGCCCCTGGCCCTAGAAGCTCTCCCGGCGCCGCCCTTTGGATGATATATTTTTCGTGCCCTAAAACTCACGCCCCCCCGGACGATTTTTCCAAAAACACGACAGAGCGCCGTCGGGAGTGAAACCAAGTTTCGGGGGACGGAAAGTTCCTCTTCTGCCACCCTGACAGGACGGGGATCGACCTCCGGAGCCATCTTCATCGACACTGCTACTTTCTGTGATGAGGAGGGAGTAGTCCCTCATCGGGGCTGAGGCTTGTACAAGTAGCTACGTGGTTATCTCTCTCTTCCATGATGTGATCTTTATCGTGATCATGAGTTTTGTTAGTATAGTTGAATACATGATGTTTCCCCTTCTTTAATTATGTAATGGATATGATGTCGCTCAAGTGATATTATCTAGTATAATTTCTGGAGTCAACGTTGTGATCACGGTGACAGTGCGGGTGCCGTATGTGACTCTCTGGATAATAGATTAGAGTGATCTTCATAATGAGTTTGTTCTTTATTATTGTTGGATTGAATAGATCACGAGGTTTCTTGATAATGTATTTACTATAATCTCCATGGTGCGAAGTTGACAGTACGCGTGCTGTGGATATATTTAGGGGTGGGCATAAATAAACCGAAACCGAACACCGAACCGAATTAACCGGAACCGAAACCGAATTCACCGAAACCGAATTAACCGAGACTAATTTCGGTGCGTACGTATGATAAACCGAATTATAATTAATAAATCTGGTTTTAACACTTGATTAACCGAAACAACCGAAATAACCGAATAGGAGCGATAGAGACGAGAACCCTCGTAATACACTAATACTAACTTATCAGCCCAATAAATAAAGCCTACTAGCCCCATGCACCGATGCACATGCATGTACTAGTCCCTGCCCTATGCATGAAAGCCTTTTTTTTCAAGGCCATGCACGTAGGCCTGGCCTGGGAGGCTATGTATACAGCACGGACGTCCCGTCTAATACCTAGTCCCGTCGTACCCTAGTCTCGCTATTCCTAGTCCTATCTGGTCTGCGCAGCCGCACGCTCGCACCGTGGAACCCTAGCTAGCCGGTGTGCACCGTCGTCGTCTCTATCGACTCCGGCCGACGGCTACGGCGAGTCGGCTACTCCAACTCCGCAAGGTATTCTTTCCGAGTCTCTTCATCTTTGAGCAACTCTCTATCTATGGCCGGTCAATCCTAGCATATGTGCGGCATGAGTATGAGCACGCCATCTCTCCGGCCGGCCGTCATGCCGTTGTGTCACTAGCTTGGTGGTCCTTGCTATTGTGCGGCACGGCTGATCAGCTATGTCTGGGGCACAGGCACACAGACGGCGTGGTGGTACCAACACCGGCGATCTGACTTTTAAGTAGATGATTTTGAGTGTTAACATTTTTATTCTGAATGATTATTGTTTAGATGTCTGAACATGAGGATACCATGGCAAGTGAAGATACAGAGATGGACACCGGGAGTGAGTCCGATCATGATGTCCAAAACCAAGAGAATGAGGCTGCGCAGGTGGAATACATAACTAGTTTACAAATTCAAGAGTGTTGTTGTGCTTGTGCCCTCTCCATGTGATCATTAGTCTAGTAAGTGAGCTTATTTTTTATCATGCAGGATTGCAATGGCGATGGGAAGGAGATTGTGCATGTGGATGATGAGCTGATGGAGGGGTTAGAGAAGGATAAGGGAGAGGATTCGGCTGCTGTTAACAAGGACAAGGAGGGTGATGGTGATGGTGTTAAGGAAGGAAGAAAAGAGATGGCAGCAAGATCTGAGATGTGGAATCACTTCACCAAAATCCTGGTGGAAGGTGTGTTGAGGAAGGGCAAGTGTAAGTATTGCAAGCGTGAAATCAAAGCACATTCTGTTTTAAATGGTACCACTGCCCTCAACAAACATTTTAATGTTTGCAAAAGAAATCCTCACAAACATCTTAAAGATCCGAAGCAAGGTGTTTTGCAAGTAACTGATTTTGTAGGTTGTTGGAAATTTGATCCTGATAAACTTAGGGCTGCATTTGCTCAAATGATTATAGAAGATGAGCTCCCATTTGCATTTGGTGAAAAGTCGGGATTTAGAAAATTTATGGTTGTAGCTTGCCCACGGTTCAAACCGCCATCTAGAAGGACTTGTACTAGGGATGCAGTTGGCACTCATTATGAGGAGAAAGCCAAGCTAAAATTGTTTCTCCAAGAGCAATGTGAAAGAGTTTGCATCACAACAGATTGTTGGACTTCACAACAGCAAGAGAGTTACATGACTGTCACTGCACATTTTATTGATAAGGAATGGAAACTACATAAGAAGATCATTGGTTTTTTCAAGGTAAAGGGTCATAGAGGAGATGACATTGGGAAACACTTGCTTACATGTTTGCTGGAGTGGGGATTAGATAAAATCATGACAATAACAGTTGACAATGCTACTTCAAATGATGGTGGTATTGGTTATGTAAAGAAGCACATGAAAACTTTAATAGCAGGTGGCAAATATCTTCACATGAGGTGTGCTGCGCACATTGTCAATTTGATTGTTTCTGATGGTTTGAAAGAGGTTGATACTTCTGTCAAGCGTGTACGTGCTGCTGTGAAATACATCAAGAATAGTACATCAAGGTGAGTTTATATTTTTTTGGCAGTCTTAAATTGTTGTGAATAAATACTTTACTGATTGTATGCTTGTATTGTGTGTATCAGGTTGGATAAATTCAAGGAATATGCTGATTTAGAGAAGGTGGATAGCAAAGCATTCTTGAACCTTGATGTTTGCACTAGGTGGAACTCCACACATGACATGTTGAAGGCTGCAATCATCTATGAAAAGGTGTTTGCAAGGTATGCAGATGAAGATCCCTACTTTACTGTTGATCTAACTATTGAAAAAAGTGGTGGGGTTCAAGGTCCAGGTGTTCCCGACGAGCACGATTGGCAGAATGCTAGGAAGATGGCTGAGTTCCTTCGACATTTTGCTAATCTCACAGTACGTGTTTCAGCGTCACTTAGTGTGACTGCTAACACATTCTTTCATGAGATTGGAGAAGTGAACCTTTTGGTGCGCGGCTGGCTTGAGAGTGAGGATTCTCTCCAAAGAGAAATGGGGAAGAGAATGAAGGACAAATATGACAAGTATTGGGGGCAGTGGCATGAGAAGGACTTAGAGAAGGACAAAGGGAAGGGAAAAGAGAAGGAAAATACCAACCTGATGATCTTTATTGCTACTGTTCTTGATCCAAGGTACAAGCTTTCTGAGTACACGGAGATAGCTATTAGAGAAATGTATGGTGAGGGAAATGGACAGAAAGTTTGGTCCGCAATTAACAAGTGTCTATGCGAGTTGTTTGAGGAATATAGGGTTATGTATGCTCCTGTAGCGAGTGATTCACCTCCTCAATCAACTGATACTCCACGTAAAGAAGGTGGAAAAGGAGGTAGTGCAAGCATGATGAAGGAGCTTATTGCCAAGAAGATGAAGCTAAATACTGGTGGAAGCAACAATAGCAAATCTGAACTAGACAAATACTTAGCAGAAGAATGTGAAGATATTGAGAGCAATGTTTTTGATATCCTAGCTTGGTGGAAGACAAACACTTCTAGATTTCCAATATTGGCACATTTGGCTCGTGATGTCCTTGCTATTCCAATTTCAACGGTAGCATCTGAAAGTGCATTTAGTACTGGTGGACGTGTCCTAGATGAATTAGAAAACCGATATAATTTCGGTGCTTGTTTCTTATAAACCGAATTATAAAAAAACCGAGAAAACCGAACCGAATTTCTTGTAAAAACCGAACGCCCACCCCTAGATATATTAGAAAGAGACTATTCAAGATATAGCCTGTGGTGTTTATTAGTATTATCTTTGGATGCTGAAAGTGACAGCGTGCAATGTCTCTAGATGTGGAATACGAACTTTAAGGTGTGCTTTTCTTTTCCTACGCAATTCTCATCCTGTTTTGATCCACAAAAGAATGATCTCCGCATAACTTCTACTATGCATGCTTTTGTAGGAAATATCATGTGTTTCATCATGTTAATGATGTTGAGAGTAGTCACTAGTGAAAATATGAAGTCTAGTCCTTGTTTTCAAGCGTTGATACACCGTTTTCAGTCACTTTTGCCACTTGTTACCTTTCTACTATTTTTATGACAGAATTACAAAATGTTTTTTTTATCATCCATATTAACTGTATTTTATCATCTCTTCGTCGAACTATTGCACCTATACAACTGACAATTGTATTAGGTGTGTTAGGGACACAAAAGGCTTCTTGTATCTTAATTGCAGGGTTGCTTGAGAGGGATACATTCAACCTACGCCTCCCTGTGTTCGATAAATCTTTGGTCACTCACTTGTTGCTGTTCTACAAACCTCTACGCCTGGAGGCCCAACAGAGTCTACAAGAATAGAACCGTGTAGTAGACAACAATACTCCCCTGTGCGGGTACATAGAGTCCGCTGCAGATCATCTCATTTGTATAACAATTAATCATCTCATTTGTATCGCTGCAGATCTGTACTTGGATGGATGTTTGTCTTTTCCGTTTGTATCTTTGGAACTCAAATCGATCTGTACAAACTAGCTTGTACACATGTCTCTGTTTCAGTTCTTCATTATTTTTCCCAAATTCGTATGTATGTCTTTCTTATACTATGTGAACTCTCAGATTTTTTTTGACTAGGTAGGATTTTTCGTGCTCATTGGATGGGGCCCACCACCTATACATATGTACGGCAAAAATACGAGAAGTATATCGGTGAATATATGTGTTTAAGTGGCATAATGGCATCTATGAAATGTATATCAAATTGTAGTGGCATTTTTCAAAAGAGGAAAATTGAAGTGGCGTTTCTCAAATAGCCGGAAATTAATCCAATTAACCCTATATTTTTTGCTGGACTAAAAATAATAAGATACATGCTCCACACATACATGAGCGTGAGCTCTTGCGTCTATCAACAAGACTTGAGAGGGGAAAAAAATTAGACATACACAAGAAACGTAAACACCAACAAGAAATAAATGATACATGATTAATCAACAAATAAATTTCACACCCAATTATATTGGGGTGGATCCTAGCTAGATGGGATTGACAAAGAAGCTCTCAATAATCTCTTGAAGGTGTGTGTTGCTAGTGTAAATGTCATTCCTGTTATCATAGAAATACAAAGCGGTAATGCTAAGCCGATAATCCGCTGCAGCGCTTTGTTTAAGGTCTTCCATTCGTAGTCGATCAGTTCATCAATCCTTGAAATAGCCACTTCACCCGAGACGTCATGCTCATGCATGTAACACTCAACGGAGCTTGCTGCATCCCCCTTGCACTTTCCACGCTGTATATAACAAAATAATTAATTATACTATGCCATAAGGAATAGGCATGTATTCGTTCATCATAAAAGGGTATATATGTGTATGCACCATAAATGCACCAATATCATTCATGAAGCGCACAATCTTCCCGGCTGATACCACGACATCCGGGACGCTAGCCGCCCACTCGAGTGCTTGCTTCAAGTCTTTAAGACTTCAAGTCCCACGCTGAAACCTAATGTTTAGTAGTTTTACCACAACAAATTCTTCTTGAAATTCACGTCTTCAAGTCTCACAGAATATATCACTACTCTGTAGCAACACACATGCAATTTGCTAGTTATATATTATTTTTTGATCCATAGAAAAATAATAAGTTACATGCTCCACGTATACATGGGCGTGAGATCTTGCGTCTGTGAACAAGACTAGAGAGGGGAACAAATAAGTTTGAAATGTACACAAGAAACGTAAACACCAGCAAGAAATAAATGACACATGAGTAATCAACAAATATCTTTCAAACCCAATATATTGGGGTGGAGCCTAGTTAGATGGGCTTGACGAAGAAGCTCTCAATAATCTCCCGAAGGTGCGTGCTGCTCGTGTAAACGTCGTTCCTGTTGTCGTAGAAAAACGACGCGGTATACGCTAAGCCAATAATCCGCTGCAGCGCCGGGAGTAGCGCACGATCTTCGAAACGAGCTTGGTTCAGGGTCTTCCATTCATGGTCTATCAATGCATCGATCCTTGCAATGGCTACTTCACCTGAGACGCCATGCTCATGCATATAACACTCCACAGAGCTTGCAGCATCCCCCTTGCACTTTCGTCGCTGTATAACACAATAATTTATTATACTATGATTCAAAAGGAATAGGCAAATAAATACTAGTATTTGTTAATCATAAAAGAGTATATATACCATAAATGCACCAATATCATTCATGAAGCGGACAATCTTCCCGACTGATACCACGACATCCGGGACGCTAGCCGCCCACTCGAGTGCTTGCTTAATTGTTTCATCTCCCAGGCCAGCTACCACGGACACAGATAGAGTCGGTGCGCCTATCGTAAGGCTAGTCAAATCCACTTGGTCTTTAAAGCTTGGCGTGTAATTTTTGTGTGACCATTCGGCTTCTCGGAGATAACCGGTGACATGATTTTGGATCTGCACACATGATGGCATGCCAAGTAATATAAATCAATTGGCAAAAAAAAAACCATATATAGTAATTATAATATATGCGCATGTTCCACTATAACACGATGGTTTGGTATTGATGCATACATGTGGCAGTCTGTATGTACGTGCCTATAGCTAGCAGTACACTGTACATGTACCTATATGCAAGCTTCTAATATGCATTGCCTTCTGACATATCTAGAAATATTTGAAGTTGTTGGGGCACAAAAAATGCATACCGATTTCCTGAGGTAGCTAATATCGTAGTCCATGTTGATTGGCACTTCAGCTTCAATATCCTTGAAGGTCCTCAGCAACTCCATATACAAGTTCTTCAGGTACTCCGGTAGAATTGAAACAGCGCTCTCATCCCATCTACAGGGACAATTGTGAATTGCACCAGAAATAGTGAGACAACATGTGCTCGTGTGTGACATAAAAAATACATATAGATTGATGCTGAAAATGTGAGCCGAGCAATCTCTAACCTTTGTATCGCTTCATGTAGCTTCTGACATTCATCTAGGGTGGCATGAACGTCATACGTGTCATCTAATGTGGTAATTATTACTATCATCTTCGCGATGATACTTCGTGGTAGTTTGAAATCTTTCTCATGGTACACCACATACGCCCAAGTGTAGCTCTCGACAATACGATTGCGAATATAACTTAGATCCACGTTTCCAGAAAAATTGTTCCACCACCTGGAGGTTAAATTATTTAGAGTTATTTTGATATACATATATATATATATATATATATATATATATATATATAATATGCATAGTTTGAACATATATTAGATGACCTTTGCAAAACAAAACAGAACATAACAAAAACAGATCACCACCATATACAAGTATTGGGTACATGGGGATGTGAGCACGACTAAATAACGTCAACAACATGTTATGTACGAGTTAATTAATATTATGCGAAAAAATCCATATTAATTCATATATAGTAGATTTAGAAGAGAAATAAGATTTGAATAAACATACTCAGTAATAACTTTGAGCTCCTTCAAATGAACATGCTGCAAAAGGTTGAAATCCAATTTTGCGAGCTCCAGTAGAATTGGGTTGTGCCCTTCCTCTTCACTGTACTCGGAGATATAATGAAGTGTTTCTATCCTCTTACAGGTCCTTGGTAGTGGCGCGTGAAGGGAACGCTTGACTTGCTTAGCCAGCGGGGAACTTAGACTAGCCCACATAAATTCAAGATGATGCCGTGCAAGCCTTGGCTTCCTCGAGTGCCGGCTCATCATGAATGAGAAGGTGAGCAGCATTGTACAAGTTTAGTAGTCCTCTTGGTTCATTAATTATATCCTTGTTGAAACTCCCATCTTCACCCTTGAATTTGTTGAAAACATCTGCAATACAGGTAGAACAATATTGTCAGTAATCCAAAAACTCTGTAAGGCATGTGTTAGCAACCTGGGTAAGATGAGGGTATATCCACTCCCCTAAATTAAGTCTCCTTTCATAAAAATGAAAATTATAAGTTTTTTTCCCATTAAACGTATTTCTTATTTTTTATGCATCTTGTTAGTCTCATGCAAATTATTTTACAAAAAATCATGAGACATAGATATAGTTTGATACCTGGAGATACCCAGTGTCCATGCTCCCTAAGCAAGCGAAACCCTAGAGCAACCTCATGGAGGCTTGAGTTACCAAAGTCACTCTCTAGGATCTTGCTTAAAGTGTTCTCGATATCTTGTTCAAAGTGGTGATCTATGCCGAGGTGCTGAACTGTATCCAGTAATAAGATTCTTGCCGATGTGTTGTCGCAAGTATTGAACAAAACATGGACATCTTCTTCAGTTCATCGGCTCTCGCCGTCATTCATTCCTTCGACCTCTCCTGTTGATTAAATTGAGTTAACCGAAAGGGACGCCAACATGATAAATCATTAACATATAGTACTGGCAATTCTATGTATAATAAAGTTAAATATTAACATATACTATAGTTATTATGCCAACATTAAAGCTCTCGAAATATTTTGCAAAATGCGAAGACGAGAGGATCCAGAATTGCAGAAAGAAATAGTTATGACGTCTAGGTTCCCATATGCATGTACCTGCAGCAGTTGTGGGTCGTATTCAGTGAAGAAGTCACCCCACGGCGAGGGCTCGTAGCCGCACTGCTTCTCGGGAGTGGCTGCAGCAACTTCGACACTGGACGCCATAAGATCGAACTTGTCTTACTTTCTCAAGGAAGAATGAGCGAGCTGGTTATTAGCTCTGTGAATGGAGGCGAGGAAGGTAGAATGCAAGTACTATGTCCTTGGATCGATCAGGAGCTAGGCCTTTAAATAAATAGACGTACGTCCAGGCCGCATGACTGCATCTCTTAATTATAATTTGTCGATCGTCATCACGTCAGGTCAGCTGGTCGCAGGCGTGCATTCTCAGGCCTGCTTGACATCTCTCGTAATTTCCATGCATGTTCTTAGTTCCAAGTAATGGCCGTAGGGTAGGTCAAATGTTTGGAAGGGAAAAAAATGGTTTTGGAATCGAAGAATGTCATTTTCTCCATGTACGTAGCCGTAGGTCAAATAATCGAAGAATATACTTATGAGATTTTCTTCTGAAAAGGACTAAGCAGAGATCGACGTGGAGTAGTGAAGTTCCAATTAACTTGCATCATTAATTTGTCGATCGGCCGTCATCACGTTGGATCTGGTCGCAGGCGTGCATGAATGAATGCCACACAAGTCATGTTAATTTAGCTTAACTTCCAATCCATGTTCTTAGTTCCAAGTAATAGCCGTAGGTAAGCTCAAAGGGAAGGCCGTAGGTAAGCTCGTTTTCACGCACATGTCAGGTCAAATAATGTTTGGAAGGAAAAAAATATGGTTTTGGAATCGAAGAATGTACGCATACTTATGATATTTTCTTCCGAATGTCCGCCCGCTGAAAAGACGTGGAGATGGAACGACACTTCGCCTCGTGGAGTAGTTAAGTTCAAACTTGCATGATTAATTAAGGACACATGTCGATTTAGATCAGGAGAGCGACCAGCTTGCTTCGGTATACCCGCCATATCTCTCTTTTAATTAGAAAAGTCTGTGTTTTTTCTATGAAAAGTCTGGTGTTCACTCGGAGAATCCATGCTTCGGGTCGTTCGACCAGGCTATCCGCTAGTACTCTTTTTTCCTTCTTCTGCTGCTAGCGCTGGAGTTTTTTTTTTAAATATTATTATTTTAATCCGAATTCGAAATATAGCACGCGGAATAAAAGTATTCCAAAAGTAGCGCACCGTCGGCCGACTGACGGCCGAATCTTTCCTTTCGGCCCGCTGATAGCCGAAACATTTCTGTCGGCTGCCCATCGGCCGACCTGCATGCGCCCTGACGCGGCCGCATCACGGGCTCCACCGTTTCGGCTGGCGGACGGCCGAATCGTTCCTTTCGGCTATCAGGCGGCCGAATCGCTGAGGATAAGGCCGCAACGCGCCTTCTCTTCTTCCTCCTTCTCTTCTTCGCTGCTCCCGTGTCCTCTCTGTCTATCCTTCGAAAAAGCTCCGGCCAACCTCAATTGATCTCTCAAAATTAGCCAATAAATTACACGTTTTGTTTCACAAATCAAAAGAGGAGGTGGAGGGCATCCCGATCTGTTCATGGGGTAGTTTTTGGAGAAGTTTTTGGATCTGTGGTGGAGCAATGGTGGGCAACAATGGTGGGCTGTAGTGGTGGTGTTGGGGCAGTAGGAGGCGCGTTGCAGCAGTGGGGGTGATGGTACGTTGAAGTTCGACAGCAGGAACGACGGATTTTGCAGTGGGGGTAAACCCTAATATTTTAGCTATTTTAGGTAGACTGTTTAGATACATTTTGTAGTTTAGTTGTGATATTAGACGCATAGTATATTTATTAAGGCATTTTAGGTGGTGTATAGTCGGTGGATGTCATATTTTAGGTGGACGTCACGTTAATAATTTGTAGGTATACAGTATTTAATGATGCAATATATTTGTTTAGGTGAGGAGACATGTCCGAAGTTTTCAGTATTGTCGTTTACTATGGTTATGGCAATGTCCGTACAAATGAGTCAGGGGTTGATCTCAGTGAATTCGCCAATGTGGAGATTCCGTTAACAGCGCCTGATAAAGCTAGAATAAGCGCGGTTCAGCACTATTTGACGATGAATTTTGGGTTTGATCCTAATTTGTGGACTGTTAGGATTCAGACGTTATGGTCAAAATCTCGTACAAATATTTGCTTTGAGTTGATACCGCTAGATCGGACATAGGCTTGGGTGAATTGGCTAGCATCGTGCAAACGCCGAGGGACAAAACCTGTCGCCCTCGTGTTGTTTGAGCAGAAGCAGAACAATATGGTACAAGGTGGCGTTGGTTATGAACCAGGACAAAGTAGTCAGGCAACTGGGTCACAACCTGTTGATATGTCCGACTTTGTGTCACACAGTGCAGAAAGTGGTCAGTCAGCAGGAGCTCCCGAAACTGGCGAGGCTCCTGAAAGTTGCGAGGCTGATGGGGATGAGATCTGGGAGGAGGATCAGGAGGCGGATGTAGGTCCAATGGAGGAAGGGATGGAGAACGAAGACGAGGATGGGTTGACGGAAAATCTTAATTCTGACGATGAAGAGAATGAAGAACATAGTGAAGAAGATGAGGAAGAGAATGAGGTAGATGTGCCTATTCCTAATTCCTGGAATGAGGACATGTCGACCGTCATGATCGTGAATACTGGGCATGAATCAGCATGGGAGTATCACATGAATAATATTGAAATAGGGGCTCAGTATACCTCGAAGCAACAACTAAGGGAAGCCGTGACGCGGTGGGCATTGTCCACGCAAAGGATTTTCCGAACTGATGTGTCTAGTCAGAAATTTTTGACTATGAGTTGTGTTGAAATTGACTGTCCTGCAAGGGTGCAGGGCTATGTTCCGAAGTATGAGGTGAATTGGGTCGTCTCGGACGTTGTGGCTCACACATGTATCCGAGACAATATGCTGAAGGAACATCCAAACCTAACTTCCACTCTCATTGCGCGTCTCTTATTCACCGAGATTGTGCAGAAGAAAGATTACCCAGCCAAAACACCGTGCGAGGATTTGGGAGGGTGGTGGGCAACCATGTGTGTTGCGTACACGCACACCAGCGAGTAAATGGATGATACGCCCTGATTGGGTTGATAGGTATGTATCGGAATAAATCTGTAAAATATCATTACTATGTTTAGACGAGAATATAATAAGTTTAGTTGTTGTTTTGCAGACTGTCTTGGGCTGGGCTCTTACCGATGGCACGGTTAGTTGAGTCAACATACGCCGAGTGGGTACAGGTCCTACTAGAGGATGTCGGTGGTGAGGACCGTGATGTATACCAGGGAAAATCCAAACGATTATTATCGGACAAGTCACTGCTCAGCAGTTTAGTGGACAGATGGAGGCCTGAGACCCACACATTTCACTTCCCCTGCGGAGAGATGGCTCCTACTCTACATGATGTGTCATATTTGCTAGGTCTTTCTTTGGCTGGCGCGGCCATTGGTCCTTTGGAGGCTCCAGAAGATTGGCGTGACGAGATGCAGTCACAGTTACCGCACCACGCACACGGACCTCGCGTTTCCTGGTTAAGCCTATTCGAGGTAAGATTTGTGCTATACTTATGTATTTACATTGGAGCCTTTATCAGCTTATACTTATTTTTTCATACAATGCAGATTCGTAATGTGGGTTATGCAGTAGCCGTGATGGATGGGCTGTTGATTACTAGATGTCTGGAGGCATATATACTTTGGCTGCTCGGTAAGTGGTTGTTCACTGAGACGCACGTCGACATTATTAGTGTGCGCTATATCACTCTTGCACGCGAGATTGCCGATGCACATACGCCCGAAGACATAGTGCCTAGGAGTTATGGTTCCGCTGTTTTAGCTGCTACATACAGAGCTCTCTGCAATGTCTGCACGAAGAATAAGCCCTCATCTTTGTTGCTTTGTTGTCCACTACTGCTGCACCTATGGTCGTGGGAAAGGTTCCATATCGGTCGACTTGACGTCGACGCTGAGAGGCCTTGGGATTATAGACTTATTGGTCCAAATCAGACCGACTTGCCTACGGTTGGCAGTGTGTGGACACGTATAGAGGTAAATTTACAATGTTTTATTTTTGTTGTCTTCTGCAGCAATTATATGTTCCTGAACTAATTAGTTTAATTTGCAGAGAGGATGCGCGGATGATCAAGTGGGGAATTGCTACCCTTCATACACGATGCAGTTTGATCAGTTGTGCGAGGACCAGGTGTGTCGGGGATATACCAAATAGGGGTATCATCGACATGTACATATTCCAGCATATCAGGGTGGCCCACTGGTGGTAATGCCGGCAGGTTTACGGGCGGCCCAGTATGCTGAAGCACAAGGAGAAGGCCCAGCCGCTAAGGAGGAATCAAGCCGGAGGCCCGACAACCAGCCGACTTGGAGTACAAGATGGAGCCACCAAGCCGTATTAGTCTAGGACTCCTATTCCCTTAGCCGGTAGACTTTCCTTGTAAGCCCTAGGACCGACCACCTTTATAAGCCGGCCTACGGGAGCCTTAGGGCAGGATCTCAACAGCCTCATACACCAATACACAACATCATTGTAATAGGCTTATATTACCTTATAGTGATTTATAGCAGAACGTAGGATCATGCCACCGTCGTGTAATCCGAAACTGGGTAAACTGTGTGTAATCCCGTCACCGGAATCCCGCTACGTTCCTCCCCCACGTCTCCTCTCTACCGTCGGCGTATATCTAGCTGGATAGCACCCCTATCTCCGCTAGATTTGACAATACCACGACAGTTGGCGCCCACCGTGGGCCAAGAGACACATATAACAAAGAGACCAAGACTGCGGAACAACTGGCGCATCACAGACTCTACGACACAAGAGATCATAGTTCAACTCATATATGAGAAAGATAGCAAATGTCACAATCAGAGGTCACAGACCCATCATTACATCAAGCGGAAGCAAATATAGTTGTCTAACAACAAGATCCAAATTATGGCCTAAGAGGCCTATAATAACATATCCCAGCCAGCCTGTTCCGATACGTCCCAAGCTGCCACCTGGGAACCCAGACTACTCGTCGATGTCAATAAAGAACCCACCTTCCAGTTCGGTGACGTCCTCCTCTGAAACAAATAATAATCAACAAAGCAAGGCTGAGTAGGACGTACTCGCAAGAATTAGTAGGGCGATATAGGCCCGATGCTGACGGAGGCTCTAATGCTGTATAATGTAGCTGGTTTTGCATAAAGCTATTTTTCCATTTTAAAAGACATCAGGACCCTTTGCATCGTCTACTCAGAATGTTTTCCGAAAAGGGATAAGAGAGTAAACTTTTCATCGCCGGTTCTCATCGAACCATTTGTAGCCAACACCAACTCATCTCCACCAAGGCACTCCCTCGAATCACCCTCGAGGACATGAACCTTTACCACACGTTGATTATGCAACCTCTAGCTGCCATATCAATTACGTTCAGGTTTTCTATGATCTTATCGTCTATCCCCAAGTCGTCCATAACCGCAGACACGGCTTTTCGAAAAGATTAAACCCTGCAGGGGTGTACTGTTTTTATCCATTGGTACCGTCCGACCCCTTGCCTGATCATTTAGCTCTCTTCCGGGGAAAGCTGGCAGGGCGGGCGCGGTTAAACCTTTACCTCGCATGAGACTATCCAAGGGTCATCGTGACGACGGGACAAGTTCAGTGCCTATTTCAACACCCTGCCCCATCGCCACTCCTATCTCCACCATCCTCATCACATCATCATCATCATCATCATCATCATCATCATCATCATCACCGACCACACACTCGCAAATGGAAAGCGCAAACTAGAGGACCCTTGGATACGCCCGCGCAAGTTATTCAGTTAGTAAGGGGCCAATACCCCCACCGTTGGTAGCACGCTAGTCTTGGTTCAAGAGGTAAAGAACTCGCACCTAGGGGCAGGAACGAGACAAAACACCATCCCCGATGGCAACTCATCCCAGCCTTCTTAGCAATTTAATTAAGCATCACACGTATCCACCATGTCCAAATCATTCCATCAACATCATCAGTATGGAATTTAATCAACGGACATAACTAGCATACGACTAAGCATCGCTAAGCATATAAATACCACCATTATATCTTTGTCTCCGGCCAACACATCAAACCTAGGGTTTATAGGAGGGGAAGCATGTGATGGTCCAGGGGATAAACATGCATTCATAGGATACTCTACATCTTGATCAAAAGAGACATTTGAATCACATGCAATATTATGGTGGATAAAATAAGTTTGTAAAAACAATTGGATGCTAGATGCCAAGAAGGTTAGGTTAGTTCTTGCCTTGCTGATAGTACTGGGCGCGTTGATCGTCGAGGTATTGTGGTGGAACCTCGACTCCTGAATCTAACGAAACACAACAATAACAGGAAACGAAATAAATAACACGAATATAAGGTGCAATGCACAATCATGATGAGATGGTCAATTCATGCACTGAATTCATATTGGGCATGTCCCACAAGTTAAATGGACCCCCTAAAATAAATATCGCAATTAACGGGTCAAAATGTCCAGTACTGAATTATGGTTCCTAAATGCATGAAAATGACATTGTTAGATAGATATTGTCCTACTGATCGTTTTGGTACTTCGTTTGCAATTTTCCGATTAACGATGAAGAAATGGTGATTTAAACGGTTATGCAATTTAAATCATTTTAACCAATTCGAAAATGACATCAAAGTAAAAGTTATTTTCATACTGTTAAACTAACATGGCTAGATAGCATTTGTTTTGCTGGTCATTTTGGTATATCATTTGCAATTTTTGAATTAATATTCATCAAGTTATGATATTTTTAATAATTGATTTAATTCTGCCATTTTACCTATTTTTATTAAACAACACCAATATTACATCTAAATTTCTCTCCAATTACATAAACTTGTAGATCATTGTTCACTGAACATTTTGAGAGCTTATTCATAATTTTTGGATGAGTAGAACTCAAGTTATGCAATTTCCAAAATTCGAATTAAATCTGCCATCTCTGTTTTTATTAATTATAGGCAATTTATTTTGGTCCATTAATTCAACCAATGGCACTAACAGATAGATAATTTCTTCCTGAGCATTTTGATATATTATTTGCATTTTTTGGACTTATGGTTCAAAAGATATGCAATTTCAAAGTTCAAATTCAATTTCTGCCTTTTAACTAAATCCCAGGAATTATTGCCGAAGCGTTTTTCACCGTGGGCTGGGCTAGCCAGTGTCGCTGACTACCGGGCCTAGGCCACGCTGGCGTCCACGTGGGCGGGGCGGCCCACGGTCAGGTTTGACCGTGGCGCTTGCCAGGACCAGCGCGACGCCGCGGTGACCGACGGTGGCGTCGAGCATGCCCTCATCGGCACGGTGAGCGCGGGGTGTAGCTAGGGGTTGCACTCGACGCATAGCACTACGGGGAGCCTAGGATGGGTGGCGCCGCCATTTATCGGTCGCCGGAACAACGGCTACGTCCTCGACATGCGGCGGCCGGCGACGGCAAACGTGGTCACGGCGAACTAGTGAGTGGGGGGAGGAGGGAGTAGGTCTCCGAGGACCGCGTGCTCACCCTCGTTGCGTGGGTGCGCTCGGCGGTGGCAGAGGAGGGCTGGAACGGCGGCGGTTCGCGGAGGAAGGCGGCGGCAGTGCCGGTGAAGACGAAGATGACGGCGTCGATCCCCAGCCCCCAGGTTCGATTCCTCCTAGCCGAAGGACGAGGACGATGAGGCGAAGACAATGGCGTGCTCAGCCGGCTCTAGGGCAGCTCCTGTCGACGGCGATGCAGCGGCGGCTCGGTTTAACTCACGGCCATGGCGCCGCTCGATTTAGGGTTGCTGCACGGGGGGGGGGGGGGGGGGGGGGGAAGGAGGAGGAGAGAGAGCAGGGCGCCGCGGGGAGTGCTCTTATCCTCCAAGGGGGGCCAGGGAGCGAGGAGGAGGCAGGGGAGGCCACGGCGACGACGCTCGTGGTGGCAGTGTTCCCCCTGTCGCCACAGTTGAAGATGGTGCTGACAGGTAGGGCCCACCTGTAAGGGATTTATTCTTTTTCTTTTTCCAGGAATTCCAGTAGGGTTTATGTATTTAATTGAGGCCCTTAACTATTTTTAAAAATTCTGGAAAACTTCACAGAGCCCATTTGGAAAATATTATTTGGAACCTATGGTAAAATTTGCAGCCCATTTGGAAAATATTTCCTGTGTTAACATTTCAGAATTTGCCCTCTTGCATTTTAGGGCTTTATTCAAATATTTGCATTTGCCATTGCATTAAATTTGGCAACAATTATATTTGTAGTTGTAGGAACTTCCTGGACAAATATGAGGAATTAAATTGAGAGTTTGTTCACCATTCACATCATCATATTTGGTTTCTTAATTGTTGCTCCTTTATTTCATGTGAAGCAAATATGGATGAGGGATGCCATGATGCAAATGAGATGCAAAAAGTGAAAATTTTACTTATATTTTCAGGTACCAAAAGTGGGGCTGTTACAACTCTACCCCCCTTACAGGAATCTCGTCCCGAGGTTCTAGGCTTGAGTGAAGAAGGCGGGGTATTCCTGACGAAGACTAGTTTCACGTTCCCAGGTTGCTTCTTTTTCAGAATGGTTAGACCACTGGATTTTGAGGAACTTGATGGATTTATTACGAGTCTTCCTTTCCGCTTCATCCAAGATGCGGACAGGATGCTCACGGTATGCCAGATCCTCCTGTTTTATATATCCAACTCTTCATGATTAACCCCGCGGATAGGATCTTTGAAGCAACGACGGAGTTGAGAGACATGGAACACATCATGCACATCCGGGAAATTCTCTGGGAGCTCGAGCTGATAGGAGAGATCACCTCGTTTACCCAGGACAGTGAAAGGACCAACAAAACGAGGTGCCAATTTTCCCTTGATCCCGAAACGACGAACGCCTCGGAGGGGAGAGACTCGAAGATAGGCTTTGTCACCAATTTCATAGTGAACCTCCTAATGATGCTTATCATAATAGCTCTTCTGCCTGGACTGAGCAATCTTCAGATTTGCTCAAATGACATGGACCTTTTCTTCTGCCTCATTGATCACATCAGGACCGAAGAGTGACCTTTCTCCGGTTTCAGACCAATTGAGAGGAGTTCGGCATTTTCTCCCATAAAGGACTTCAAAGGGAGCCATTTGCAAACTGGCTTGATAGCTATTGTTGTAGGAGAACTCGGCGAGGGGAAGGTATTTCTCCCAACCCATGCAGAAGGAGATAACACAGGCCCGAAGCATATCCTCAAGAACTTGGTTCACCCTTTCAGTTTGGCCATCGGTTTGAGGGTGATAGGCGGTGCTGAAGTTGAGGCGGGTTCCCAGAGCCTCTTGGAAGCTTTGCCAGAATTTGGACACAAACAGACTACCACGGTCTGAGATAATCCTCAGTGGAACCCCATGCAAAGGAACAATACGGGCCATATACAAGTCAGCAAGTTGGCTTGCTCGAATATCATCATGGACCGGAAGGAAGTGGACGACCTTTGACAGACGGGCGATGATGACCCAGATGGCATTATTTCCCTTTTGAGACCTTGGGAATCCGGTAATGAAGTCCATACCAACTTCATCCCACTTCCATTCGGGAATGGCTATAGGGCGGAGAGTACCAGCTGGCCTTTTATGTTCAGCTTTCACCCGGCGACAGACGTCGCATTCTGCAACATACTCGGCGATCTCGCGCTTCATGCAAGACCACCAGAATTGAGGGCGAAGATCTTGGTACATTTTGGTGCTACCCGGGTGAATAGAGATGGGTGACTCGCTGAGAGAATCAACTCCTTTGTGTTTCCACTCTTGGGCACCACCAGACGGTTACCAAAGTAGACGACACCGTTGTCATCATCAGAAAAACAGTTAGCCTTCCCACTAGCTATTTTCTCTTTGATCTCTAAGATTTCAGCATCATTTTGTTGGGCGGCCTTGATATCATCCTCGAGAGTTGATTTGATCTCGAGGTTAGCCAAATACCCGGAAGGAACAATTTCCAGATTCAAACATGCGAATTCTTCATGAAGAGCGGGCTGAGCTCGCTCATCCATCAAGGTGTTACAATAAGATTTGCGACTCAGCGCACCGGCAACCACATTTGCCTTGCCAGGCTGGTAATTGAGGGTCACATCATAGTCTTTGATCAACTCTAACCATCTTCTCTGTCGGAGATTCAGATCGGGCTGGGTGAAGAGATATTTCAGACTTTGATGATCCGAGAAGATCTCACAATGGTTGCCCAACAGGTAGGGTCTCCACTGCTTCAGAGCATGAACTATGACAGCAAGCTCTAGATCATGAGTTGGATAGTTGAGTTCATGCGGATTAAGCTGGCGGGAGGCATAGGCTACGACATGGCCTTCTTGCATCAAAACACAACCTGATGGGGGGATACTTTATAGGTAGGCCCATGGACCCAGAAAGTAGATCCGCCAAGACCAAGAAGGCTAAAGCCGAGTCACGCATCAAGTCGCATGGGCTGGGCTGGAGACAAGCCGACCAAGGCCCATGACGGGAAAGGAACCCATCAGGAAGGAGTCCAAGTACAACCCGGAGTTCTAACTTGGAAGACCAAGACGTAGAGTAGGACTCCGTATTCTAGTGTGACTCGGTGCAAGTTGTAAGTCCAGGGACCCGACCACCTTTATAAGCGGGGTCCTGGACCTTAGATCGATAAGCCGAACAAGTTCTAAGCAATCCATAGTCGCCGTCTCCCTAGAGAGGAGCCGGAGCCTTGTAATCGAGATTAGATCCAATCAATAAAGAGAATCAGGAAGTAGGTCTTTACCTCGATCAAGAGGGGCCGAACCTGGGTAAATCTGTGTCCTTTAGCGAGATTAACCTCTCCTACGTACTTCGATCATCAATGGCCCCAGAACTCACCTTCCCAGAGGAAGGACTTGCCGTGACAACCCCACGACAGTTGGCGCCCACCGTGGGGCATGAGATGAGAGGAGTCGAGATCGTGGGAGCTGCTCGCCGGGGCCATGGAGAAACTCGCCATCGGGCGAGTCTATACTGATGAGCATGGAGAAACCGAGATCGATGACTCCGGCTGGACTCCAGAGATGGAGGAAGTCGACGACGGTTATCAGCTTATCTTTGGAGGGATCAACGTGTTCGTCGGCATGGTTTGCGCGTCAGGACTTCGCGCTAACTCGGCAGAATCAGTATCAGAGCCTACAATTGTTGTCGAGTCCGACGGCGAGGAGTCGGTCGGCACATCAGAAGTCGGCATCATCGCCAAGCCAGAGAAACAGCTTCCTGTCAACAATGAAGAGGAGTCGCTGGCGGAGCCACGTATGGAGCCAGATTACGACGCCGATTCAGAGTCTATCTTGCCCTTGTTCGAGGATCGGCTTGGGTATGGAATTTAGGAGGAAGATTATGTGGAGTCGCCAGTACGCACCCGCGTCGTTGGAGTCTACATGTCTGGAAATGGCGGAAGTCAATTTGATCCAAGTCTGTTGACAAAGGAAATCAATGCAAGCAACGCAGCAGAGCGGGCGGCCGAGTTAGCCAGTGCGCGTGCTGCAATGGAGAGGCAACTAGCGGAAATCAACGAGGCTAATCGCAGATTGGCGGAAGAGCGGGCCTGGGTCCAGACTGAGGCCCAGGTTGTGCGGAGTCGCCAGGAAGAACTTACCTCAATTCAGCATCGCAGAGCGAGGAGTCGTCTGCGTGGCGGAGTCATTGTCAATCCAACTGCTTTGTTCAACACACCTAATGGTCCAGGCGCAGGAGCCGGGCTAGGAAGTTCATCAGCTGCAGGAGGCGGCGCAGGAGGAGGAGCTACACCAGCACCACTACCACCACCACCTCTAGAAGGACCAGCGGCAACGGTACCAATGGACCACCACCTGATGGAGGAGTCGGAGGAGGAGCTACGGGTGGCATGGGACCCCCACCTGGTCGGTTTCGTACTCCAGAGGGACATTACTCCAATCCAATGGACAACGTTCATGCGGCAACTATGAGATTAGAGAACATCGAGATACCAGAAGGACCAGCGGGACAGGAGACCCGCCGTGCTATTGAGATGCTGAAGACAGCAATGACTCAGCAAGCTCTTTATCCAACGTTTCCAGATGCGAGTAGGCTGCACTCGACACCGTTCAACTCTGGCACAAGGAGTCGGCATGACGAGTCTCACCCGGCCAACTCTACAAGCGCAAGGCGCCGCGAACAAGAGAGGAACAGAGCAAACATACCAACCGCCTCACGAGCTCAGCTGGTGGTTGATGAAGTAAGACAGCGACGAGAGAGGGAGGCGGCCAGGGCACGGGAGGCTGAAAGGGACAGAGCCCTAGCTGGTCCAGATAACCAACCTCAGCCAACCCGGGCGCACACAGAGGTGACTTTTCCTGGTACCTCTCCTTCACTAACAGGACCAGAGTGCCTATCAGATGCCATCAGGTCCGAGTCTTTCCCCATCGACTTAAAGGAGCCGCGCAAAGTTCCCAATTACGAGCCCAACATGGACCCGACTTCCTGGTTGGGCACATACGAGATGGCGATGAGTATCCGCAATGCCACAAGTAATCTGTGTGCCAAATTCATGTACCTTATGATGGAGGGAGCAGCCAAAGTGTGGATGCGTAACTTGCCTCCTAGATCAATCAATTCTTGGGAGCAGTTGAAGTCGGCTTTCGTACAGAACTTCCAGGGAACATGCAAAAAGCTTAGTACCATAGAGGACTTGGAGCGGTGTGTTCAGAGAAAGGGCGAGTCTGCAAGGCATTGGATGAAGCGGGTGTCGGAGATCATCAACTCATCGCAAGGACTCCCAACAATTTCAGTGCTAATGGCAATGGAGAGAAATTGTAGCTACAACCCCTTGAGCTGGAAGCTGGGTCGTATGAAGGAGAGCCTGAATCAAGGTATTCCCCTTACGATCGGCGAGATCATGGCAGGTGCTAATAAGCCCGCTGCCACAGACAAAACAAAGGATCAGGAGGAAGGGCCTAAAGGACATGGTGGCAATGGTCAGAACCAGAATCAAAATCAGAATCAGAACCAAGGAAGTAACAAGCGGCCGTATGGAGACAACTCTGACCTAGTGGCTAACACAAACACTGGAGTCAGACGCAAGGACAACAATTTTCAAGGGTATCAGGGGCGTAGGCCAACCACAGAGGAGGTCCTGGCGAGTCTATGCCCCAAACACTCCAAAAACGGCAAGTGTGGTCATACCTTGGGACAGTGCGTGGATTTGCAGCGTGCCAGGTTCCCAGGACCAGGAAATAGAGGCAACAACAATGGATATAGAGGAAACAATGACGGTGGAGGACCCGGATACCACGGTGGAGGAGCCGGCAATAACCCTAACCAACCTCAAGGAGGAGGTAACCAACAGGGCGGGTTCCAGCAGAACCCGAAGCAGCTTGACGATGACAATGGGCAGTATTATGTCACAACTCGGCCACAGAACCCGAGTCATGGCAATTACCACGTCTTTACAACAAGCACGTCCAAGCGTGCCAAGAAATTAAAGGTTAGAGCTGTCAATACAGTGGAGCCGGCAATCCCACAGTGGCTCAGGTGGTCAGAGCAAACCATCACATGGAGTCGGGCAGATCATCCACCAAGAGTCGACGACCCAGGGCAGCTAGCCTTGGTGGTGGCACCTCAAGTTGGAGACTACACATTGAACAAAGTGCTCATGGATGGTGGAAGTAGCATCAACATCTTATATTATGACACATTCAAGAGGATGCAGTTGCAAGATAGGCAGCTAATACCCATTGAGACAGTTTTCCATAGAATCATACCAGGAAAGTCAGTCAAGCCAATCGGTAAGATTTATCTTCAGGTTGCTTTTGGCACAGTGGAGAATTTTCGTTCAGAGATTATGCCTTTTGAGGTAGTGGATCTCAAGAGTCCATACCATGCTCTCTTTGGTCGACCAGCATACTTTAAGTTTATGGCCAGACCATGCTATGTTTACTTGAAGCTCAAGATGCCAGGTCCAGCAGGAGTCATTACAGTCAATGGCAGCAGACAGATGGCATTGGAGTGTGAACTTGGAGATGCAGCTATGGCCGAGACAGCTTGTGCTCAAGAGGAGCTGAAATTTTACAAGGCGAACATGGACCCGGAGAACAACTCGGTCCTTAAGAAGCCGGCCACAGAGGAGAAGATGAAATTCAAGTCAGCTCAAGACACAAAGCAAGTCGACTTTACCCCTGGTGACTCTTCCAAGCAGTTCACCATTGGGGCACACCTCTCTGATAAATAGGAAAGCGCGCTCGTCGAGTTCATCCGTGAGAACCGGGACGTCTTTGCATGGAAGCCATCGGACATGCCAGGAGTCCCAAGAGAACTCGCCGAGCACAACTTACACGTTAACCCTAATGCAAGACCAGTTAAGCAAGGTTTACGCAAGTTTCACGATGACAGGAGGAAAGCCATTGGAGAAGAGGTGGCTCGGCTCCTCGCAGCCGAGTTCATCAAGGAAGTCTTTCACCCAGAGTGGGTAGCCAATCCAGTGCTAGTGCCAAAGAAAACAGGAGAGTTGCGGATGTGCATCGACTTCACGGGTCGTAACAAGCATTGCCCTAAGGACCCGTTTGCATTGCCTCGTATTGATCAGATCATTGACTCCACAGCAGGGTTAGAGTTACTTTGTTTCCTGGATGCCTATTCAGGGTACCACCAGATCAGACTCAACATTGAGGATGAGCTGAAGACGTCTTTTATCACGCCCTTTGGAGCATTTTGTTATACAACAATGCCCTTTGGACTCAATAACGCAGGAGCTACATATCAGAGGTGTATCCAGAATTGTTTCAAAGAACAGATTGGAAGGAATATTCACGCTTATGTGGATGATGTAGTTGTCAAGTCTCAGAAGGCCGACTCTCTGATAGAAGACCTGACAGAAACCTTTGATAACCTACGCAAGTACAAGATGAAACTCAACCAAACCAAGTGTGTTTTTGGAGTCCCTGCAGGCAAACTCCTAGGCTTCATTGTTTCAGAGAGAGGCATTGAGGCAAACCCAGAGAAAATCAAGGTATTCACAACCTGCAAAAGCCGACTTGTCTAAAGGACGTTCAGAAACTCGCTGGTTGTGTAGCAGCTCTAAGCAGATTCATCTCAAGACTCGGAGAGAAGGCTGGTCCTCTCTACCGGCTCTTGAAGAAGTCGGACAAATTCATATGGGATAAAGAAGCCGATGATGCTTTTGAAGACTTGAAGAAAACCCTATCATCTGCACCAGTACTTGCAGCTCCTACAGATAAGGAGCCCATGCTATTATATGTGGTTGCCAATGAAAGGGTGGTCAGTGCAGTAGTAGTGGTGGAACGATCAGAGGAAGGAAAAGAGTATCCAGTGCAGAGGCCTGTTTACTACATCAGTGAAGTCCTCACAGAGTCAAAGCAAAGGTACCCTCAATGGCAGAAGTTAGTCTATGGAGTTTTCCTCGCAAGTAGAAAGCTCAAGCATTATTTTCAAGAGCATCCAATCAAGGTGGTGAGTTCAGCACTGCTAGCCGACATCATACGCAACAGAGATGCAACAGGTCGAGTTGCCAAGTGGGAAATCGAGTTGGGTCCTTATCACATCACATATGAGCCCAGAACAACAATCAAATCTCAAGCTTTGGTCGACTTTGTCAATGACTGGACTGATTGCACGTCCTCACCAAGTTCACCTTGCACCAAATATTGGACAATGCACTTCGACGGGTCCAGACAGCTAGAGGGCTCAGGAGCCGGCGTGGTTTTAACTTCACCAAAAGGAGATAAGTTGGCATATGTTCTTCAGTTGCATTTTGATTGTGATGGGGTCGTTGCATAGAAAACAAAAATTTTCGTACGAAACAAGCGGAAGAAACCCCAACGATCTAGATCTATTAGACGAAGGTAGCGAAGATGAGATCCAATCTCTTACCCTTGAAGATCAACAAACGCGTTTTGTCGGTGCAGGGGTTGGCTAGTCGATCCCCGCAACTAGACTCATCTAGTCGCGAGGAGATGTATTTCCTCGAAGTCCAATTCGATGAAGTGCCACAAGTGGTAGCACCTCCGCGGTATCCACACGTACGGCTCGATGTAGATCTCCGCCTTCTTGATCCCGCAAGCAAGGTGGATATGGCTAGATGGATCTCGGCACCACGACGGTTGTGGTGGCGTTGATGGTGGAGAAATTCCTGCAGGGCTTCGCCAAGCAGCTGCAGGAGAGAGGAGGGAGAGGAGAGGGAGGCCGGCGGCTAGGGTACAAGGGTGTTGCGCCCCAGCCCTCCCCTCCTCCTTATATAGGCGTGAGGGGCTGTGGGGGGCGTCCCAAACCCATCTAGGGCCGGCCAAGGGAGGAAACTTACCCCCCAAGGCAGCCCCTAGGGTTTTTGGGTGCCTCCCATGGGCCAGCCACATGGGCCTTTAGGGAGAGGGTGCGGCCAGCCCAAGTGGGCTGCTGCACCTCCCCTTGGTCCATGTGGGCCTTCTAGGTTCGTGGCCCCCCAAGGTGGGGCCCTCCGGAACCTTCCGGAACCTTCTAGAATCTTCCGGTACTCTGCCGGAATTTTCCCGAACTTTTCCGGAACCCTGGAAACCACTTTCCTTATATGAAATTTTTATCTCCGGACTCTTCCGGAGCTCCTCATGATGTCTAGGATCTAATACGAGACTCCGAATCACCATTCGTTCATACCATCAATTATCTCATCGCTAACCCTAGCTACATCGGAGCGTTAAGTGTGTGACCCTACGGGTTCGAGAACATGCAGACATGATCAAATCAATAATCAATAGCGGGACCGGGATGCCCATATTGACTCCTACATATTCAACGAAGTTCCTTATCGATTGAACCACGATGCCAGAGATTCTTAATCTCATATACGATTCCCTTTGTCTCACCGATATTTAATTTGCCCGAGACTTGATCGTTGATATCTCCATATCTGGTTCAATCTCGTTACCTGGCAAATTCTCTTTACTCGTCCATAATATAGGATCACCGTGATTACCACTTAATCACATGGTTGCAACCTTTCTGATGCTATATTACCGAGAGGGCCCAGAGATATCTTTTCCGTCACAAGGAAGGACAAATCCCAGTCTTGATTCATGTCACCCAACAAATACCATCGGAGACACCTGAAAGCCACCTTTATAATCACCCAGTTACAAAGTGACGTTTGATGTCCACAAAGCATTCCTCCGGTAAACGGGAGTGACATAATCTCATGGTCTAAGGAAACTATACTTGGCATACTAAAAGTGTTGGCAATGAAACTTGTGTGACACGATCAATTGCAACTCTTTATTATCGGGTCTTGTCCATCACATCATTACTCCTAATGATATGACTCCGTTATCAAGTGACTGTAACAAGTCCATGGTTAGGAAACTCTAACCATCTCTTGACTAACGAACTAGTCCGGTAGAGGCTTACTAGGGACACCTGGTGTTTATATTCCACACATGTATTATGTTTCCGGTTAATACAATTATAGCATGGATAATAAACTATTATCATAAACATGAATATGCTAATAAACCATTTTTATTATTGCCTCTAGGGCATATTCCCAACAGTCTCCCACTTGCACTAGAGTCAATAATCTAGTTTACATTTTCTCGATCCAACACTCATGGTGTCTAACACTCATGGAGTCTCAGTGCTGATCATGTTTGCTCGTGGAAGAGGTTCTGTCCATGCTCTGTACTATACAGTTCTTTATGTTCTTTGCAAAACGTCAATGTCACCTAATTTGACATTACTTTATCATCTCATGATAAACCTATTATCATCACATGACATATTTGGTTAGAGAGTGAGATTTTCGTTTCCTTTTTATGCCTACATGACGTATGATCAGTCAAGAGGACTTTCACATAGCATGTGCACCCGGAACTCACTCAGTCTTGAAACAAAAATTTCTCAAACCACAATTTTATATCTTTTAATCCTTGAATTAATCATATACTCCTATATGTTGTAGACTCACAAATCGACAGTGCAATCATGCCACTTCGATATTTTCGATCATGCTTTCGCTGCGCTTCTGCTATTATGAGATCCCCAATCTAGTTTGGTTTTATGACTTCAACCAAGTCTACCAATCTCTAGATTCTATTATCTCATCTTTATGTTAAAATGACTCCTCATTCTAACACGTTCTTCTAACCAAGAACTTGGGTCACATATCGTCAAATACAAACACATGGTTCTTATATGTTTTAGTCCTATGAACGATTCATAGCGAATTCTAACATATCCTCCAACCATCATTTTGTACTGAGTTATCAACTCAATGTTTCACCTATTTCTCACAAGCAGATGAACCTTTCTTCTCTTGTTTTATTTTGAACTCCTTCAAAATCTTACTTAGGTTAAACATCATGACATAATGCTTTATCAAACATATCTATCCTCCATAGATACATCCATCTCCATGGATATTTGACTAACTTCATAAGTTATACGTTGGTTCCTGACTTATTTACAACATTTATGAAATCTCCATTTCACTCAAACAAGATGTTGTAAACTCCCACTCAAATATACACCATACACATATTAAATTGTGAAACCACTTTGGCTCCCACTCAGAAATATGTTATCATTATATTTGACCATGATTTAACTAGCTCCCACTCAAACATATGTCACCACATATTTTGATCTTGGAAAATAGTTTCTGCTCTGACTTAATATATGTCACCACATATTTTAATTAGATCACACTCGTGTATTTTCTCGATATTTTGGACACCTCCAAAAATTCTTAATTAACTATTAATATCGAGAACTCTTTATACGAACACTAGTACTCTACTAGCTTTAAGTTTTATTTATTCTCTACAAAACACCTTTTGAGGAATAAATATGTGAAACATCACTTTCACAAAATCAAGCAACAATTACTTTGTGATTTAAACTTAACATCGAATGACTCTCAGTCACTTTCGTATTTAAGGTTTCTATTTCTTCTTTGTAGTTTCGTAGGTATGTCCTGTTTCTGAAACATGACAAGTAAATCATGAATATTATTTTGTAACCTGACAAAATTTTATATTCTTGAATCCTACTTTTCTTTAGACAAGCTAAACCGAAATTCAATGATCACCATCATCAATTCCTTTATGTGTCAAGTTTTAACCAACATAGCACTTTACATATGTGCCACTTGATACATAAACAAGCAAGGTTTTAGCTTTTCCATTTATTCCATCAATTCTTTTATCAATGAAACCTTTTCACGATAAACCACTAAAATACTTAGCACAACCAACAAATTGGTTTGCCCCATTTAGTCTCATATTGTGGAATCGCATTCATAGTCATACTTGTGAATATACTACAACATTATTCGCAATAGTTTCTAATTATCTCATAATTAATGAAACCACTGTTTCACATAACTCATATGCGAAATGCAAATCATTAAATAGATCCTTATTTCTAAACAGAGTGTTTATCAAATAAATCTAAATGCTATTATAAAACCCCGAAATAATACCCTTCTTTGAGACCACACAATATCGAATAGTGTGTGATTACAATATCTTAGGACATATCAAACTCCTTTGAAATATTCTAAACATTGTAATTTGTGATAACACTTGTCACAAGTCCACATACTAACATATAACTCAAATATTTCGTCTCTTTTGATCAAATCATAAAGACTCAATTTTCTTGTTAACTTAATATCCTAAACTCCAGAATTTTATTTGATCTCATCAAATATCATAACTCGAACAAATACATATATTTACTCATATCACTTATGATGGAGTTCACAAAATAATGACATCTAACATTTGCTGAAAATACAACCAACACTTGTGTTTATTTCCGGCAACTCCTGTCACTCTTCCAAAGGGTGGCATTTTAGTCATACTCCTTCAATAAGGCGCATTGATAAAACATCAAAATGTTTATTCAATATTTAGCACGACTAAAACAATTGTCATTATTAAGTTTTGGATATTTTAGTATGTCTCTTATTTTTATAAATGTTTAACTAATTTATCATTTAGATTATAATAAGAATAATACACTTATAATCGAAACTTGTGATTTCCAAAAAGGATCACTCATGAGAATAGAACAACCATTGTCTTTAACATGAATAACCGTCTCACATTAGCAAGACACACTAATCAAAATCACACTTAATTCGATTACAAAACTTATTCAAATCCTCTAATCCAAATGATAAATGTAGAGACAGATCGTTGCCAGCATCAACTCCTTGATTGCCACTATTCCACAACGTCTTCCCATATCCTTTATGCAAATCTCAAGCAGCAGGTTCTGTTTTCATAAAACAGAATGAGTATCAAATACTTATCGGAACCGCCACAATTGCAATTTTGGACTTAAACACTTATAACATGTATATCAATATATACTTTCTGCCTTGTCAACTTCTCTTGCTATGGGTTCCACTTTGACATGACGCGGCCGAGACACAAACTCATAGAAAGTGATCAAATCCCTTCCCATGACATAGTCTCCGACATAATCCTTGAAGCTGGGGAGAAGCTAGCGTATCACCCCATCTATCGCGAAACCGTCATTCATCTCGTGGTTCCAAACAAGCACTAGACGATGATGTATCTCATGCATTATCCTCAGGTGCTGTTCCAAGCAAGTGTTCTCTTCCATCTTGAGTGAAAGAAAAACCGTTCAGACATTCGAACCTTACAATTCTAACTTGTGCTAAAAATCTATTTTTCAGCTCATCAACAATCTCCATTGCAATCAAGTTCTTGAATTGTCTACTCAGGTCAGAATTCATGAAGGTGCACATCATCCACTTGACTTTCAAGTAGGTGGTTCAAAACCACTCCATGTACTCCTCATCGCTTGCAGAAATATTTAGGTTTATCTCCTATTGGTTCTTCTAGCACGTAGAGCTGAGCATGGGTGTTTAGGACTTTTTTCAAATATAGGTACCACTTAACAAAAAAGACCCATCGAGACGCAGTATTCAGCAACGAACAGACTACCGTAGTCGACCATGATCTACAAGGATTTTTGCAAAGACATCTGGACTTTTGTTTATGATAATTTTAGTTCATCTTAATGAACTCCCACTAAACTCAACATCTCTCTGGTTGTTTAGTGACACACGATCCAAATCCACTACACCACAACCGATCATCACGTGAGATGATGTAGCTTCAATGGTGAACATCACCATGTTGATCATATCATCCATATGACTCGTGTTTAGCCTTTCGGCTCTTGTGTTCCGAGGCCATGTCTGTACATGCTAGGCTCGTCAAGGAAACCGTAGTATTTTCGCATGTGTAAATCTGGCTTACACCTGTTGTATGTGAACGTTGAATCTATCACACCCGATCATCACGTGGTGCTTCGAAACGAAGATCTTTGGCAACGGTGCATACTAGGGGAGAACACATCTTGATATTAACACGAGAGATCACCTTATCATTCTACCGTCGCGATCATATCTAAGCATAACAATAAGGTGCATAAAAGGATTAACATCACATGTAATTCATAATTGTGATATGATATGGCCTTTCTTCTTGTGCCTTTGATCTCCATCCAGGGCCGGGCAGCAGGTGTGCCGCCGTGCGGCCGAACAGGGCCTAAATTGGAGGCCCATAATTACAGACCTTGTGTATGTATAAGTTGGACCATCGTTTTTTGTGGGCGGCCACCGATATGGACTGGCTCCTCGCTTCGGCTTGCGCGCTACCATCGAATCTTTGGTTGTGAACGATTAGCAGACTGCCACTGTCAAGAGAAAAACAAACAAACCACGTACACTAATTATACCTAGGATCTCGTGTGCCTGTGTCCGACAGCTCAAGAGAAGAAAGTACGAATCCACTCAAAATAAGATATTATTTTAGCTTTTAGTTCGATGTATTCAAGGTATTTAATGTGTAGGGCTCTTTTTTACTCCGTATCTGTCATTTTAAATAAAAAACATCTTAACTGGAACAGAGGGTAGAAGTTGCATTTAACAACTCCATCCAAGCACCGGCATGATCTCCATCATCATGGCGCCATCACCATGGTTGTCCACCAACTATTGGCAACTACAACTAATGCTACTCTTAGCAATAAAGTAAAGCAATTACATGGTGATTCAATGACACGCAGGTCACATAAAATAAAAGACAACCATATGGCTCCTGCCGGTTGCCGTACTCATCGACATGCAAGTCGTGAAAGATTACAAACATGATCATTGCATACATTATCACAAATCACATATTGGCCATACCACATCACATGACCCCCTGCAAAAACAAGTTAGACGTCCTCTACTTTGTTTATTGCAATTTTTACGTGGCTTGGGTCAACGAGATAGAACCGTTCTAATCTACGCAAAACCACAACGGTGATATAGTAGTTGCTTATTTACTCATCCTTTTGAAAGGACTTCCATTGAAAATTGCATCTTCACTAAAGCAAGAGAAACAGACACCCGCCAGCCACTTATGCAAAACAAGTTGCATGTCAGTCGTGGAACCGGTCTCTCGTGCGTGGACGAGTAAGGTTGGTCCGGGCCGCTTCATCTCACAATACCGCAAAGACGCAAAGTGCACGCGAGAAGGTAGCAACATAAAATATCAACGCCCACAACACTTGTGTTCTAATCGCACCAACATTTACGAATAGATCTAGGCTCTGATACCACTGATGGGGTCGTTGCATAGAAAACAAAAATTTTCCTACGAAACAAGCGGAAGAAACCCCAACGATCTAGATCTATTAGACGAAGGTAGCGAAGATGAGATCCAATCTCTTACCCTTGAAGATCAACAAACGCGTTTTGTCGGTGCAGGGGTTGGCTAGTCGATCCCCGCAACTAGACTCATCTAGTCGTGAGGAGATGTATTTCCTCGAAGTCCAATTCGATGAAGTGCCACAAGGGGTAGCACCTCCGCGGTATCCACACGTACGGCTCGATGTAGATCTCCGCCTTCTTGATCCCGCAAGCAAGGTGGAGATGGCTAGATGGATCTCGGCACCACGACGGTTGTGGTGGCGTTGATGGTGGAGAAATTTCTGCAGGGCTTCGCCAAGCAGCTGCAGGAGAGAGGAGGGAGAGGAGAGGGAGGCCGGCGGCTAGGGTACAAGGGTGCTGTGCCCCAGCCCTCCCCTCCTCCTTATATAGGCGTGAGGGGGCTGTGGGGGGCGTCCCAAACCCATCTAGGGCCGGCCAAGGGAGGAAACTTACCCCCCAAGGCAGCCCCTAGGGTTTTTGGGTGCCTCCCATGGGCCAGCCGCATGGGCCTTTAGGGAGAGGGTGCGGCCAGCCCAAGTGGGCTGCTGCACCTCCCCTTGGTCCATGTGGGCCTTCTAGGTTCGTGGCCCCCCAAGGTGGGGCCCTCCGGAACCTTCTAGAATCTTCCGGTACTCTGCCGGAATTTTCCCGAACTTTTCCGGAACCCTGGAAACCACTTTCCTTATATGAAATTTTTATCTCCGGACTCTTCCGGAGCTCCTCATGATGTCTAGGATCTCATCCGAGACTCCGAATCACCATTCGTTCATACCATCAATTATCTCATCGCAAACCCTAGCTACATCGGAGCGTTAAGTGTGTGACCCTACGGGTTCGAGAACATGCAGACATGATCAAATCAATAATCAATAGCGGGACCGGGATGCCCATATTGACTCCTACATATTCAATGAAGTTCCTTATCGATTGAACCACGATGCCGGAGATTCTTAATCTCGTATACGATTCCCTTTGTCTCACCGATATTTAATTTGCCCGAGACTTGATCATTGATATCTCCATATCTGGTTCAATCTCGTTACCTGGCAAATTCTCTTTACTCGTCCATAATATAGGATCACCGTGATTACCACTTAATCACATGGTTGCAACCTTTCTGATGCTATATTACCGAGAGGGCCCAGAGATATCTTTTCCGTCACAAGGAAGGACAAATCCCAGTCTTGATTCATGTCACCCAACAAATACCATCGGAGACACCTGAAAGCCATCTTTATAATCACCCAGTTACGAAGTGACATTTGATGTCCACAAAGCATTCCTTCGGTAAACGGGAGTGACATAATCTCATGGTCTAAGGAAACTATACTTGGCATACTAAAAGTGTTGGCAATGAAACTTGTGTGACACGATCAATTGCAACTCTTTATTATCGGGTCTTGTCCATCACATCATTACTCCTAATGATATGACTCCGTTATCAAGTGACTGTAACAAGTCCATGGTTAGGAAACTCTAACCATCTCTTGACTAACGAACTAGTCCGGTAGAGGCTTACTAGGGACACCTGGTCTTTATATTCCACACATGTATTATGTTTCCGGTTAATACAATTATAGCATGGATAATAAACTATTATCATAAACATGAATATGCTAATAAACCATTTTTATTATTGCCTCTAGGGCATATTCCCAACAGTCTCCCACTTGCACTAGAGTCAATAATCTAGTTTACATTTTCTCGATCCAACACTCATGGTGTCTAACACTCATGGAGTCTCAGTGCTGATCATGTTTGCTCGTGGAAGAGGTTCTGTCCGTGCTCTGTACTATACAGTTCTTTATGTTCTTTGCAAAACGTCAATGTCACCTAATTTGACATTACTTTATCATCTCATGATAAACCTATTATCATCACATGACATATTTGGTTAGAGAGTGAGATTTTCGTTTCCTTTTTATGCCTACATGACGTATGATCAGTCAAGAGGACTTTCACATAGCATGTGCACCCGGAACTCACTCAGTCTTGAAACAAAAATTTCTCAAACCACAATTTTATATCTTTTAATCCTTGAATTAATCATATACTCCTATATGTTGTAGACTCACAAATCGACAGTGCAATCATGTCACTTCGATATTTTCGATCATGCTTTCGCTGCGCTTCTGCTATTATGAGATCCCCAATCTAGTTTGGTTTTATGACTTCAACCAAGTCTACCAATCTCTAGATTCTATTATCTCATCTTTATGTTAAAATGACTCCTCATTCTAACACGTTCTTCTAACCAAGAACTTGGGTCACATATCGTCAAATACAAACACATGGTTCTTATATGTTTTAGTCCTATGAACGATTCATAGCGAATTCTAACATATCCTCCAACCATCATTTTGTACTGAGTTATCAACTCAATGTTTCACCTATTTCTCACAAGCAGATGAACCTTTCTTCTCTTGTTTTATTTTGAACTCCTTCAAAATCTTACTTAGGTTAAACATCATGACATAATGCTTTATCAAACATATCTATCCTCCATAGATACATCCATCTCCATGGATATTTGACTAACTTCATAAGTTATACTGACGAGGAGGGGACTCGGCAATTCCCAAGGTTGTGTACCCCGGGTTGATTGAGAGGGAGAGAGTATGAACGTTGGTGGCTGTGACGGCTAACAGGGGGCGAGTTTACCCAGGTTCGGCCCCTCGAGGTGAGGTAAAGACCTACTCCTGCTTGTCTGGTATTATCGAGGTGGCTACAATGGCGAGATGGAAATCTCGCTAGGGTTTGTATGCTGCTTGCTTGCTTGCTTAGATGGCGCACCCTCCTGGCCTTTATATCACAGGCCAGGTCTCGGGTGGACGGTGCGGATCGCACATTACAAGATAAGGAAAGTCATCACCGGCCTAACCAGCTACTTGGGCCACATGGTACACTTCATGGGCTTCAATGGGCTTCCCTTGGCGTGACCCAGGTACCACCACCGTGGGGTACCCGGAAGGTATCCCCACGACAGTAGCCCCCGAGTGCTTAGCCGAATCGCAGAGTCGAGTAAAGGACTCCTTCCTCTGGGCACGCCACCTGGTTCCTTTACAAGTCAACCTTCGGCTGCAACCGTCTTGAATAATCGTGTGCGCCTCATGATCTTCTTGATTCGCCAACTTTCGACTGCCGTTGTCTTTAGTCATCGGGTGCGCGAACAGCGCTCCCGATGGGAGTAGCCCCCGAGATTAAGCTGAATTGCTTGCAATTGAGGTTAAACTCAATTTTTCTCCAGTCGAAAAGTCCGCTCCCGATGGGAGTAAAAAGATGACTCGAAATGCCCGACTTACTTTGTACTCAACCTTGATGGTCTACTAAATTGATTTAAACTCAGCTCTGAAAGCTTACTTGTTGTTCATCCACTCGAACGATGAATTCGGGTGTCATCGGCTTGGTAAAGCTTACTACGTACTTGGCCAATTTGGCTTACTGCGTAAGTTTGCTCAGCTCATGGAGCTTACCGTATTTGTCTGGCACTCGAACGAGTTTGTCGAGTCGACTCGGCTCTCAGAACTTACTGTATCCTAGTTGCACTCGAAAGAGCTGTCCGGGTGCTCCATCAGCCCGTTGGCTTACTTGATACGTCTCCGCTGATGACGTCAGGGCTGACGTTTTCGGCGTGCTCTGCATCCGATGGGACGTAACAGAGTGGTCCCAGTGTCAGTATTGACTGTTCTGACCGTTGGGCGCGAAATTTTCGTGGTATGATGATGGCGCCTCGATTCCCGCGCGTAGTGGGCGGCGTGGCCGGCGACGGTTGCTATCTCCGCGCGACACGTGGACGGCCGGATGTTGCCTCGAATTGCCACTTCGTGGAGGACGGCCAGGATGAACTGACCCCGCGGTATATAATTTTCACCGCGGAGGGGAACAGTTCATCCATCCCCATTTCGCCGTCGTCTCTCTCGCTTCCTCCTCCATTGCTGCCCTTGCGCCCGATTCTCCAAAGTTTTCTCCACTTTCCCCAGCGAAGATGGGCTTGAAGAGGGCGAAGACCACCGAGGGCACCGCCGCCGCTGCCGACGCGGGCATGAAGAAGGTGGAAGGCGACTGGGTGAAGTCGTCGGTGAAGAAAGCTGATCTGGAGAGCCTCCGCGCGCAGGGTCTGCTGCCGCCGGCGGACCAGGCGGCTGTGCGCGCTCCGGGAAAAGAGGTACTCCCCTCTCCTCGCGATGGGGAACGCGTTTGCTTCGTGGAGTTTCTTCCACGGGGTTTCGGGTTCCCCATCCACGATTTTGTTCGTGGTCTCATGTTCGCTTATGGGATTCAGATCCACGATCTGACTCCCAACAGCGTCTTGAGCATCGCGAGCTTTATCGTGCTCTGCGAGTGCTTCTTGGGAATCTCTCCCAATTGGCTTCTCTGGAAGTCTCTGTTCCTCGTTCGCAAGAACGTTGGGAAGTCGAAGCAGGTCTACCCAGTCGGCGGCTTCAACATCCAAGTGCGTGGCGACACCACGTTCTTTCAGATGAAGAAATCTGACTCCGTCCAGAATTGGCGGAGGAAGTGGTTCTACATCAGGTGCGACCAAGAAGGCCTTCCCGACTTCGCGGCTGACCGCGCGTTGCAGAAGACGAAGGCGTGGACGCACCCGCTGTCAAAGGAAGACAGGGAGGCGACCAAACCGCTGCTGGCACTCCTCCGCGATCTTCTGAAGACCCTTGGTCGCGAGTCGGGTGGGGTGTACCTCATCGCCACCTTCTTCAGGCTCCGAGTGCAGCCACTCCGCCGCCGCGACCAGCCAATGTGGGCGCGTGCATCCGGCGATGAACTTGATGACGAAGGAGTCGAGTCGAAGGTGAGGAGCATCACCAGCCTCCGAGCCGCAGACACATGCAGCGTCAAGTGCCCGGTGCAGCCATATGGCCTTGACAACCCTGTGCCTGAGGTAAATGTCTTGAACCTTGCTTGTCTTCGGTTTTCTTCAGTCGAATCTTATTGCTTGACTCGAATTTTTTGACAGGGTCGCTCCAGCTTTGTTAGCCTTCCTCCGCTGATGGAGAACGGCCCTCACGAAGAGGCAGAAATTTTGAAGGAGGACGAGGAGGATGACGACGAACTCCCTTCCGCCAACTCTCCGAGCGAAGAGGTGGAGGAGGACGATGAAGACGAAGAGCCGCTGCACAAGCGGCAAAGGCGAAGGATTGGCGAGTCTGTTTCGGCTTCGTCACCCGCAAAGCAGGTGGAGGTGGAGGACGTGGACGAGGCGAGCGAGTCGTCTTCGGGTGCCAGGTACACGAGCGACCCGACAGAGCCTGCGTTCGTGCCTCCGCTTAGCTCTGCGCCACCGACTAGGTTCGCGAGACTGCCCTCCGTCTCCGTGGAGAGCGATGATGATCAGGACGTCACCAGGTTAGTCTTTCAGCCATCATCTTGTTTTGTCGAGTGCCCTTTTTGCCTTTGCGAGTATTTTGAATTGAATTATCCTGTCCCAGCAACCGCACTGGTGCAGCCGGTTCTTCGCCTCCAGAGACGGAGCATACCTCTGCTCCCGTGCTCGAGCGCACCGCGAAGGCGACCGAAGAAGAGCCGCAGGCGGGTGGCGCGTCAACCTTGAAGGCTTCGACCTCCTCCGTGCCAGAGAAGACTGCTGATGCGACCTCGGTGGACGCTGGATTGCTTGAGCATGTAAGTTTCTCTTGACTCAGTCTACCAGATCTGTATCGGGTGCGCGAACAGCGCTCCCGATGGGAGTAGCCCCCGAAGATGTGCGTGACTAGAATAGTCGGGCACAGATTGATATCTTGTTCTGTGCACAGCCGTTTTGTCGCCAACTGCTGGAGGGAGCCAAGGCCTTTTTGGGAATGGAGAAGGAGAAGAACCGACTCCACGCTGCTTTGGAGCAAGCTAACAGTAAGTACTAACCCTTGTGTTCGAGTGGTGCTGCGACTGTCTTCATTATTGACTGCTCCGGTGATCCACAGGCGAGAAAGAGATTCTGGCGAAGCGGGTCGCGGAGCTGGAGAGATCCCTGGGTGCAGCTCAAAAGCGTGAGCAAACCCGGGGTGATCAAGAGAAGACCCAGGTTGAGCGATTGCTCACACTCGCCAAAGCAATTGGAGGTAAATATCTCGGCTCATTGCCTACTTTGTTTTGTGTCGCTTTCTGATTTCTTACAAGTTTGGTCCTCTTGCCGTTGTTCAGAGCCGTGCGGAGGCGCTCCTCCGGAAGATACCTCCAGTGAGAATCTCGACCTGGAGAAAGCTGTTGGCTTTGTTGACCGCGCCTACGCGTATGCTTCGGCTGCGCTGCAGCAATCGTCGACGGCGCTGCAGAAGTCGAAGGATGCTCTGGCGAGTGTGCACCGGAGCATCTTCCCCGAGCAGCCGTCGCCGGTCGGTGTCGATGCGCTTGCGGCTCCGTTTGAAGGCGAAGCAACCACCCTGGCGGACTTCACGCGTGCGCAGACGGTACGCGGCTCAGAGCTCACTTTCCAGCTCCTACTTGGTCACCAAGTCGCAGGTGACTTTGAGAAGGTTGTCAGCGACTTCCCTCGGAGGCCTGACGGCAAGACCGCGTCCCTCAGCGGTGTGAAGGTGCAGGCGAGTCAGCTAGCTGAGAAGTTGATAGCCACCTTCGAGAGGAAGATCGCCAAGGCCAAGGAGTTGGCTGCTAGGAAGAAACGCTCCCAGTCAGAGTCTGCCATGTAGTTTCCTTTGTCTTAGGGTTCTTCTTTTGGTCATAGCCTGTAATGAACCATACAGTTTGCAGGTCTTCTGGCCGCGGACAAACTGATTCTGAAATGTGAATATGTGCCTTCGAGTCTTTTGTCATACTTTCTTCTAGGATGTGATCTTTTCCTTGCTTGACACTGTCGAACTTGGCAGCCTGAGATGGGTGAGACTCCCGAGGTTGCTGGGGCCGCTGTTGTGGGTGTGGACGAGGATACTTCTTCGGCTGCACCCACTCGCCCTCGTCGTCGAGCTCCTCCAGCCCACGCGCGGAGCGCCAATGACCAACGAGTGTTCACCTATATGAGGAACAAGATTGTTGAACTTGAGTCGAAGGTGAGGACTGCCGAGTTGGAGTTGGAGCGCTTGAAGTCACGGCCTGCTGCGCCGTTCTCACAGCGTGAAGAATTCCTTCTTGGCCAGATAGACCTGATCAGTAGACAACTGCAAGGTTGGTATTCTGACGCTTTGCTCTTGTTTCTTTATGCTTTCACTGTTCTAAGTGCTGGGTCTTCATGCAGATGTGAATGCTGACCGGACGGCCGAGCAGGGTCGAGTGGACGAGCGAGTGGATAGAGAAGCCGCCGGTGACTCACTCGAAGCTCGTCAATTTTGCTCGGACAAGTCCAAGGGCAGTATACTTGCAAGAATGCTGGATCGCACCTGGCGGGCTGCTTTGCTCTTGGAAGGTTGCAGAAATACTCTATTGCAGGTCAACAAGGTGTTCTTTCCGCACAACGAGCAACCTAGCGGACTGGCTGCGCTGCTGGAGAGGTACCGTGAGGGTAAAATCAAGGCGTTGAAGGAAGTCGTGCACACCCAGCTTGTTGCCGGGGCGAACGTGGCGCTGGCGTACGTTCGAATGCATCGGCCCCATCTTCCCTTGGACAAGGTGCTTGACGGCTTGCCTGGAGCAGGTGACTACGCCGATACTCTTGCGGCTGCGCGTCAGATGATTCAGCAAGTCCAGGCCTTCAGCGAGCAGCTTGTGGGGCCGCTTGATGCGCCAAAGGAGGAACCTGTAGAGTAAGAATAGCAGTCTGTTGTTGTATGATGTTAGCTTGTAATGTAAATATGCATGTATGTATGCCCATGTGATGTTATTCGCTTAATGTACAATGTGTGATTTTGCACTCGTAGACCTGTATGGCGCGAGCCCCCGAGTGGTTCGAGTGGCGGCCTAGGGTTTTTGTGTTATGCCTGTGGGGCGCAGCCCCCGAGTGGTTCGAGTGGCGGCCTAGGCTGGACTTAGACCTGTATGGCGCGAGCCCCCGAGTGATTCGAGTGGCGGCCTAGGATTTTCGAATTATGCCTGTGCGGCGCAGCCCCCGAGTGATTCGAGTGGCGGCCTAGGCTGGACTTGGACCTGTATGGCGCGAGCCCCCGAGTGGTTCGAGTGGCGGCCTAGGGTTTTCGAGTTATGCCTGTGCGGCGCAGCCCCCGAGTGATTCGAGTGGCGGCCTAGGCTGGACTTAGACCTGTATGGCGCGAGCCCCCGAGTGATTCGAGTGGCGGCCTAGGATTTTTGAGTTATGCCTGTGCGGCGCAGCCCCCGAGTGATTCGAGTGGCGGCCTAGGCTGGACTTAGACCTGTATGGCGCGAGCCCCCGAGTGATTCGAGTGGCGGCCTAGGATTTTTGAGTTATGCCTGTGTGGCGCAGCCCCCGAGTAATTCGAGTGGCGGCCTAGGCTGGACTTAGACCTGTATGGCGCGAGCCCCCGAGTGATTCGAGTGGCGGCCTAGGATTTTTGAGTTATGCCTGTGTGGCGCAGCCCCCGAGTAATTCGAGTGGCGGCCTAGGCTGGACTTAGACCTGTATGGCGCGAGCCCCCGAGTGATTCGAGTGGCGGCCTAGGATTTTTGAGTTATGCCTGTGTGGCGCAGCCCCCGAGTGATTCGAGTGGCGGCCTAGGCTGGATTTAGACCTGTATGGCGCGAGCCCCCGAGTGGTTCGAGTGGCGGCCTAGGATTTAGGTTGATTGCTCGCAAAGGAAGAAATGACAAGTCTTTTCCTTCAAATATCTTTATTGATTCTCGCAAACAGGCTGCCTCGTTAAAACCCTTCCAGTCCCCTTAGGTGCCCTGGCGAGGGAAAGAGTGCGTAAGAAACCTGCTGCTACTTAACAAGGTGAAGCTTACAAGCTGGGGTTGATCAGGCGTAGAAGCGGCGTAACTGTGCCACGTTCCACGGATTGCTGCAGACTGTCCCTGTCTTCGAGTCCGTCAGGCGGTAAGCTCCGTTGCCGATTGCCTCTGTCACAATGTATGGCCCCTCCCATGGGGAGGCGAGTTTGTGCACCTTCTTCTGCTTGAGCCGGAGAACCAGGTCCCCTGGGACGAATGCTCTAGGCCGCAGTCGCCGACCGTGGTAGTTGCGCAGGTCTTGCTGGTAGACAGCTGTGCGACTGAGGGCGATGTCGCGTGCTTCATCTAAGACATCCACATCATCTTCAAGTGCTTCTTCCGCATCAGACTCGTCGTATGCCACCACTCGTGGAGCGTCAAATTTGATGTCGCAGGGCAGGACTGCTTCCGCACCGTACACCATGAAGAATGGTGTATACTGGGTAGATTTGTTTGGCGTGGTGCGTAAGCTCCACAGCACACTTGGTAACTCTTCCACCCAGGCTCCTGCGGCTCGCATCAATGGTACTCGCAGACGCTTCTTGATGCCTTTGCTGACTAGGCCGTTGGCCTTCTCGACTTGCCCATTGGACTGCGGGTGCGAGACGGATGCATAACTGAGCTCGACACCTTGTTCAGAGCAGAAATCCCTGAATTCCTCGGCTGTGAAGTTCGTCCCATTGTCGGTGATGATGCCGTGCGGCACACCGAACCTGAAGATGATTGACCTGATGAAGTTGACAGCTGAGGTTGCGGTTGAGCTTGTGATTGGGACCGCCTCGATCCACTTCGTGAACTTGTCGACCGCCACCAGGAGGTGAGTGTGCCCGCCTGGGGAGGATTTCTTGAAGGGACCTACCATGTCGAGTCCCCATTGCGCGAAGGGCCACGCGAGTGGTATTGTCTTCAGTGCCGACGCTGGTGCATGCGGCTTGTTGGCGAACTCCTGACAGCCAACACACTTTTTGACCAGTTCTTCTGCGTCTTGCATTGCGGTGGGCCAGTAGAACCCTGCTCGCAAGGCCTTGGCCACCAGTGCTCGACTGCTTGCGTGGTGCCCGCATGTGCCGGCGTGGATGTCGAGTAAGATTGCTTGGCCGTCGGCTGGATCGATGCACCTTTGGAGGACTCCTGAGATGCTTCTCTTGTAGAGCTCGCCATTGACGATGGTGAAGCCTTTGGAACGGCGGACGATGCGCTTGGCTTCGACTGGGTTCTCCGGCAGCCGCTGGTGCAGCATGTAGGCCAGATACGGGCTTGTCCACATGGGCTCGACCAGCATTATCTCCATGACCTCCTTCTCCGTGCTTGGCGGGTTGGCGGTGCTTGTTGTCGATGTAGAGGGTCCTGGCTGGGGACGGACCTTAATTGAGCGCTGTGTGATGCACTCGAGGAAGACTCCGGGTGGCACCGGAGCTCGATCTGAACCTAGGTTGGCCAGGACGTCAGCTTCTTCGTTGCTTTCGCGGCCGATGTGCCGCAGTTCGCAGCCGTCGAAGAGGCCTTCCAGTTGATTGTACAGCTCCCTGTAGGCTATCATGTTGTCAGCGATGGCATCGCACTGCTTCATGGTTTGCTGCACAACTAGGTAGGAGTCGCCGTAGATCATGAGGCGAGTGGCGCCGCAGTTCTGGGCCATCCGCATACCGTGGATCAGGGCTTCGTACTCTGCTTCGTTGTTGGAAGGAGTTGAGAACTTCATCTGCAGCACGTACTTCAGCTTGTCGCCTTTAGGTGAAATAAGCACGACTCCTGCTCCGGCTGAGTTGAATTTTTTGGATCCATCAAAATACATTGTCCATGCATTGGACAAGTCGGGCTCGTCGGGCAGTTGTGCTTCTATCCACTCTGTGGTGAACTCTGGGAGGACCTGGGCCTTGATTGCCTTCGGGTGTGCGTACTTCAGCCCCCATGGCCCTAACTCGACAACCCACTTGGCGACTCTTCCTGTCACGGCTGGGTTAGTGAGGATGTCGGATAGGGCAGAGGAGCTTACCACCGTGATCGGGTGCTCGGAGAAATAGTGGACCACCTTCCTGGACGTCATGAAGACTCCGTATGCCAGCTTCTGGTAGTGCGGGTATCGCTGCTTGGAATCAGTTAGCACCTCGCTGAGGTAATACACAGGTCGCTGAATAGGGTGACTCTTTCCTTCTTCCTCCCGCTCGACTACGAGTACGGTACTGACCACCCTATTCGTGGCTGCCACATATAGGTACAGTGGCTCGTTCTCATGTGGTGCCACCAGCACTGGAGGGGTTGTGAGGGTCTGCTTCAGTTTGTCGAATGCATCTTGTGCCTCCTATGTCCACTCGAACTTGTCTGCCTTTTTCATCAGTTGGTAGAAGGACAGGGTCTTTTCTCCCAACTTACTAATAAACCGACTGAGTGCTGCGACTCTGCCGGCTAGGCGTTGTACTTCATGAAGTTTGGTCGGTGCAGGCATGTCGAGTATGTTCTGCACCTTCTCGGGGTTGGCTTCGATTCCTCTCGCAAAGACAAGATACCCCAGTAATTCTCCGGCTGGGACGCCGAAGACGCACTTTTCTGGGTTTAACTTGATCTGGTACTCGTTAAGCGCGTCGAAGACCTTGCGGAGGTCGTCGATGAGGCTGTCCTCTGTGCGGGTGGTGACGACTATGTCATCGACGTAGACCTGGACGATCTGTCCTATGTGCTCCTTCAAGCAGGCCTGCAACGTGCGCTGGTATGTGGCTCCAGCGTTCTTCAACCCGAAGGGCATCATCTGGTAACAGAATACACCGTGTGGTGTGATGAACGCCGTCTTCTCCTGGTCCTCGACTTTCATCCTGATCTGCTGGTACCCAGAGTAGGCATCCAGGAAGGATAGGCGTGCACAGCCTGCAGTCGAATCGACGATCTGATCAATCCGCGGGAGCGGAAAGTGATCCTTGGGGCAGCATTTGTTGATGGCGGTGAAGTCGACGCACATGCGGAGTTTCTTCGTCTTCTTCTTTTCCACCAGTACCGGGTTTGCTACCCACTCTGAATCCTTTATTTCCCGAATAAATCCGGCGTGAAGCAGCCGGTCGATCTCCTTGCTGATAGCATCTCTCTTAGGACCCGCGAAGCGCCTCAAGGTCTGCTTGACTGGTCTAGCGTCTTTACGGACGCGTAAGGAGTGCTCGGCGAGTTCCCTTGGTATACCTGGCATGTCAGAGGGTTGCCAGGCGAATATCTTCCAGTTCTCGCGCAGGAACTCGACGAGCGCGCTTTCCTATGCGCTAGTCAGGCTTGATGACACCCTGACCGTCTTGTCGGCGTCCGTCGGGTGTACCTGATGGGCCCTTGTGTCGTCGCTTGCGTTGAATGCAGATTCCTTGGATGATTTCTTCCGTGGTGGAAACAGAGTCCTGTCATTGTCGACTGCCATCATCTCCAGGTGCTCGTCCATCCCAAAGAACTCAGAAATCCTGCTGAACTCGCGGTCGCAGCTGTCAGACCGGTCGAAGTCGCCTTTCACCATGATGACACCCTTTGGTCCCGGCATCTTGAGCAGGAGGTAGGCGTAATGGGGCACTGCCATGAATCTGGCGAAGGCCGGACGACCCAGTATGGCATGATATTGTGACTTCCAGTCGACTACCTCGAAGTCGATCGCCTCTCGCTGGAAGTTTTCGGGTGTGCCAAATATGACGTCGAGTGTAAATGTTCCCATGGGCGTGACTGCTTGCCCTGGTACAATACCGTGGAAGGTATTTGCTGATGGCGTTAGGTTGGATGTTGACCTGTTCATCCTTCTTAGGGTGTCGGCGAAGATGATATTTATACCGCTGCCTCCATCCATGAATACCTTCTTCAAGGTGTACTCCCCGATCTGAGCTTCGACTACCAGAGCAGCGTGCCCGGGTCGTGGTATCGCCGGCGGGTGGTCCGCTCTGGAGAAAGTGATCGCTGTTTCTGAGCCTCTCAGGTAATCGGGTACTGCGGGTGGATTGGTGAGTGCTTGGTAGACCTGGCGGGTGATGATTTTCTGGGTCCTGTTGGAGGGACGTCCCTTCTGTATCATGTTGATCTGCCCACGTGCTGCTGGGAACACGTTAGCAGGATCCTGCAGCTGTGGCTGTGGTTGTTGTTGCTGTTGCGGGTAGAAGGCCAGCGCTGCTTGCGCTGGGTTGGCGACTGGAGGAGGAGGTGGCGCCTGGAGGGCCAGCTGTGCAGCTGGCTGTGCCACGGGTGCCGCTTGATTATCACGCTGTCCGTTCTGAGGGACTATTCGCGCAAACGCCCTGTATATCTTACGCGCCTTTCTGCAATCCTTCAATAGGTGGCGGGATCCCCACTTGCCTGTTTCTGGGTCCCTAAACATATGATGCTTGCAGGGTTGCTCTAACTCTTCTTCTTCTGTCAGTGGGCGTCTCCGCCACTCGCGCTTGCGACTTCCGTCTCTATGGTAGCTGCTGCCACCGTCCTGGTTGTACTGCCTTTCATTCTCACGGGGGGTTTCGAATCCCGCCGCTACTAACTCGATCGAGTCGTTGCCGACGTAACGCGGCTTCTTCTTCAGGCGCCCTTCTCGCCAGTTGCTAGGTCCTGCTTCTTGCCTCGGGGATCGTGGTGCATCACGAACAGAGTCTTCTCCATCTGCCCACTGATTAGCTATCTGCATGAGCTCGATCATGTTCCTCGGCCTAAGCCTACCAAACTCCTCACGGAGGTCGCGGCGGTAAACGCCGTGCATGAACGCGTCCATTACCCTGTCTTCTGAGGTGGCTCCGTCCATGGTGTTGCGAAGTAAGGTCCACCGCTGGATGTACGAACGGAGTGGCTCGTCTCGACCTTGCTTGCACGCCTGGAGCTCAATGAGGGTTGTTGGCCTTGCGTATGTCCCCAGAAAACTCTTCACGAAGGCGTTCCTGAACTCGTCCCAGGTGCTGAAAGCATCCCTGGGCTGAGTGTTGAGCCACCCGCGAGCAGATCCCGTGAGCATCAACTGGATGTACTGCATGGCAGTAGTCGAAGTACCACCTTGACAGCTGCACGCGATGAGGTAATCTTCCAGCCAGTCCCTTGGGTCTTGCTTCCCGTCATACTTGGGTGTCTCCGCTGTTAGCTTGAAGCCTTTGGGCATCTTCGTGTCGCGGATGTTGAAGCTGAAACATGCGGCTCCGCGTGGCTCGAAGTCGTCGTCGTCGTAGTCGTTGGCTTGTGCACTCGCCGCTCGCAGCCGTCGACTGCGGTCCACCCTTCTCCGTGCGACGACGTTACGGACATCTTCGCCTGGCTGCGGCTGTCGCAGTCGAATTGGGGCTGGGTCTGCAAGTGGTGCGGGTTCACGATCGCGGCGGCCTCGATTCTCGTGCACCCTTTCTGCTGGTGCTGACTTTGCCAGGACTTCCTCGACTTGGACCGCCAGTTGGTCTTCTCGGGGTTCATCTGGTGAAGGGAACGTGCAAGTATTGGACCGCCAGTTGGTCTTCTCGGGGTTCATCTGGTGAAGGGAACGTGCCTTCGTCCACGTGCTTCATGGCCTGGATCGCCATCTCCCGAGTGATGGTGAGTCTTGTCACCCTGTCCGGCATGGTCACTTCCAGCGGGTATACGGGTTCCCCGCCGTTGGATCGTGCTGGGCTGGCCATATAGACTTGCGCGGGGTAAACCCGCCGAGTGGGGCTGATGCTCCCAGTCCTGCTTCCTTCGTCTGAGCTATGCTTAGAGTCGAAGATCACAGCGACGTGGCGGGTGCCACGGCCACTGCTACTGGTGACTCCGCGATGCGGAGGCGCGATTGGCGTAGATTTTGGTTTCATCCGGGGCGCGGACAAGAAGGTCGGGGTAGACTTGTTTCGCGCCGGGGTTGCAGTAGATGCGATTTTTCTGGTGACCGCGGGTGTGGTCACCGCAGTCGCCGTTGATGCGGTCGTAGATGGTGCTGACGCAGTCGAAGTGGACGCGATCTTCGCGATCGCCGTGGCCGCAGTAGATGCGATCTTCGCGGCGGGTGAAGCCGCGGTCGGTGCAGTCGATGTAGATGCTGGCGCGTCCGTCGCGCGCAACGTGGCCAGCGTGGGCCGGAGCGTTCCGCGACTGTCCACCAGATAGCGCAGACTACCGAAGGTAATCCACGTGCTCTGCTGCACCTCAGCATACACCGGGAGATCCGCCGGCGGGTGGTGGACAAACTCGAGGAAGCCGGTGTAGATCGACTCCCTGGCGCTGATGCCGTTCTTCATTGCAGATGAGGCCGGCGCAACCATGACTCCAACGATCTGTTCTTCCCACAGACGGCGCCAATTGACAAAGAGGGGACTCGGCAATTCCCAAGGTTGTGTACCCCGGGTTGATTGAGAGGGAGAGAGTATGAACGTTGGTGGCTGTGACGGCTAACAGGGGGCGAGTTTACCCAGGTTCGGCCCCTCGAGGTGAGGTAAAGACCTACTCCTGCTTGTCTGGTATTATCGAGGTGGCTACAATGGCGAGATGGAAATCTCGCTAGGGTTTGTATGATGCTTGCTTGCTTGCTTAGATGGCGCACCCTCCTGGCCTTTATATCACAGGCCAGGTCTCGGGTGGACGGTGCGGATTGCACATTACAAGATAAGGAAAGTCATCACCGGCCTAACCAGCTACTTGGGCCACACGATACACTTCATGGGCTTCAATGGGCTTCCCTTGGCGTGACCCAGGTACCACCACCGTGGGGTACCCGGAAGGTATCCCCACGACATATACGTTGGTTCCTGACTTATTTACAACATTTATGAAATCTCCATTTCACTCAAACAAGATGTTGTAAACTCCCACTCAAATATACACCATACACATATTAAATTGTGAAACCACTTTGGCTCCCACTCAGAAATATGTTATCATTATATTTGACCATGATTTAACTAGCTCCCACTCAAACATATGTCACCACATATTTTGATCTTGGAAAATAGTTTTCTGCTCTGACTTAATATATGTCACCACATATTTTAATTAGATCACACTCGTGTATTTTCTCGATATTTTGGACACCTCCAAAAATTCTTAATTAACTATTAATATCGAGAACTCTTTATACGAACACTAGTACTCTACTAGCTTTAAGTTTTATTTATTCTCTACAAAACACCTTTTGAGGAATAAATATGTGAAACATCACTTTCACAAAATCAAGCAACAATTACTTTGTGATTTAAACTTAACATCGAATGACTCTCAGTCACTTTCGTATTTAAGGTTTCTATTTCTTCTTTGTAGTTTCGTAGGTATGTCCTGTTTCTGAAACATGACAAGTAAATCATGAATATTATTTTGTAACCTGACAAAATTTTATATTCTTGAATCCTACTTTTCTTTAGACAAGCTAAACCGAAATTCAATGATCACCATCATCAATTCCTTTATGTGTCAAGTTTTAACCAACATAGCACTTTACATATGTGCCACTTGATACATAAACAAGCAAGGTTTTAGCTTTTCCATTTATTCCATCAATTCTTTTATCAATGAAACCTTTTCACGATAAACCACTAAAATACTTAGCACAACCAACAAATTGGTTTGCCCCTTTTAGTCTCATATTGTGGAATCACATTCATAGTCATACTTGTGAATATACTACAACATTATTCGCAATAGTTTCTAATTATCTCATAATTAATGAAACCACTGTTTCACATAACTCATATGCGAAATGCAAATCATTAAATAGATCCTTATTTCTAAACAGAGTGTTTATCAAATAAATCTAAATGCTATTATAAAACCCCGAAATAATACCCTTCTTTGAGACCACACAATATCGAATAGTGTGTGATTACAATATCTTAGGACATATCAAACTCCTTTGAAATATTCTAAACATTGTAATTTGTGATAACACTTGTCACAAGTCCACATACTAACATATAACTCAAATATTTTGTCTCTTTTGATCAAATCATAAAGACTCAATTTTCTTGTTAACTTAATATCCTAAACTCCAGAATTTTATTTGATCTCATCAAATATCATAACTCGAACAAATACATATATTTACTCATATCACTTATGATGGAGTTCACAAAATAATGACATCTAACATTTGCTGAAAATACAACCAACACTTGTGTTTATTTCCGGCAACTCCTGTCACTCTTCCAAAGGGTGGCATTTTAGTCATACTCCTTCAATAAGGCGCATTGATAAAACATCAAAATGTTTATTCAATATTTAGCACGACTAAAACAATTGTCATTATTAAGTTTTGGATATTTTAGTATGTCTCTTATTTTTATAAATGTTTAACTAATTTATCATTTAGATTATAATAAGAATAATACACTTATAATCGAAACTTGTGATTTCCAAAAAGGATCACTCATGAGAATAGAACAACCATTGTCTTTAACATGAATAACCGTCTCACATTAGCAAGACACACTAATCAAAATCACACTTAATTCGATTACAAAACTTATTCAAATCCTCTAATCCAAATGATAAATGTAGAGACAGATCGTTGCCAGCATCAACTCCTTGATTGCCACTATTCCACAACGTCTTCCCATATCCTTTATGCAAATCTCAAGCAGCAGGTTCTGTTTTCATAAAACAGAATGAGTATCAAATACTTATCGGAACCGCCACAATTGCAATTTTGGACTTAAACACTTATAACATGTATATCAATATATACTTTCTGCCTTGTCAACTTCTCTTGCTATGGGTTCCACTTTGACATGACGCAGCTGAGACACAAACTCATAGAAAGTGATCAAATCCCTTCCCATGACATAGTCTCCGACATAATTCTTGAAGCTGGGGAGAAGCTAGCGTATTACCCCATCTATCGCGAAACCGTCATTCATCTCGTGGTTCCAAACAAGCACTAGACGATGATGTATCTCATGCATTATCCTCAGGTGCTGTTCCAAGCAAGTGTTCTCTTCCATCTTGAGTGAAAGAAAAACCGTTCAGACATTCGAACCTTACAATTCTAACTTGTGCTAAAAATCTATTTTTCAGCTCATCAAAAATCTCCATTGCAATCAAGTTCTTGAATTGTCTACTCAGGTCAGAATTCATGAAGGTGCACATCATCCACTTGACTTTCAAGTAGGTGGTTCAAAACCACTCCATGCACTCCTCATCGCTTGCAGAAATATTTAGGTTTATCTCCTATTGGTTCTTCTAGCACGTAGAGCTGAGCATGGGTGTTTAGGACTTTTTTCAAATATAGGTACCACTTAACAAAAAAGACCCATCGAGACGCAGTATTCAGCAAAGAACAGACTACCGTAGTCGACCATGATCTACAAGGATTTTTGCAAAGACATCTGGACTTTTGTTTATGATAATTTTAGTTCATCTTAATGAACTCCCACTAAACTCAACATCTCTCTGGTTGTTTAGTGACACACGATCCAAATCCACTACACCACAACCGATCATCACGTGAGATGATGTAGCTTCAATGGTGAACATCACCATGTTGATCATATCATCCATATGACTCGTGTTTAGCCTTTCGGCTCTTGTGTTCCGAGGCCATGTCTGTACATGCTAGGCTCGTCAAGGAAACCGTAGTATTTTCGCATGTGTAAATCTGGCTTACACCCGTTGTATGTGAACGTTGAATCTATCACACCCGATCATCACGTGGTGCTTCGAAACGAAGATCTTTGGCAACGGTGCATACTAGGGGAGAACACATCTTGATATTAACACGAGAGATCACCTTATCATGCTACCGTCGCGATCATATCTAAGCATAACAATAAGGTGCATAAAAGGATTAACATCACATGCAATTCATAATTGTGATATGATATGGCCTTTCTTCTTGTGCCTTTGATCTCCATCTCCAAAGCACCGGCATGATCTCCATCATCATGGCGCCATCACCATGGTTGTCCACCAACTATTGCAACTACAACTAATGCTACTCTTAGCAATAAAGTAAAGCAATTACATGGTGATTCAATGACACGCAGGTCACATAAAATAAAAGACAACCATATGGCTCCTGCCGGTTGCCGTACTCATCGACATGCAAGTCGTGAAAGATTACAAACATGATCATTGCATACATTATCACAAATCACATATTGGCCATACCACATCACATGACCCCCTGCAAAAACAAGTTAGACGTCCTCTACTTTGTTTATTGCAATTTTTACGTGGCTTGGGTCAACGAGATAGAACCGTTCTAATCTACGCAAAACCACAACGGTGATATAGTAGTTGCTTATTTACTCATCCTTTTGAAAGGACTTCCATTGAAAATTGCATCTTCACTAAAGCAAGAGAAACAGACACCCGCCAGCCACTTATGCAAAACAAGTTGCATGTCAGTCGTGGAACCGGTCTCTCGTGCGTGGACGAGTAAGGTTGGTCCGGGCCGCTTCATCTCACAATACCGCAAAGACGCAAAGTGCACGCGAGAAGGTAGCAACATAAAATATCAACGCCCACAACACTTGTGTTCTAATCGCACCAACATCTACGAATAGATCTAGGCTCTGATACCACTGATGGGGACGTTGCATAGAAAACAAAAATTTTCCTACGAAACAAGCGGAAGAAACCCCAAGGATCTAGATCTATTAGACGAAGGTAGCGAAGATGAGATCCAATCTCTTACCCTTGAAGATCAACAAACGCGTTTTGTTGGTGCAGGGGTTGGCTAGTCGATCCCCGCAACTAGACTCATCTAGTCGCGAAGAGATGTATTTCCTCGAAGTCCAATTCGATGAAGTGCCACAAGGGGTAGCACCTCCGCGGTATCCACACGTACGGCTCGATGTAGATCTCCGCCTTCTTGATCCCGCAAGCAAGGTGGAGATGGCTAGATGGATCTCGGCACCACGACGGTTGTGGTGGCGTTGATGGTGGAGAAATTCCTGCAGGGCTTCGCCAAGCAGCTGCAGGAGAGAGGAGGGAGAGGAGAGGGAGGCCGGCGGCTAGGGTACAAGGGTGCTGTGCCCCAGCCCTCCCCTCCTCCTTATATAGGCGTGAGGGGGCTGTGGGGGGCGTCCCAAACCCATCTAGGGCCGGCCAAGGGAGGAAACTTACCCCCCAAGGCAGCCCCTAACTTCACCAAAAGGAGATAAGTTGGCATATGTCCTTCAGTTGCATTTTGATTGTACAAACAACATGGCAGAGTATGAGGCTTTGCTACACGGCCTGCGTCTGGCCAAGCAGATGAACATCAAGCATATCAGGTGCTTTGGAGACTCGGATCTCGTAGCTCAGCAAGTATCTGGAACCTGGGACTCGAAGGATGCAAACATGTCGGCTTATAGAAGAGCAGTCGAACAGATAGCCGGGTTCTTTTCTGGTTATCAAGTGGAGCATATTGACAGATGCAAGAACGAGGCCGCAGATGCGTTATCACGACTCAGCTCTCATCGAGAGAAAGTACCCCCAAATGTATTTGTGGATGACTTCACCACCCATCAGTCAAGTTGCCCTCAGAGGAGGAGTTAGCCTCCCCAGATCCAGAGTCGGCACTGGTGGCAGCAGTACGAGCAATACCAGCATGGACAGAGCCCTACCTTGCATATCTCCTTAGGGGTGAACTCCCACAGGATGAAGTCAAACAGAGACAGCTCATAAGACGATGCAAGTCCTACACAGTCATTAATGGCGAGTTTTACAGAAGGAGTGTCACTGGAGTCTACCAGAGGTGTGTGTCTCCAGAAGAGGGCAGGCAAATATTGCAAGAGATTCATGTAGGTGATTGTGGTCATCATGCATCCACTAGATCCTTGGTGTCAAAAGCTTTCAGGCACAGGTTCTTTTGGTTAACAGCACATCTGGACGCAGAAAAGATAGTGCGAGTTTGTGACGGGTGCCAAAGGTACGCAAGGCAAGACCACGTGCCAGCCCAAGAACTCAGAACTATTCCTATCACTTGGCCGTTTGCAGTTTGGGGGCTTGACATGGTTGGTCCGTTTTCAAAGTCGCCCTGTTAGAAAACCCATCTGCTAGTAGCAGTTGACAAGTTCACCAAGTGGGTGGAAGTTGAACCCGTCAGCAGAGTCGACGGAGCATCAGCAGTGAGATTTTTCAAGAAAATAGCAACACGCTTCGGATATCCTCATAGCATCATTACAGACAATGGTACCAACTTATCAGTTGGAGAGATGGCCAAGTTCTGCGGTGAGAACAACATCAGACTCGACCTAGCCTCAGTGGCACACCCACAGTCCAATGGACAAGCAGAGAGGGCAAATCAGGAGTTGCTGAAGGGAATTAAACCTCGGCTCCGAGTCCCCTTGCTAAGAGCCGCTGGGTGTTGGGTTGAGGAGCTGCCAGCAGTACTCTGGAGTATAAGGACGACTCCTAACAGATCCACTGGCTTCACACCTTTCTTCATGGTATATGGAGCAGAAGCTGTCCTGCCAAGCGACTTGCTGCATGACTCGCCATGAGTCGCCAATTATGTCGAGACAGAGAATGAACTCGCTCGCCAGGACTCGGTGGACGCACTCGAAGAAGCAAGGGAGTTAGCCCTTGAGAGATCATCAGTTTATCAGCAGGACTTGCGGCGATATCACGCACGCAGAATCAAGACTTAGACTTTCCAGGAAGGCGACTTAGTGCTTCGCCTTGTCCAAAAACAGGGAAGGGATGCACAAGTTATCTCCACCATGGGAAGGACTGTTCGTCATAAGGAAGAACTTGCACAATGGGTCGTACTATCTAATGGATGTACGAGAGCCGGCATGTGAAAGTAAAGGAGCTGACACAGCTCATACGCTAGATCCCTATGCAGAGGCAAAGAGGCCATGGAACATAGCTCAGTTACGTCCTTATTATACTTAAGTTGTAATAGCTTTATGAGTTGAAAGGCAAAGAGCCCAGTGAGCCATGCCTAGATGTAATCAAATTATTATGATCAAAGGAAATAAAGCCGGCTTCTGTGAACATGAGTTTTTTCAGTCGAGTCACCCAGTGAGTGCACTTTATCTTTTAACTTTGATCATCAGGTTCTTGGGGGCTTGCTTTTCATTGAAAAAAGTCAAGCTTAGACTCTCGAACCCGGCACAGCAGCCGAACTTTTCCTAATTTTCTTACTGGTAAGTCAGATGCATCCTGCGCAATATGGCTAATCTACAGGCATGACTCGTCTCCGGCTCACATGAACCCTAAAGGACATAAGACGTTGGGAGCTTGTCAGCACAAACTGTAAGAGAAGTCATCCAGGGCCTACTTATTCATCAGTGGATAATTAGATGGGTTATAAGAACCACAAAATGACTTGCACAGATAATACATATCAATCTCACAGTTTAACAAGCAAGTCATTACAAGCCGATTGGCACAATTTCAGAACAAGTAGTTCAAAATACCTAAAAAGGTTTTGCACCAGTAGTGCATCATTACAAAGTTTAAACACCAGTAGCACATCATTACAAAAATTCAAAATTCATTCAAGGAATGATCCTCTAGAGGAGTCGACTTCTCAGCCGGAATCGGGGAGTCCTTCTTCACAGGAGACTTGTCCTTTGTTACAGCCGGCTTCACAGGAGGCTTGGTGGCGACTCTCTTCGTTTGAAAACCGGTGCCTCTGGGACTCTTCATGTGCTTAGCCGGCTCTTCTTGTTTCTGGGCGTCACCAGAGATAGCTCTTGAAGGAGTGGGCGCAGCAGGAGTCTTCAATACAGGCTCGGCACCAGGAACAGGAGCCGCCGGGGAAGAAGAACTCGGCCCAGTAGAAGAGGAGGGGACACCAGCTGGGTCCTGTGAGGGGCGGCCAAATTTTACAATCTCAGGAGTCTCTGGAGCAACCCTTTTGTTCTCCAAGTCATAGTGATGAACCCATACCTCAGGGTCCATCTTGTTGGCAATCTCACAAGCGTATGGCCGCACCAGCTTCTCCTCAGCCTTGAAGTCGTCTTGGGTGAAGGGTTTGCCATCCTCATGTTGTTCTGGCTTTCCCATAGTAAGCAGTGTCGGCTCTAAGACAGTGGGATAATAGCTGTCGGCTAGGGCAAGGATTCTGATGGATGCTCTCCTCAAAGAAGGTTGCTTCCATAGCCGCATATATCCTGGTGCCCTAGACAACTCGTCCACCAGACGTTCAGGCTCTTTGGGGCACTTGCCCTTAGCATTCAGATATTTCACCACATCACGGGCTCCCTCTTGCAGCCCATGACAGTGGTCCAGCATCTCATGAAGTTGCTTGCTAGTGGGCAGGTTGAGTTTTGGGGAGTCAGCCCCTGCAGAAGAAAGTCAGTCATTATCAGTCTAAAAGTAGTTCAGAAAAATGCAAAGGAGTAAGCAAAAGATACAAACTTACCAAATATATGTTGGCACATAGCCCCAATGCCTTTGCGGCAGGTGTCAAAGACATCTTTCAGATCGTTGTGTGCCTTTTGGGCAATTCTCTTGGCATCTGCAGACTCTTTCTTCACCTGCTCCAGCTGAGCAGACAAAACCTTCAGATCCTTCTCAAGTTGAAGGGAGTGCTCTTTTTCAGCTTGAGCAGACCTGGCACTAGCAGCTGCCTGGTCCTCCAGCTCCTTCATATCCCTCTTCATCTTGGAGATAAGGCTCTACAATCACAAGTCAAATTTTTACAAGTCAGAATTGACAAGTCATGGTGTACAAGTCAGAATGGACGAGTCAGATTTTGCAAGTCAGCTTTACAATTCAAGCCGAGAACTCATGAGCTCCAAGTCGTCACAAGTTAACAACTCGGCGCTTGGGGGCTACTCAGGAGTCAGTTTTTCTTCATTACCAGAAGGCATGAGTCCTAGTCAACAAGTCATCAGCTCCAAGTCGTCACAAGTCAACAACTTGGCGCTTGGGGGCTACTCGCAGATCAGAATTTTTTCTATAAGTTAAGTACCAGTAAATTACATGGATTTGTAGCTCCAAGTCGTCGCAGGCTGCCAACTCGGCACTTGGGGGCTACTCGTGGAAAAGTTTTTCGTCCAAGAACCTGACAGGCAGCAAATCAGCAGCCCCGAGTCCTAGTAGAGCTAAGGACTCAGTGCTTGGGGGCTACAGTGTGCAATTTTTTTCTATACAGCAATTGAGTTCAATTTCAAAGCAAAGCACCTATCTTAGTCACAAGTCACCACAGACAGGTGCTTGGGGGCTACTGCAATAGGAGGATGCTAGAAAGCATAAAGGGTAGAAGTCAAAAAGCTTACGTTATGAATCATGTGAATAGACCTGAGGGCTGCTTGCTCGCCATCCTTTAGTCTGGCGGATTGATCATTCAAGTCGACTGCTTGAGCATAAGCCTCAGAGAAAGACATATTATCAGCCACCCGAAGTCGACTGTAGTCAATAGAGGACTTGGCCTTTTCGTTTGGTTGAGCTACAGGAGCCGCCTTCGGAGGAGCCGGATGAGCTTGAGGCGCGGCGACAGGAGTCCCAGTCCCAGAGGAGGGCTGGACCATCAGTGGAGTCGACTCCCGAGTCCTTGAAGGGGACTCGGGAATAGTGGGAGCTGTAGTTGCACCGGCAGATGCAGGAGTGGAGGGACCTGTCCTTGTGCTTGTTGTCTGAGAAGCCGAAGGAGGGACAGGCCCACGAGCCGATGTGACGTCAGTCATGCTTGGGAGTTTGGTGACCTTGACACAAGGCCAAGCCCTGAGGAGGATAAAGTCAGAAGTCAGCAACAAATCTAGTGGAAAGGAAAAGCAGAAGTCATTTGAATGCAAACAAAGTAAACAGAGAAATCATACCCAGCGTTAGTTTCCAGGTCGAAAGAGGCCTGACAGTCTGAAGAGGGCATAGACATGCCAGAGTGGTAGGAGTCGTCTTTTCTAGGAGGAGAAGTCGACTTCCGTTGGTGCGAAACTGGCAAGGGGTCAGGAGCCTCTGCAGGCCCATCGAAGCGCAATTTCCTCTTCCTGGCAGCAATCACACTCTGCACGCGTTCTTCAGGCTTAGCAGGCGAATGGGTTGATCCAAGGACTCGTGAAAGGGGTACCTTGGGGACAGCCTCTCGAGACCCATTGTTATTGGAAGCTTGGGGATGAAGAGGAGTGACTTTTCGCAGCTGAGGACTCTTCAGATAAGGGTGGCTGAGCAACAGCAGTGCCAGAAGTCGTGTGAGCTTGCTCAGTAACAGGAGCCTCCGGGGAGTACTCGCCCTCATTTGTATCCTCTTCAACAGGAGCCTCTGGAGAGGACTCCTCATCATCATCATCACAATCATTTACAGCGGGGGCCTCCTGAGAGGACTCCTCGTCTGCATCTTCATCAGCATCCTCTGCCATAGTAGTTTGCTCTGTGACAGGAGTCTCCTCTTCAACCTCAGCCTCAGCTTCAGCTTAAGTTCTAGTACCAGCTCCAGAGGTCGGCTTCCAGAAGGAGTCGGTGAGCTACAAGAGAGAGTCAGAGAAAATGAGTTAGCAAGTGATACAGGGAAAAGAAAGTTAAAGATGCAACAAAGTAGCAAGCTTACATCAGGAGCTGGATTGGTGGAGCAGAAGGGCTGGAGCCCAAAATGCGCTTGGTCCTTCACCGGCTTCCCGGTCAGCGTTTTGATGAGCCGACCAAGTTTAGGACCATCTGACAGTTGCTCCGTCACCCGGAGATCGTCACCTGCGCAGCGAGTATACGTACAAATAAGCTGAGTCCTATGACTCAGCGGCTGAATCCTCCAGGTGGTCCAGTATCGGACAAGATCCATGTTTTCCAAATTGCGAGATAGAAGAGCTCGAATTCGGACGATCAAAGACTCGACTTTTGGCCGAGCGGTCTCCGGGCACCTAGCCTTCATAAGGGGAGTCGCCTCGAGGTGATCCTCAGAGAATAGAGGGAGTCAGGGTTCATCTGCAGGAGAAGTGTCCTTGCAGTAGAAGAAAGTTTTGTGCCAGTCCTTGACACGATTAGGGAAGACAGGTTTGGGAAAGACAGAGTGGAGGCGACGTTGAAGAGCGACGGCGCCGCATTGTAGAAGGGGGCCGCCAGATGTTTCAGGTTGGGGATTGCAGTAAAAGAGCTCAAGCCAGAGATCGAGATCGGGCTTGATTTGGAGATAATCCTCACATAGAGTGACGAAATTGGATAAGGTAAGGATGGAATTGGGAGCCAAGTCATGAATCCGCAGCTTATAGAAGTCAAGGAGCTGGCGGAAGAAGAGATTACCCGGGGGCATGAATCCGCGGAACAGGTGTTCTGAGAAAATCACAACCTCATCCTTCGCGGGAGCGGCCACCACCTCATTCCCCGGGGCCCGAGCCTTTACATTGGATGGAAGAAGGCCAATCAGCCGATGTGTCTTCAGTTTCTCAGCCGTAATCATGGATCCTCCCCAATCGGCAGAGATCGACCGCTTCGATGTAGAGGATTTGGCGGCGGCGGCGGCCGCGGCAGCAATGTCAACCGTCCTGCTGGACGAAGAGGCCTTGACCTTGGAAGCTGCCTTGGAGCGCTTGGGTGCCATGGCAAGCGGGCGGTGCGTGCTGTGCGCGGGAAGGGAAGGAGCAAAGAGAAAGGGAATTTTGAGGCAAAAGGGACAAGTGAGGGTTTTGGATCCTATCCTCTGCAATTTATAAGAAGGGAAAAACCCTAGACAGTACAGTAACGGTCCATGACAGATATGTGGATAACGGTTCAGTGGCTAAAAGCCAGATAGGAAATGATAAGGGAAATTAAAGTCACAGAAGTGGAAGGAGCCGGCTTGTCTCAGAATGGCGAGTCCTGTGACAGTGAGAGTTAATAAGAGTCAAGTTCTTCAGTCTTTGTTCACAAGAGTCATAACAAACTCGGCCAGCTAATGCAAAGGCAAGAGTGGTGACTTGAACAAGGGGTGAGGATAGACTCATTTTATATATGTGTTATATTTTTATGCAGGAATTCATCTTGGAGCTAGTAGCAAGCAACTTCTGAGCCTGTGGCTCAGATCGGAGAAGTCGAATCAAGAAGTCGAACCGAGGAGTCGGAGGAAGCCGCCAAAGCTGTGCCCAAGATAAATTCGGGGGCTACTGATGGGGGGATACTTCATAGGTAGGCCCATGGACCCGGAAAGTAGACCCGCCAAGACCAAGAAGGCCAAAGCCGAGTCACGCATCAAGTCGCATGGGCTGGGCTGGAGACAAGCCGACCAAGGCCCATGACGGGAAAGGAACCCGTCAGGAAGGAGTCCAAGTACAACCTGGAGTTCTAACTTGGAAGACCAAGACGTAGAGTAGGACTCCGTATTCTAGTGTGACTCGGTGCAAGTTGTAAGTCCAGGGACCCCGCCACCTTTATAAGCGGGGTCCTGGACCTTAGATCGATAAGCCGAACAAGTTCTAAGCAATCCATAGTCGCCGACTCCCTAGAGAGGAGCCAGAGCCTTGTAATCGAGATTAGATCCAATCAATAAAGAGAAGCAGGAAGTAGGTCTTTACCTCGATCAAGAGGGGCCGAACCTGGGTAAATCTGTGTCCTTTAGCGAGATTAACCTCTCCTACGTACTTCGATCATCAATGGCCCCAGAACTCACCTTCTCAGAGGAAGGACTTGCCGTGACAACCCCACGACACGGCCCAAGCCTTGGAGTGATGCATCCCAATAGACGACAAAGTCTTTGGCGGTGTCTGGAAGGACAAGCACCGGTGTGGTGGTGAGCTTGACCTTGAGAGTTTGGAAACTCTCTTCAGCTTTGTCTGACCACACAAACTATTTGTTCTTCTTAAGTAGGTCAGTCAAGGCTTTGGCTATTTTGGAAAAGCCCTCGATGAATCGGCGGTAATAACCCGCCAACCGAAGGAAGCTTCGGATATCTTTGACGGACTTGGGAGTTGGCCAATATAGGATTGACTGAATCTTGTCAGGTATAACCGCTACTCCAGTAGCTGACACCACATGACCAAGGAAAATGATCTCCTGTAGCCCAAACTTGCACTTAGAGAACTTGGCATAGAGACGATGATCACGAAGCTTGGTCAGAACTAGCCGAAGATGCTCAGCATGTTCTTCTTCGGTTTTGGAGTAGACAAGGATGTCATCAATGTAAATTATGACGAACTTGTCGAGATACTCGTGGAAGATGGAGTTCATTAGCCTCATGAATGTAGCCGGAGTATTTGTGAGGCCAAAAGACATGAAATTGTACTCATATAACCCACAACGGGTAGTGAAAGCCGTCTTTGGAATATCCTCCTTTCTGATTTTTATCTGATGGTAGCCTGACCTCAGATCCATCTTGGAGAATACTTTTGCACCAGATAGCTGATCGAACAGGTCATTCATTCTGGGAATAGGATATCTGTTCTTGATGGTCACTGCATTCAGAGGGCGGTAATCAACAACCAAGCGAGGAACATTTGTATCCCTCTTCTTGACAAAGATGACCTGGCAGCCCCAAGGTGAGCTACTCGGACGGATGAATTCTTTTTCCAGCAGCTCATCAAGCTGCTTCTTTAGTTCAGTTAGCTCTTTCGTTGGCATACGGTAGGGCCTCTTGGAAATTGGGGCAGTTCCCGGAACCAATTCAATAACAAATTCCACACTTCGATCAGGTGGCATGCCAGGTAACTCCTCCGGAAAGACATCGGGGAAGTCACACACCACGGCAACCTCATGCATTTCAGGCGGTGTGTGCCTTCCAAGAAACATAGGCTGATTTCCGGGGATAGAGGGTTGGCAGCGGATGGGGTTGCGGACGAAGGGGACCAGTAACTTACTAGCCCGATAGTTGGGTGAACCACTGTGACCGACTTGGCAGCACAATTCAAGTTAGCATGATATTTGACTAGCCAGTCCATACCCAAAATGACATCTATACCATCTGCCTTCAGGGCTATCGGCTGGAAAGGGAAAGACCAGTAGCCTATAGTGATCTGGACGTCTGGAGCTATCCAGTCAGTTTGCCAACTAGAACCTGGGGTTTTAACCACTAGTGGGTTGTCCATATTTACGAACGGTATCTGATGGTTGTTTGCATATGCTATGGACATGAATGAATGCGATGCTCCAGAATCAAACAAGACTGAAGCTGGATGATCATTAATTCGAAGCGTACCCATGAGAACACCGGGGTCCTCTTCAGCTTCTTCGGCAGAGAGGTGGTTCAGGCAGCCACGGCTAGTACTCACAGCCTTAGCTACGGGTGTAGAGGGTGCTGGCATAGGTGTTGCGGTAGCAGGTGCCTTTCCAGGGCAGTCCCTTGAGTAGTGACCGGGTTGGCCACAGCTGTAGCAGGTGAGCCTCGGCGGTGCAGGCAGCTGAGGGCGGAAACCACTTCCATTCGCATCCAAGGTTGAGGTAGCTGGGCGAGGCGGGGGTGGCTTGAACCCTGAAGACTTTGGCGCGAAGGGCGCCTTAGGCACAGCACTGTAGGGCACAAATACCCGGCGCTTCTTGCCCTCAGAAGAACAGGAGCCCTGGTGGTCCCCCTGCGAAGGCCTCTTGGAAACCTCCAGTTCCTTCCTACCCTGCTCCAGAGCAAGGTTGTACAGCTCCTGGTAAGACTGGAACTTGAAGGGCAGTAGTTCATGACGGAGTCGCGGAGTCAGTCCCTTGCGGAACAGATACTACTTGTCTTCATCATTGGTCACGTCCCGGGGGGCGTAACGAGAGAGGTGGTTGAACTCACGCCCATAAGCTTGGACGTCCATGCGTCCCTGGGTCAGCTCCAGGAACTCCCTCCTTTTCAGGTAGTGCGGAATTTAATCCAAGTGAAGGTATGGCCAGCCGCAACCATGGACACATGGCTTTCCCACCAGGACCCTGCGGCTCCAGTCAGCAGGTAGGTGGCAAAGTTCACTTGTTCCGCCGCCGGAACATGCAAGGCAGTGAACTTGCGCTCGAGAGCACGAAGCCAATCATCAGCATCCAGGGGCTCCTTAGCATAAGCGAAAGTGGGAGGCTGGGACTTCAGGAATTCAGTGAGGGTGCTGCATTCAGTGTTCCTGCGTGCACCCTGCTGCACCAACTGCGCGAGTAGATTCTCGTTGCGCACACGGCCCTCTTCAATAATCATCAGAACCTCCGCCATAGTGGGTGGCGGCGGTGGATCAGGATTGCTCTGTTCACCACGACGGGTAGGAGCCATTCTGAAGAATTTGAACAATGACATAGTTAGTAAACACCTTCGACAGATAGGATAGATCATTAAGGTGCTTCCAGATATAGATATTGAAGATGGCAAACACTAAGACAGATTTAGACAACCACGGTGACATAACGTCATCGCGGCGATATCAAACGGATATAACGGAGTCGAGACATAACTGGACGGTAGAAACCCAACCCCGAGAACCTAAAACATCGACACCAAACATAAAACAAATAGAGGTAAGAAATCAGAGTAGAGCGAGTTGGATGAGGAGTAAAAAGAATCCTAGGAAGGTTTTCACAACTCATTTTTAGGTTATAAATAGTTTTCAACTAGACTCGACATCGACCAATAGAAAGGGTTTCCTACAGGCAGTCCTGCTCTGATACCAACTTGTAGCGCCCCGACCCCAGAGCTATACACTGAAACGTTGTGCAACCGGTCATGCTACACAATCGAGGGTTACTGGGTTTACCAATCCCAGGCCAAAACTCATTGACAGGCGTGCTCGGAATACATCATCGGCACACAACACCTCGATCATGCCATAAGCTCAGACATCGCTTTCACGTATAACAAAGAGACCAAGACTGCGAAACAACTGGCGCATCACAGACTCTATGACACAAGAGATCATAGTTCAACTCATATATGAGAAATATAGCAAATGTCACAATCAGAGGTCACAGACCCATCATTACATCAAGCGGAAGCAAATATAGTTGTCTAACAACAAGATCCAAATTATGGCCTAAGAGGCCTACAATAACATATCCCAGCCAGCCTATTCCGGTACGTCCCAAGCTGCCACCTGGGAACCCCAGACTACTCGTCGATGTCAATAAAGAACCCACCTTCCAGTTCGGTGACGTCCTCCTCTGAAACATATAATAATCAACAAAGCAAGGCTGAGTACGACGTACTCACAAGAATTAGTAGGGTCATATAGGCCCGATGCTGACGGAGGTTCTAATGCTGTATAATGTAGCTGGTTTTGCATAAAGCTAGTTTTCCATTTTAAAAGACATCAGGACCCTTTGCATCGTCTACTCAGAATGTTTTCCGAAAAGGGATAAGAGAGTAAACTTTTCATCGCCAGTTCTCATCGAACCATTTGTAGCCAACACCAACTCATCTCCACCAAGGCACTCCTCTCGAATCACCCTCGAGGAAATGAACCTTTACCACACGTTGATTATGCAACCTCTAGCTGCCATATCAATTACGTTCAGGTTTTCTATGATCTTGTCGTCTATCCCCAAGTCGTCCATAACCGCGGACACGGCTTTTCGAAAAGATTAAACCCTGTAGGGGTGTACTGTTTTTATCCATTGGTACCGTCCGACCCCTTGCCTGATCATTTAGCTCTCTTCCGGGGAAAGCTGGCAGGGCGGGCGCGGTTAAACCTTTACCTCGCATGAGACTATCCAAGGGTCGTCGTGACGACGGGACAAGTTCAGTGCGTATTTCAACACCCTGCCCCATCGCCACTCCTATCTCCACCATCCTCATCACATCATCATCATCATCATCATCATCATCATCATCATCATCATCATCATCATCACCGACCACACACTCGCAAATGGAAAGCGCAAACTAGAGGACCCTTGGATACGCCCGCGCAAGTTATTCAGTTAGAAAGGGGCCCATACCCCCACCGTTGGTAGCACGCTAGTCTTGGTTCAAGAGGTAAAGAACTCGCACCTAGGGGCAGGAACGAGACAAAACACCATCCCCGATGGCAACTCATCCCAGCCTTCTTAGCAATTTAATTAAGCATCACACGTATCCACCATGCCCAAATCATTCCATCAACACCATCAGTATGGAATTTAATCAACGAACATAACTAGCATACGACTAAGCATGGCTAAGCATATAAATACCACCATTATATCTTTGTCTCCGGCCAACACATCAAACCTAGGGTTTATAGGAGGGGAATCATGTGATGGTTCAGGGGATAAACATGCATTCATAGGATACTCTACATCTTGATCAAAAGAGACATTTGAATTGCATGCAATATTATGGTGGATAAATAAAGTTTGTAAAAACAATTGGATGCTAGATGCCAAGAAGGTTAGGTTAGTTCTTGCCTTGCTGATAGTACTGGGCGCGTTGATCGTCGAGGTATTGTGGTGGAACCTCGACTCCTGAATCTAACAAAACACAACAATAACAGGAAACGAAATAAATAACACGAATACAAGGTGCAATGCACAATCATGATGAGATGGTCAATTCATGCATTGAATTCATATTGGGCATGTCCCACAAGTTAAATGGAACCCCTAAAATAAATATCGCAATTAACGAGTCAAAACTCCATATTTAACTTAGTGAATTGCATTATTATTCAAAATGTCCAGTACTGAATTATGGTTCCTAAATGCATGAAAATGACATTATTAGATAGATATTTTCCTACTGATCGTTTTGGTACTTCGTTTGCAATTTTCCGATTAACGATGAAGAAATGGTGATTTAAACGGTTATGCAATTTAAATCATTTTAACCAATTCGAAAATGACATCAAAGTAAAAGTTATTTTCATATTGTGAAACTAACATGGCTAGATAGCATTTGTTTTGCTGGTCATTTTGGTATATCATTTGCAATTTTTGAATTAATATTCATCAAGTTATGATATTTTTAATAATTGATTTAATTCTGCCATTTTACCTATTTTTATTAAACAGCACCAATATTACATCTAAATTTCTCTCCAATTACATAAACTTGTAGATCATTGTTCACTGAACATTTTGAGAGCTTATTCATAATTTTTGGATGAGTAGAACTCAAGTTATGCAATTTCCAAAATTTGAATTAAATCTGCCATCTCTGTTTTTATTAATTATAGGCAATTTATTTTGGTCCATTAATTCAACCAATGGCACTAACAGATAGATAATTTCTTCCTAAGCATTTTGATATATTATTTGCATTTTTTGGACTTATGGTTCAAAAGATATGCAATTTCAAAGTTCAAATTCAATTTCTGCCTTTTAACTAAATCCCAGGAATTATTGCCGAAGCGTTTTTCACCGTGGGCTGGGCTAGCCCGTGTCGCTGACTACCGGGCCCAGGCCACGCTGGCGTCCACGTGGGCGGGGCGGCCCACGGTCAGGTTTGACCGTGGCGCTTGCCAGGACCGGCGCGACGCCGCGGTGACCGACGGTGGCGTCGAGCATGCCCTCGTCGGCACGGTGAGCGCGGGGTGTAGCTAGGGGTTGCACTCGACGCATAGCACTACGGGGAGCCTAGGATGGGTGGCGCCGCCATTTATCAGTCGTCGGAACGACGGCTACGTCCTCGACATGCGGCGGCCGGCGACGACAAACGTGGTCACGACGAACTAGTGAGTGGGGGGGAGGAGGGAGTAGGTCTCCGAGGACCGCGTGCTCACCCTCGTTGCGTGGGTGCGCTCGGCGGCGGCAGAGGAGGGCTGGAACGGCGGTGGTTCGCGAAGGAAGGCGGCGGCAGTGCCGGTGAATACGAAGATGACGGCGTCGATCCCCAGCCCCCGGGTTCGATTCCTCCTAGCCGAAGGACGAGGACGACGAGGCGAAAACAGTGGCGTTCTCAGCCGGCTCTGGGGCAGCTCCTGTCGACGGCGATGCGGCGGCGGCTCGGTTTAGCTCACGGCCATGGCGCCGCTCGATTTAGGGTTGCTGCACGGGGGGGGGGGGGGGGGGGGGAGAAGGAGGAGGAGAGAGAGCAGGGCGCCGCGGGGAGTGCTCTTATCCTCCAAGGGGGGCCAGGGAGCGAGGAGGAGGCAGAGGAGGCCACGGCGACGGCGCTCGTGGCGGCAGTGTTCCCCCTGTCACCACAGTTCAAGATGGTGCTGACAGGTAGGGCCCACCTATAAGGGATTTATTCTTTTTCTTTTTCCAGGAATTCCAGTAGGGTTTAGGTATTTAATTGAGGCCCTTAACTATTTTCAAAAATTCTGGGAAAATTCACAGAGCCATAATATATTATTTGGAACCTGTGGTAAAATTTGCAGCCCATTTGGAAAATATTTCCTGTGTTAACAGTTCACAATTTGCCCTCTTGCATTTTAGGGCTTTATTCAAATATTTGCATGTGCCATTGCATTAAATTTGGCAACAATTATATTTGTAGTTGTAGGAACTTCCTGGACAAATATGGGGAATTAAATTGAGAGTTTGTTCACCATTCACATCATCATATTTGGTTTCTTAATTGTTGCTCCTTTATTTCATGTGAAGCAAATATGGATGAGGGATGCCATGATGCAAATGAGATGCAAAAAGTGAAAATTTTACTCATATTTTCTGGTACCAAAAGTGGGGCTGTTACACGATGCCGGGGTTGTAGTCGTTGTACTGCCGTCCCGCCAGCGTCGGAATTGTAGCCATATCAGCTGTAGCATCACAGCACCACCACTGAAAAACCATTAGCAGCAACAACACCAAATCAACGCCGGGTTGCGTCTGTCACCGGCACTGCCGCCACAGAATTCTGTGGCGCACCTGGCCTGGTGCGCCACAGAATTCTGAAAAAATTCAAAAAATGCAAAAAAAATATAAAAAGTTTTCAAAAAAATTCAGAAAAATCAAAATATGAAATAATATGAAAAATCCTAATTATTTGAATTTTTTCAGATTTTTTGGACATTTTGAACTAATACCTTCCCGCTAGGTCACCCATCCTCAGATTGCTCCAACTTCTAAGTTCCACCCACTTCACCTACCCTTCTGCTACTCAAGTTCTTATTGATATATATATCATATGAATCCTCTTAAGTCTTGTATGTGTATATGTTATGTATGTGTTATAAATGTGTGTTTTTAAATTTCAGATTTTTCAAAAACTTCTAAACTTTCAAAAGGAGATTCAAAAGTTTCAAAAGATCCAAAAAATTCAAAAAACTTAATTTTTTTAAAAAACTTTAAAAAATTCAAAAAATTCAAAAAACTTATTTTTTAAAAAAACTTTAAAAAAATCAAAAAATTCAAAAAAGAACTTTAAAAAATCCAAAAAATTCAAAAACTTATTTTTTAAAAAAAACTTAAAAAATTCAAAAAATCCAAAATTTTCAAAATACTTATTTTAAAAAAAACTTTAAAAAATCCAAATTTTCAACAATCTTCTTTGTTATAATTTTTTTTGGAATTTTCGAAATTTTTATTTTTTTATTTTTTTTTGAATTTTTGAATTTTTTTGATTTTGTAGAAAAAAATCGTCTGTTTGAAATTCTTTGGCGCATCCTTGGCATTGGTGCGCCACAGAATTATTGGGCGGGATTCTAAATTTTGAATCCCGCCCAATAATTCTGTGGCGCATCCTTGGCATTGGTGCGCCACAGAATTGTTTTCCCTTTTTTTGATTTTTTTATTTTGCTGGGAAAATTCTTCTGTTGGCCATAACTTTTTTTTGGTTTGGAATTTGAGGATTCTGTGAATTGCTGACCGGGTAAACCCGGTGGGATCGAATCCGAAATTTTCTCTAGTTTTTTTTAAGGTATTATACGCATTTTTTCGACGTCGTATGCAAAAGTTATGCCCGTTTTACATTTTTTAACGGGTTTTTGCAAAAAAGGTCAAAATTCATATTTCAAAATTTCTATACCTACTAGACACTCAAACCTAACTACATGTCAAAGGATTTTATTTATTGAAATTTTTATCATTTTCTTTTACTTCCTACAAAACTAAAAAGGCGATCCACGGGGGGGGGGGGGGGGGGGGGGGGGGGGGGGGTGGGATTTGGAAAAAAAACATCTGTGGCGCACCAAACTTGGTGCGCCACAGAAAGTCAGCTTTCTGTGGCGCACCAGCCACAGTGCGCCACAGAATGTCACTTTTCTGTGGCGCACCAGCCACGGTGCGCCACAGAATGTCCCCAGATGGATCCTAACACAATGATTGTACGTGGGACCCACAAAAATTCTGTGGCGCATGGGTGGGCATGCGCCACAGAAATCTGGCTTTCTGTGGCGCACCGTGGCTGGTGCGCCACAGAAAGTCACATTTCTGTGGCGCATGTGGCCAGGTGCGCCACAGAAATGTGACATTCTGTGGCGCACCGTGGCTGGTGTGCCACAGAAACATATTTCTGTGGTGCACGAATTAACGGTGCGCCACAGAGTGCCAACCTCCCTATAACCCATTCTGTGGTAGTGTGTGCACCATCCCGTTGAAATCAAGGTTGAGCGGAGGAGGCGCAGAAGCTCGTGATCGAGCAGAGCTCGAGAGGGAGCCGAGCTGGCAGAGGTGAGGCCGCGGGAGCAGCCGGAGGCGGAACTCGCCATGGAGCAGGGGATCAAGCAGGAGGCTTGAAGAGAGGCCATAGTCGTGTCGAGAGCCAGCGGAGAAGGCCGGGCAGCACCGGTCGGTGTCGGGTTAGGGTTAGAGTTCAGCAAGGGGCGACCAACTGGAGCATGACAGAATAGGGTTTAAGTGGGACATCGGTGGAGAAAGCCCAGGCGGAGGCGTACCGGCGACCGGAGGCGTAGGAGATGGCCGGCAACGGCCGGAGCCGTGGGTGGCGGCCGGCGGCATCGCCAGAGAGGAGAAGGGGATCGAGCAGAGCACGCGAGAGAGAGATGAGAGAGTGGCTCGGTCGGTTGACTGACCCGAGCCAGTTTTGACTTGGTTCAACCAAGTTGGACCAAGGGCATTTTAGTCATTCCACAAACCAAATTCAAATTCAAAAAATGAAAATTCAAATAAATACCTAAAAATAAGTTTAAAATATGTTTTCAACTCAAATTTTTATAAGGATTCCAAATATGATTTTTATTCTATTTATTGAAAACGTTTTATTGAGTGGAAAATTCAAAGATCCTTAAGTGGATATGATTTGAATTATTTTCCAAAGTAAATTATTTGAAAAGATTTCTTGTGTGAATAATTCAAAGATCCTTAATTGGACATGAATTGAATTATCCTCAAAAAAAATTCAAGGATCCTTAAGTGGAAATGAATTGAACTATTTTCATAAACAATTATTAAAAAAAAAGAAAAACAACTTGAGTAATAAGCTCAAAGTTTATGTTTTGAACTTTATTACATTCTATAAATGACTGTCCTGTTACTCATCCTAGGTAAAACACACAAAGAAGAATCCATCTAAAATCATTCACCCTTGTGTTGATAATATTTGAAAGTTAGTCAAGTAAATAAAATTTGAATAAATAACTACTTCATGTTGTTAATGAAATGTTTTCCTGAAGGCATTAATTTTGATGAGTTAAAATTGCAAATCTTGTTTTTCTAGCAAAGAGAAAAGTATTTACTTGAATAAAATAAATTCTTTACCTCAATAAAAGTGGTAAATACTTAATTCTAGATATCGTAACAATTCAAAGTAATTTAACCAACCCACAAATCATAAAAACACTAACTAATCCTTAACCCCTAAAATCACTTCAGATATCAAAGTATCACATAAAACAAAGCCTACACTTGCGAGCTTGGGTATTTTTGGGGATTTTACGATGCATCTCATATCTATGCATAATAGCATCTTGACAGTGTTTCAGTAGTCCTTACCGGTACTACATTGCTATTTTCATATCTTGGGGTTTTATCGCGAACCCTAGAACCCCGAAGGACATGAATTGCCACCTTTATCATAGGCAAGTTCATTCTTGCATACCGTTTGATGTATTTTTATGAAAGTACTTGCAAAGTTACTTATACGTTCCTTTCACTTGAATCAAAAAGAAAAGATATTTTTGAATGATGTGGTATATACTATTGGTTGGCGGTGGACCAATGGTAAGATGAATAGGTACGGTGTTCCATCGTATGGGAAGGTATATATCCTTAGGAATTAATAACCCATGTTCCAGTGATCCTTTCGCCATAGTGAAAGCATCAACCAACGGACTTTGTATGGGCGGGGTCAGTCAGAGGCTTCTTTTCTCATCCGCATATCCTCGGCAGGCCTACACCGGGTTGGGTCGTTGCGGCGGCCAACATCATGGAAGCGCGCGTTCTTCCTGCCCGATGGGGTAATTGGTGGGGAAGCTCGGGAGGGGTGATGGGTATGCGTGGAACATGATTCCCCTACCGCATCATAAATGGGCGGATGTGTGTTGATTTGGGAGAAGCTCCACATGGCTGGATGTCCTGAGCCTTGGCTATAACACTCATGGAGTGTAAAGAGAGCATATATAGGGTCAGGCAACTGTTGGGTAAAGTGATGCAACTCTGCAGAGTCAAACAACAAATTTGTGATATCACAACTGTGTTCCCGGAATGGAACTACGAGATCGAGGCCGGAATGGAGTCCCATTTGGATTCACAAGACCGGTGGAGGGTGTGGACATAGTTTTCAGAATAAAATCTATCCTTTGAAGAAATGTTTGCAAAAACTTGCATCTATGCCTAAGACCTGAGGTTTTGGCAGTAGCTAATGCATGAAACACCTTATCTCTATATATTCTGAACTTGCTGAGTAACGTTGTTACTCACCCCTTCCCATTTGACCCCCTGCTCAGACTTTTGGAGCCATCGGAAGAGATGTCAGATATCCATCATGGCATCAAGGAGGTCTTCCACAAGGAATCAAGTCGACCTGGTGGAGCTTGAAGGAGTTGACCGCTACTTCACCAACGAAAGAATGATGACAACCATGGCAATGGAGTGGCAATGACAGCAGTGTCAATGGCATACACAAAGACCACACTGCCAATGGAGGAGACAACCACTATTGGAAGGAAGAGTACAACCCTGGATAAAGATGTTCCAGATGGAATAGATTAGGGCTATGACAATAGTAGTAGTGGATTAGGATTAGAGCTAGAGCTAATCTCCAGCTTAGTGATACGAATTGGATCTTTTCTGAATTTCATTTGTAGGAGACCTGCTTTTATATAAAGGAGGTTCTCAAGATTTTGTATTGAATATTGTTGTAATCCTATAGTGTACCTTGGACCTGCTATGTTTCTGTTGTACTACTCTGAGGGATGTAATATTCACGGATAAGTCCTCCTATGAGTTTTATGTCAACGACTTGCGCACTACAACATGCAGTGGTGTGCTGGGTCACCGCAGATGGTATCAGAGCAAAAGCGACCTTAGGTTTAAAACCCTTTTAGGAGACTTGTAGGTTGGTAAAGACTATAGGAAGTTATTTTATCTACTATATTTTTCTATAACTTATGGTGGTTATTCACCTGAGAATAATAACATCATATTTATATAGAGTATTCTTATCTATTCTTCTACAGGTATAATAATTATGTGTCTTGTTTCTTTCTAAAACTGGTATACCACTTGAGGTAATGCCATATACCATGACTATACCAAATAGAGTTACATCCAAGTCGGTGATATCTATGTGGTATCATTGATAAGAGTATCCTATGAAGTAGATCCCTATCATGAGGTGATGATGGAGGAAGAAGAGAAGAGAAGAGTATGATAGTAGTGAATTGGATGTACTAAGCCATGCAATATGCAATGAGAGACCATTTCATGGAGGTTATGGAGCAGTACACGTGTCCAAAAAGTGAAATATTATGGTATTCATGTATACCAATTAGGGTTGCATGCAGCGTCCCGCCAAAGTCCCGCAAAAGAAGATTACAACACAAATCAACCGAAATCACTACGGATCAATTAGTACTAAGCCTTCGTTATTTTTCAGTTTGCGGGATGGATTCGGGCGCCGCGCTGCAACCCTAATACCAATAGTACACACACGAGTGATTGAGAGGTCACATAAGGATACACTTGCTGAGATGAAGAAGTATGGAAGTATACCAAGGTATGAAGACGAAGTTCCATGCCAAGAAGACTTAGTTCCTTTTGAACTAAGATGGAGATAGGTATAATTAGACACTAGGTCAGAGTTATCCAATTGTGAATGGTCAATTGTGGTAAATACCTTGAGTGAAGGATAAACCTGTCCCATAAGACAGTGAGGCAAGAGTTGTTATAGGTCTATAAGGTAATATACCTAACTTGTAGTGTATAGCATCTAAGCCTAGGTACTTGAGATGTTTTTACTCAAAGTACTACTTCTTTTATGGGCTTATGGTGCATGAGTGATATATAACTATATTTGGATTTTATTGGTTCTTATTGGATTTTTGATTGACTAGATCTGGACATGAAGTTTGAACTTGATGTGCAAATGCATGTTGCAACATTTTGTTCTTTCTTGATGTTACTGGTCTAGAGGGTAGATAGGTTACTATGAGAGCGTTCTGAGTGGTCAGATTTGAGGCAACAATGGAAGTTCATGAAGAGAAGGTAGTCAAGAGGACATAAGTCAATGAAGCTACTAATGGGGATAGACCATGTTTCACGTCATATTAGGATTTGGAGAGATATTCTACTAGTATAAGGAAGGATGAAGGAACAAAGTAAGTTTGACCAAGAGTGTTACAAGTAGCTGGACAAGGATCTACCAAAGATGATGCAAGGAAAACTACATTAGGGGACATAACCAAGAAGGAATGTTATGAAGTCTTTGCATATCTAGTCATGAAGTCTTTCCATGGGAGTTCAAATTCAAGGATGAAGCAGGAAAATATGCAGAATATGTATGGATTTGTCGTAACTTTATGGAAGAGGTTATATTTGAAGCAATAAGGAGATATTGATACTACTTGGATCGAGTTTGAGAAGGAGTCTAGCAATACTTATGTGTCTAAGAGTATCATAAGGTTGAAGAGAAAGGAGGCTGAAGGTTGGAAGAACATGGATATTTTTAGTTCTTAAAGAATAAATGGGAAGTTAATCATCTATTCTGAGGCATTACTAGAAACATGAGCGGAGAAATTAACCGTCAAACAAGAGTTCATAATCAGAGATTGGACAATTACAAGAAGATAACTTGATGTTGGATACCGAGATAGTTTACAAGAAAGAGTTGATGAGAAGGACATCCAACAAATGAGGATAAATCATGAGATGAGGGAAGTGAAGTATTTGGATGGAAGTACGTTAAAGTTCCAGAAAGGACATATCAATCATGTCAAGAAGTGAATTTACAAAATTTAATATTGAAGAGAACATCAGGACCATGGGAGAAGAGTCTATTTTGTCGTGGATTGACGATAAGTCAAGAAGGTGGACCGATTTGGAAGAAGGTAGTTCACACATATGATGCCAAAGTACCAAAGTCATAGTCTATATCGGGAGTAACTATGGAGAAAGTTGTATTACCAAGAGGATGGACATCTTAGAGCCAACCATTGAGATGGTAGACATACCATGTGTTCTTTTGGAAACTGTTGGAAACCTGATAATAGTATCTCTTTACCGGAGGACGATACTGGGGATCCACAATATGTTGGATATACCTTGTGTTCTTCCTGAGACCATGAAGTATAGATAGTGGAAGTTTAAGCAGAAAGGTGAGTTACAAAGCCCAATTGAATGGAGTTGACTGAATGAAGTTTGACCAACAGAAGAGTCATAACGGAGGAAGTATTAGGAAACTCCAAGGGGGAGAGTGAACAAGTGTATTGGATAGTACTTGGTTTAAAACAACACAAAGTTCAGAAGAATCATTTGTACTGAGATAGTGTTGAACTGATTATCAGTGCTCTAGAAGTCTTCGGAAGGATGAGCATTGTTGGAAATATTTATCAGATTCTAAAAGTCAAAGAGGCAGTTAAGATTTGGAGGTTGGAAGTCACAAAGAATCCAGTGCTCATAGGAGCTATGATTAGAGGGTCTACATGAGATGGAATAAAAGGAACTAGAGTTCAAGGATAAGAAAGTATACCGTATCAATGCCGGGATACAAGGAGATTGACATAGAAAGGATTGTTCACCTGATTACAAGTGATGGGAGGACTACCTGTAAGATAGAGTGTTCATGGTTGGATGGATTACCTATGACTAATTCATCTGAAGGAAGCAAACCACTTAGGAAGAATTATGTTCTATATAGCCAGTAAGGACAGTTATCTCAGAGGATCTGGAACTTAGGCGATGAGCTTACTATCAGAAATGAAGTCTTTATAGTCTTTTGATTATAAGGAAGTATACCAACAATCATACCTAAAGTTCTTATTAGGAGGTAGAAGAGGATCTTCGACACAGGCTTATAAAGCCAGGGTTATGCAAGGAGTCTGAATTGGATGATTCGAAACACATGAGGAGTGTGGACAAGGGATCACCTAGATCTACGTCCACTTCAGCAAGGAATTTGGAGAATCAATATCTGTAGAAGTTCATTCTACTTATCTCTACGTGAGAGGAGTCAAAACTTCGGGACGAAGTTTAGTTTAAGGGGGAGAGGATGTAATACCCCATAGTTCAAAGACCCGAAGGGTAGATTTAGAATTTGTGCATTCGCATAGCATGCATCTAAAAATGCGGGAAAATTTCGCGCTTTTGAAATAAAGAATATAAAGTGATCGATGTTTCGCTTGACTCGATGAGTTAGGGTTAGATCATCCTGTCAAGTGTAATAAACCTCGAGATAAGCTTTATGCAAAAATGAAATTGAAATCACAATAATAAGATATTAGTTTTTGCTCGATAGACTAATTGGTCAAATTAGTCGATTGTCGAGGTGTGAGGATATTAGACATGACCTTTCCTAATTCTCAACATTTTTAACACAATTAAATAATATGAAAAGATATAATTCGAATCAATTGAACACTTCATCGTTCAACATCATTCTGTATCCATTATCATCTTATTACCACATTCACATCAATATCATCACATAAGAATTACTTTCTCATCTCAAATCATAAATACCTCCAAATTAAATTATCATCTCATCATCTTATCTTTACACACATTATCAAATCCATACCTCACCATCTTAAATATCTTTCCATAAACCTTTAGGATCATAATGTCCAAAGTCCAATGAAATATAAACATGATCTTATTTAAATCTTACAAGTTCCCAAATTGAAAGAATATTACATAAATAAATACCTCTCAATTACCACTTCAAATAGAATGTCCAAAAAGTATTTGGATACAACAAATACAATTTAATTCAATACAAACTCTACCAATTAATGAAACAATTAATATTACATATATCCATAAAAAGAAAAGAAGATTACAAAGTAATAAAAAGAAACCTAAATTAAAACTTGATCTTCTCAACTTATCTTGATTTTCTTATCTCCCAATCTTCTCAAATCCATTCCTGCAAGTCAAAACCAGCAAGAAAGAAAGAAAACCACAAGTTGTTCTTAACAACTTATCTAGTTAAACTTGGGTGAAATTTAAAGGCTTTGTGTTATAGAAGTAGTTTGGTAACAAGCCTTGCAACCTTGTTAACAAATTTCTTTTGTATGCATAAAAGCAATTGAATTTCAAATAAAAATAAACAAGGACAAAAGGAAAGTTTCTTATGATTAAAATATTTGCCTTCACCACAAGGGTGAGGCAATTAAATCTTGGATCTTAACTAATGGATATTAAAAACTTACCCTAACATCCAAATATTGACTAGAGGGATCAATATTAAATCAAAGGCAACAATGGATCATTTGAGACATCATGGATCAACTAGACAACAAGAAGGCAACAAGGAAAATGATCCATTTGAGCAAGATACAAAGGCAACATGGGACAAAGGCAACTAGTATTGATCCACATAAATATCTTAGGCAAAGAGGCAACTGATTAATCCCTCTAATCTAATTAAGTTCCTATCAAGAAAAGCCCACATGAAAATAATTCTCCAATGGTATTGTTTACCAAGGAAGAAAGAAAGTCAAATCCCACACTTTTGAAATTACAAAGCCCACTTGATCATCACCACATATATAATTCAAAGCCCACATAAGAAAGAAGCCAAACCAGCCCATGTGAGAGAATCAATCCACAAGCCCATCTAGTAACAAAATCCACTTGGTGTGCCCAAAAATAAATCCTACAAGAGATAATGATCAAACTTGAGTAGATAAGCATGCCACATAAGGGGATAAGAACAATGACTAGGCATGTCTATCCACAAGCAAAATATCTACTATTACTTCAACCCCAAGTAATCCTCATGCTAGGCCTATATAAGGACATGCTTGCCACACATAAAATTCGAATATGCTCTCCATGATATTTCCCACAATTAAAAGAAACAACCAGCCGCACCACACTTTTCTCACATCAACACAATCATATCAGCAGCTAAACATACTCCTCCATATAAGCCATAGCATCTCAAGAACACCAAGAACACCACCAAACCATGACCAATCTTTAGAACAACTTGGAAATAGGTCAAGCAGCGAGGAGGAGCAGGCTAGCCACAAGACGCAGGTTATCATCATTTTCCAGAAGACCAAGCTACTCAACAACAGCAGGTTAATTCTTTGTGTGTGTTAGGCAGAGGAGAGGTGCTAGCAAGTTCTGTAATTGACAGGACAGTGCTAGAAAGAGAGGAGAGCAGGACAACACATCAAGATCTATCCCGAAATACATCTTTAAATCATTCCTATTACCCTTCAACTATATCTCAATGAGGAGGATAGAAGTGTATCCCTCAGTTATGCATAGAAGTGCTATGTATAGCTCATCATAGAGAATTAAAGCACACACTAAGTAAGAATCTGCTCTTATCAAATTGTGCCTCAGCCTTTGCATCATCGGCTAGGCCAATAAATCAAGCACAACATCTATTCTTATCAGTTGCCACCACCAAATCTGTCCAGAAACACATCTCCATATTTCTACATCACAAAAATTATGCATACTAGTCATATGAATATAATTCCAGCAAGCACCAGTGCACCACACATGCACTAGATCATGGTGAACATGTATCTATACCCTGTGCACACTCATCTGAGGCACCACAGGGAGTAGAAATATGCTCAACAGATAAGCACATGGGCACAAATTGATGGAAGATATCCAACAAAGATTAATAAGCTCACAAACAAATCCAGCAAGCCATCAAGCATATAAGTTACCAGACCTAAGCTCAACCAGTAGACAAATATGAGTATAACTTAATTTCTTCAGCTAACAGTGTAGTATAGATTCAGTTTCGTCAGAGTGAAGTTATCACTTTCATCATAGATGCTTGGATGAGGAAACCATCCAAACAGGATCATCACACCACACATCATAGCACACCTAGAGGGAGGCGTTCATCACCAATATGAACTAGGATAATAGCACAACCATCTCAGACCAACCATTTCATCGGCTCGATGGCCGGTCACAAAAGAAGAACTCACCTTGTTGAATATTAGCCAAGGCAGAGCTTGGAGGAGGTGATCTTAAGGTAGTAGACGATGTCGGGGTTGCAGTCGTTGTACTGCCGTCCCACCAGCGTCGGAATCGTAGCCATATCAGCCGTAGCATCACAACACCACCACTGAAAAACCAGGAGCAGCAACAACACCAAATCAACGCCGGGTTGCGTCTGTGCACCATCCCGTCGAAATCGAGGTTGACAGTGTTTCAGTAGTCCTTACCGGGACTACATTGCTATTTTCAGATCTCGGGGTTTTACCGCGAACCCTAGAACCCCGAAGGATATGAATTGCCACCTTTATCATAGGCAAGTTCATTCTTGCATACCGTTTGATGTATTTTTATCAAAGTACTTGCAAAGTTACTTATACGTTCCTTTCATTTGCATAAAAAAGAAAAGATATTTTCGAATGATATGGTATATACTATTGGTTGGCGGTGGAACAATGGTAAGATGAATAGGTACGGTGTTCCATCGTATGGGAAGGTATATATCCTTAGGAATTAATAAACCATATTCCAGTGATCCTTTCGCCATAGTGAAAGCATCAACCAACAGACTTTGTATGGGCGGGGTCGGTCAGAGGCTTCTTTTCTCATCCGCATATCCTCGGCAGGCCTACACCGGGTTGGGTCGTTGCGGCGGCCAACAGCGTGGAAGCGCGTGCTCTTCCTGCCCGATGGGGTAATTGGTGGGGAAGCTCGGGAGGGGTGATGGGTATGTGTGGAACATGATTCCCCTACCGCATCATAAATGGGCGGATGTGTGTTGATTTGGGAGAAGCACCACATGGCTGGATGTCCTGAGCCTTGGCTATAACACTCATGGAGTGTAAAGAGAGCATATATAGGGCCAGGCAACTGTTGGGTAAAGTGATGCAACTCTGCAGAGTCAAACAAAAAATTTGTGATATCACAACCGTGTTCCCGGAATGGAACTACGAGATCGAGGCCGGAATGGAGTCCCATTTGGATTCACAAGACCGGTGGAGGCTGTGGATATAGTTTTCAGAATAAAATCTATCCTTTGAAGAAATGTTTGCAAAAACTTGCATCTATGCCAAAGACCTGAGGTTCTGGCAGTAGCTAGTGCAAGAAACACCTTATCTCTATATATTCTGAACTTGCTGAGTAACGCTGTTACTCACCCCTTCCCATTTGACCCCCTGCTTAGACTTTTGGAGCCATCGGAAGAGATGTCAGATATCCATCATGGCGTCAAGGAGGTCTTCCACAAGGAATCAAGTCGACCTGGTAGAGCTTGAAGGAGTTGACCGCTACTTCACCAACGAAAGAATGACGACAACCATGGCAATGGAGGGGCAATGACAGCAGTGTCAATGGCATACACAAAGACCACACTGCCAATGGAGGAGACAACAACTATTGGAAGGAAGAGTACAACCCTGGATAAAGATGTTCCAGATGGAATAGATTAGGGCTATGATAATAGTAGTAGTGGATTAGGATTAGAGCTAGAGCTAATCTCCAGCTTAGTGATACGAATTGGATCTTTTCTGAATTTCATTTGTAGGAGAACTGCTTTTATATAAAGGAGGTTCTCAAGATTTTGTATTGAATATTGTTGTAATCCTATAGTGTACCTTGGACCTGCTATGTTTCTGTTGTACTACTCTGAGGGATGTAATATTCACGGATAAGTCCTCCTGTGAGTGTTATGTCAACGACTTGCGCACTACAACATGCAGTGGTGTGCTGGGTCACCGCAGGTATACAAGCCAAAGATTAGGAGGTCAATAAAATTAATTATTCATCTTTTCAAATAATATTTGGCATGAGATTGCTCCGAATGACAGAGTTTATACATGTTTGCATGATACTAAGGATATTTGTACCTTTGATACGATTTTCTCAACGATTTACTTTACCTAGGTGTACATTTCTTTATTATTCATTGTTGAATCTTAGCGATAACGTCCATTCACTATCCTTCCAGACTCTGCTTGAGAGGGACTAGGTGATAACTTCTTACTATTTCTTGCTTTGGGAATATATTTATTTTATTTTGTTCACCCATTGTGTACCGCCACGAAGTGTAGTAGACTTTTTTTTTTGCACCAAACTACCTATTGTTTAGGTTTACCGCAACAAATTCTTATTGAAATTCACATGTTCAAGTCTCACAGAATATTTCACTATTCCGTAGCAGCACGCATGCAATTTGCTAGTTACATAATATATTTTTGGGTTAATTGGGTAGATGCCAGTACAATTTCTGGCTATTTAATAAACGCCATTGTAATTTTCATCTTTTAAAAAACACCACTGCAATTTGCTATACATTTCATGGATGCCATTGCGCCACTTAAGCACACGTACAAACCAGTATACTCTCGTATTATATAGCATATACATACGTACGAAATAGCTTAGGGCGTGGACTAGGTCGACACGAACAGAACAGGCCGTGCTTCTTTTCTTCTCCTCGCTCCCAAGTGGCCAAAAGTCCCCCTTTAAAAAAATTGCCAAGTCCCGATTCCCTTAAAAAATAAAAATTCTCTAAAAAAAAGTGGCCAAGTCCCGATCCAACCCTAGAATTGGCGTTGGTAGAAGCCGGAGAGCGTCGACGAGCCCCCAACTGCTCCACACATATAGTCCACACTCACCTCGTCGCCTCTGTCTCCAGTGCGTAGCCGTATTGTGGCCACCATCGTCTTCCTCACACGCGTGGCCACCGCCGGTGTCCTCGCGTCCTGGTTGAACAGATTCCTTAGCTGATTGAGCAGATTCCGTCGCTATATTTGATACGTGTCAAACATATCTATTATTTTTTATTGTTCCATGCTTTTTTATACATTTGCTACATGTTTTTACTATGGTTCCATAGCATTTTTTGGACTAACCTATTAACAAGATGTCCAGTGCCAGTTTCTATCTGTTTTGTCTGTGCATTGCAGAAAATGCCCAAAAAATGAAAGTGCTCAGAAAAATCTGAAAACATTACATAAATTCTAGTTCGCCAAAGAACTCCGCGATCTTGAAGGACATGTCCAGGGGAGGCCCACAGGGCCTATGTAGGTAGGAGGCGCGGCCTAGGGGCCACCCGCGTGTGCAGCCTGCCCCTGGCCCTGAAAGCTCTCCCGGCGCCGCCCTTTGGACGATATATTTGTCGTGCCCTAAAACTCAGCCCCCCGGATGATTTTTCCAAAAACATGACAGAGCACCGTCGGGAGCGAAACCAAGTTTCCGGGGACATAAAGTTCCTGTTCCGCCTCCCTGGCGGAACGGGGATCGACCTCTGGAGCCATCTTCATCGACACCGCTGCTTCCCGTGATGAGGAGGGAGTAGTCCCTCATTGGGGCTAAGGCTTGTACAAGTATCTATGTGGTTATCTCGCTCCCATAATGTGATCTTGATTGTGATCATGAGCTTTGTTATTATAGTTGAATATATGATGTTTCCCCTTCTTTAATTATGTAATGGATATGATGTTGCTCAAGTGATGTTATCTAGTACAATTTCCGGCGTCACCGTTGTGATCACGGTGCCACGATGACAGTGCAGGTGTCATGTGTGTGACTCTATGGATAATAGATTAGAGGGATCTTCATCATGAGTTTGATCTTTATTATTGTTGGATTGAATAGATCATGAGGTTTCTTGATACTTGTGTTTAATATAATCTCCATGGTTCGAAGGTGGCAGTGCGCGTGCCGTGGATATATTAGAAAGAGACTATTCAAGAGATAGGTTATGATGTTTGTTAGTACTATCTTTGGATGCTGAAAATGACAGCTTGCAGTGTCCCTAGATGTGGAATACAAACTTTAATGTGTGCTTTTCTAGCTCTACGCAATTGTCATCCTGTTTTGATCCACAAAACAATGATCTCCGAGTAACATATATAATGCATGGTTTTATAGAAAATATCATGTGTTTAATTATGTCAATGATTTGAGAGTAGTCACTAGTGAAAGTATGAAGCCTAGGCGTTGTTTTCAAGTATTGATACACCGTTTTCAGTCACTTTTGCCACTTGTTACCTTGCTGCCATTTTTATTACAGAATTACAAAACCTTGTTTTACCATCCATATTACCCATATTTTATCACTTCTTCTCCGAACTAGTGCACCTATACAACTGACAATTATATTACGTGTGTTGGTGATACAAGAGACTTATTGAAAGAACATGTGCCAACCCCATTGGTTTTGATGTTGACAACAATACAATTAAGTGCTCTAATGTTTAATCTCAGTTGTGTAGGAATTTCAAAAGAATCGTCGCGAAAAGATGAGCAAAGTAGTTTCTTCAGGGTTCACCGGAAGTACCGGTCAAATCACCGGTACTACCGCTGGAAAGTTCCGGCAGAACTTCCGGAGGCATTTCCGTTTTTGGTTTTCGGTAATGGAATGTCCCCGGAAGTTGCACTGGAAGTAACACCGGTACTTCCGCTAAACCGGAAGTACCGGCGTGTTCAGCGGTACTACCGCTGGTTACTTCCGGAGCCACTTCCGGAACCAATACCGCTTATGAAAATGAGCTTCGGTATAGTTTCCGGAAGTAGCACCGGAAGTGCCACCGGTACTTCCGCCAAACCGGAAGTACCGGGCCTCCCAGCGGTACTTCCGCCCCTGCGGGAACTGGACGACGCCGAAGAAGACCATTGACTAAAGGACCGGAAGTACCGGCCCTCCGGGCGGTACTTCCGGCGCTGCGGGATAAAGAGGCCTCTCAACGGCCAGAAGATGCCTCCAACGGCCAGGTTTTGTGAAGGAGTTTAAATAGCTCCTTCACCTACCTTGGAAGAGCTAGCTTGTTCATTTCTCTCACCTCCATTAATGCCCTAGCAAGCTCAAGCTCCAAAATTCGAAGATCTCTCAATCCCTCCACCCAAATCCATTGATTCTTGGAGGATTGAAGGAGAAGCCTCGGATCTACAACTCCACCGAGCAGTTTTTCATTTCCCCTTCATTCATTTGAAGGATCTCATTTCTAGGGTTAGCCTTGTGTTGACCTAGCTTGTTGTTCTTATCATTTGTTGTAATTGCTACAGATTGTTGATTTGGGAGCCCCCAATTAAGTTGTGGGTGTGTGCCCCAAGACCGTTGTAAAGGCTCCGGAATCCGCCTCGAAGGGCTCCGATAGTGGAAGGTGGACTAGGCCTTTGTGGCGAGGTTCATCGGAGAATAGGGTGAGGCCTTCGTGGCGTTGAGTAGGCCTTTGTGGCGAACTCACACCCCTCCAACGAGACGTACTCCCTTAACAAGGAGGAACTCGGGAATACACCCTTGTCTCCGCGTGCTTCCTCTCTCGGTTATCTCTTTCCTTTACTTGTTTCGTTAATTGCCTAGTTGTTTAGTTTGCTTGTCATATAGATAAATTCACCGTAGTTGCATTTCTAGAGAATTTATCTTTTGTGTCAAGCCTAAATTGAAAAAGAATTAAAAATTGGGTAGCACCTATTCACCCCCCCCCCTCTAGGTGCTCATACGATCCCCTTTCAATTGGTATCAGAGCCTTGTCTCTATATCTAGGCTTCACCGCCTAAGAGAGTATGAGTATCTCCGGTGATGATGCGGATCCTAAACCCGGGGTGACCACGGAGGATCTTGAGAACTTGGAAACACGTCTTAGATCCACCATGGACACTCAAATGAAGGAATTGCGTGAGATGATCGCGCAACTCCTTCCTAAGGGAGTAGGACCCACACCACCACCGCTAGAGGTAAATTCTTCCGCCGCGCAAGCATCGGAGATTGAGGGTAGTGATGGAACTAAACAATCCCCATCTAAAAATGCTAGTGGGAAGGAGACGTATAGTGAGGTTCCTCACATATACTCCCCCGACCCACCTATCCCTCATCCTCATATAAACAATAGGGGTGACCCACCCAAGTTTAATCCATCTTGTTTCTCTAATTGGCAATTTCTTATGAGATCTTATATGAAGAGTGCTTCAATCGAGCTTTGGAGGATCATCGAGGTTGGCTTCAAGGCACACGACCCCAACAACATGACAAGAAGAGAGGTTGTTGATTGTCAACTCAATGAGTTGGCTCTCAACATGATCCAAACCGCCGTGGGGGAGAAGCACTTGTCACACATCGAGTTTGCCACCACCGCCAAAGAAGCTTGGGATACTCTCACCAATGAGTTCATCGGCAATGAGAGCATGAAGAGGAATAGGTTTGAGTCCTTGAGCAACCAAGCCGAGGGCTTTTTCATGTTAGAAGGTGAAGAGCATGAAGACATGTATCGAAGACTCAAGACTCTTGCCACTCAATTTCGGTCACTTGGGGCAACTCATGTGGATGATGCATGGATCAAGAGGAAGTATGTGAGTGCTCTATGGCCCTTTGAGTCAACCGACTTGAAGAGTCTCCAAGGAAGGCACAACTATCACCTTATGTCATCTATGGAAGTCATGCAAGAGATGTCCGCATTCAAAGTGGCCGCCAAGAACGCCGAAGATGCTCGTGCTAGAGCCATTGGAATGCACAAGAGTTCTCCCCTAGCTTTGAAGGCCAAGATGGTTGCACAAGACAGTGATGATGAAGAACAAGAAGATGTATCTCATTGGGATCCCAAGGAGCTTGAGGACACCCTCAAGGACTACTCGGCTCTCACTTTGTCTCACTCGCACAAGGATTTTTGGAAGAGTCCATCTAAGGCAAGAGAGTTTGTGAACAAGTCAAGTGGAAAGAAGGAGGGTGGCCAAAGGGTGCGTTCGTGCTACAATTGCCAAGATCGCTATCACTTCGTAGCCGAATGTCCCTTTGAAAACCGTGAACATCATGGAGGCAAACTTGTCCGTAAGGTTAAGCCCAAGATCCCCAACAAGAAGCCATTCTTCAAGAAGAATCCCACCAACAAGAAACCTCAACGGATGGTGTTAATTGCTCAAGAGGAATACTCATCCGGGGAAGAAGAAGAAGAAGAAACCAAAAGTGAAGTGGCCGGGATTGCCATTGCATCAACTCCATCTCTCTTTGAATCCCCCAATGAAAATGTCTCAACCTCTTCCGCAAGGTGTTTTATGGCCAAGGCCAATGAGGTATCATCTCCTTCAACTCCCAATGCCATGAGTAATGTAGATGATCCTACTAGTCTTGAAGTTAAGGAGGAACTTGTTGCCTTGGATCATTTTATATCTAACATGCAAGGTGAAACCAAGAAGCATGTTGAGACTCTTATGAGTCAATATGATGATGCTCTTGAAATGCTAGAGGTAAAAGGTAAAATAGAAAGAGATGATGCCATGGAAATTGCTTCTCTAAAAGATAATCTTGAAGAAGAACATGAGCTTAGAGTTTCTCTTGAAGAACAACTAGAATCCATAGAAGAAACTAATGATGCAATTGTTGCTAAGCTCATTAAGGAACGTGATCATGCTAGAGCAAAATATAAAATTTGCAAGAAAGAAAAGGTCGAGCTTGGCGTTGGTCATTCTAGACTAACCGAGGAGTTAGAGAATCTCTCTAAGGCTCACAAGGCTTTGGAGAGTGAGCTCTCCACCCTCAAAGAGTCGTATGAACAACTTCAAGCTCAACCATCTAAAATTGATGTGCCTAGCTCCTCTACTCCTATTACTTGTGATCATGCAAATATTATTGAGGAAAATGCTAGGTTAAAAGTTAACCTTGCTAATGCCATCTCCCGTGGTAAGAGACCGTTTGTCCCTTCCAAGGAGGGGAGAGGTGGTGTTGGTTTCGTTGAGAAGGAGAAGAAGGAGTCCTTCATGAAAGATGCTAGGGCCCCTCAAGCAAAGAAGGCCAACATCCCTAGTGCTCCTCAAGCTAAGAAGGCCAACATCCCTAGTGCCCCTCAAGCAAAAAGGGTCAACATTGCTAGTGGTAGTGCCACAAGGGGCAAAACTACTAGTGATGACTTTGCGGGAAAGACTAACCCCTATTACATTATCTTTGTTGATTATTATGGGGATGTCTATGCTAAATTTGTTGGTCCTAGAAATGTGCCTATTTATCGCTCTATTTGGGTTCCTAAGACCCTTGTTGCTAACAAAAGAGGACCCATTGAAAAATGGGGACCTAAATCAAAGCAATGATTCCTTGTAGGACTATGCTTCCGGCGGGTCAAAATGGGTGCTTGATAGTGGATGCACAAAACATATGACCGGAAGCAAAGAGATCATGACGGAATTTCGAACATGTCTAAATGGATCTACCGTCACATTTGGAGACCGATCAAAATCTAAGGTAACGGGTTTGGGCAAGGTGGTAGTTGCTAAGGATGTCACCTTAGTAAATGTCATGCTTGTCGAAACCCTTGGTTACAATTTACTTTCCGTCCATGCTCTTAATAAGATGGGTTTTGCCGTCTTTATTGATGTTGATATTGTGGTCATCTTGTGGAGCAAGACTCTAAAGGTCGCTTTCGTTGGGTACGTCGAGGATGATTTGTTTGTGGTTGACTTTTCGGGGAAAACCACTACAAATTCGATGTGCCTATTCGGAAAGGCCGACAAGGGTTGGTTGTGGCATCGCCGCCTAGCCCATGTCAACATGAGAACTTTGCAAAGTCTCCACAAGGGTGGCCACATACTCGGACTAAAAGAAGATGTCTCTTTTGCCAAGGACCGTGTTTGTAGGGCTTGTGTTGAAGGCAAGATGCATGATTCTCCTCACCCTAGCAAGACAATCGTTTCTTCCAAGAGGATCTTGGAGCTTCTCCATGTTGATCTTTTTGGTGCCGTGCCCGAAGCAAGTCTTGGTGGGAAGAAATATTGCTTGGTGATTGTCGATGATTATTCAAGATTCACTTGGGTTTATTTCTTCAAGTTGAAGAGTGAGACCCAACAAACCTTCATCGACTTCTCCACCGAAATGCAACGACAACACAATGTCCCCATATTGGCTATTAGGAGTGATAATGGCTCCGAGTTCAAGAACTACACCCTCAATGAGTTTCTTAGTGAAGAGGGTATTCGTCATCAATATTCCGCCGCATATACCCCTCAACAAAATGGTGTAGCCGAGAGGAAGAACCGGACTCTTATGGATATGGCTAGGTCCATGCTTGCGGAGTTTAAGACTCCGCTAAGGTTTTGGGCGGAGGCTATATCCACGGCTTGTCACTCATCCAACCGGCTCTACTTCCGCAAAGGTTTGAACAAGACTCCTTATGAAATCCTCACCGGCAACAAGCCTAACATCTCCTACTTCCGCGTCTTCGGTTGTAAGTGTTTCTATTTGATTAAAGGTTGTCGCCTCACTAAATTCGAATCTAAATCTCTAGAGGGTATTTTTGTTGGTTACGGTGGCGAATCCCACACTTATAGAATCTATGATAAAGCTTCACGGCGCATCATAGAATCTTGTAGTGTGGTGTTCGATGAGAATGACGGCTCCCAAGTGGCGCAATTTCATGTTTCCGATGTAGATGATGAAATTCCTCAAGAAGCCATAAGAAGAATGGGTGTGGGATTCTTCCGCCCCATTGAGGAACCCCTTGTGGTGGATCGAGAAGGACAATGCTCTACTCAAGTGGAGCCTTCATCTACACAAGAAACCGTTGCCCAAGAAGAGCAAGTTGCACCAACCCAAGAACAAGTTGAAGACCCTCAACCCGTTGATCAAGTTGCTATGCAAGATTCAAACTCTCCATCTCATGACGCTAGCCAAGATCAAGACCTTGCTCAACCATCTTCTTCAAATGTTGAAGCCGAGCCCATTGATGATCAAGGTCAACCTTCCGGTCAAGACGGGGACTCAAATGATCAAGATGATCAAGTGATACCTCCAAGATGCAATGAGGATATCGAAGCCCGTCGTCAAGCTCGAGTTGCAAGAACCATGGAACTTCGTGAACATTTCCTTGATAAGGTTATTGGTGATGTGAGAGGCAAGGTGTCCACCCGGAGGCAATTGGCAAATTTTAGTGATCATCAAGCTCATATTGCCATGTTTGAACCAAAGAAGGTTGCCGAAGCTCTTGAAGATCCGGATTGGTTGCTAGCAATGCATGAAGAACTCAACAATTTCGAGCGCAACAAAGTTTGGAAGTTAGTTGAGAAGCCAAAGGAGTGCCGCAATGTTATAGGCACAAAGTGGATTTTCAAGAACAAGCAAGATGAGCATGGCATGGTGGTGAGGAACAAGGCTCGTTTGGTGGCTCAAGGGTACTCTCAAGTTGAAGGCATTGATTTTGGAGAGACCTATGCTCCCGTGGCTCGCCTTGAGTCCATCCGTATCCTCCTTGCTTATGCTTCTTGCTATAACTTCAAATTGCAACAAATGGATGTTAAAAGTGCTTTTCTTAATGGTCCTTTAAAAGAGTTGGTATTCGTTAAGCAACCCCCGGGATTTGAGGACCCCAACTTCCCTAACCATGTCTACAAGCTCGATAAGGCGCTCTATGGACTTAAGCAAGCACCACGTGCGTGGTATGAGCACCTTAGAGAGTTATTGTTAGACCGTGGGTTTGAAGTTGGGCAAATCGATCCCACTCTTTTTACTAAGAGGGTTAAAGGGGAGCTTTTCGTATGCCAACTATATGTTGATGATATTATCTTTGGCTCATCTAACAAAGCTTTTAATGATGAATTTGCAAAGCTTATGACCGATAGGTTTGAGATGTCTATGATGGGCGAGTTGAAGTTCTTCCTTGGATTTGAGATCAAGCAATTGAGAGGAGGGACTTTTATTAGCCAAGCAAAGTATATCCAAGACATGCTCAAGAGGTTCAATATGGTGGATGCTAAGGAGAAGAAGACTCCTATGGATACCAAGTGCCATCTACAACTTAACCCAAAGGGTATAGATGTGGATCAAAAGCTCTACCGCTCCATGATAGGTTCGTTGCTTTACCTTTGTGCATCTAGACCCGATATTGTGTTGAGTGTAGGTGTGTGTGCAAGGTATCAAGCGGCTCCTAAAGAAAGCCACATGTTGGCGGTCAAGAGAATCCTACGATATTTAATTCATACCCCAAGGTTTGGTTTGTGGTATCCAAGGGATTCATCTTTCACTCTTCGGGGTTTCACGGATTCGGATTGGGCCGGTGATCAAGATGATAGGAAATCAACTTCCGGGGCTTGCCAATTTCTTGGTAGGGTCTTTGGTGAGTTGGTCTTCTAAGAAGCAAAATTGCATTTCCCTCTCCACCGCCGAAGCCGAGTATGTTGCCGCCGCAAGTGCATGCACTCAATTGTTATGGATGAGGCAAACTTTGAAGGAGTACGGTGTCACTTGTGACAAAGTGCCTCTTTTGTGTGACAATGAGAGTGCTATCAAGATCGCCTACAACCCGGTGCAACATTCAAGAACCAAGCACATTGAGATTCGTCATCATTTCATTCGAGATCATGTTGCCCGTGGAGACATTGAGCTTGCTTATGTGCCAACCAAGGACCAACTTGCCGATATATTCACGAAGCCACTTGATGAAGCAAGATTCACTTATTTGAGGAATGAACTAAATATCGTGGATTCGAGGAGCTTGACTTGACCATCTTGCATACACACCTATAGGTCAATTCTCTATTTGGGTTTAGGTGTAGGCATGGACATAGGGGGAGTGTTGTCCTAACTATTGGGCTCTCCCTCCCCCCATTATGCCTAGATTAATGCATTCATTGTTCTACTCTATATTCAATTCATGAATTGTGAGCTTAAATGATGAGTTGTGAGTGAGAACCCAAGATACATCTTCGCGGTGTCTCACTCCTTCATACTCATATATGGTGGCTTCGGCCACCGACCTCCTCATGTGAGGAGTTGGATCTTATTTGGTGTTCATTTGGAGTTTCTAGACCTATAAGTGTCACTATGTGTGTGCTATGGAAAATCACTCATGCTTGGCCTTTCACCTTTGCATCTTGCAAACATGAGTGTCGTACCATACTATGACAGCTTGAGCTCTCATCCTAAGCCCCATCTCTTCCCTAAAAGCCATTCTCTATCTAAAACTTTAAATTCCCTCTAAAACAAATATCTAGTTATTCTGTCTGGGGCGGAACTACCGGCCGAATTACCGGTACTTCCGGTCGCGCGGAAATTTCAGCGGTTTTTCCGCCTGAAAATCCCGCGCGGGCGGAAGTACCGGCCCGATCGCCGGTACTTCCGGTGCGGCGGGTTGAAGTGACTTAAGAAACCAGGCCGGGGGGAAGGAACCCTAACTCCTTCTTCTTCCCCCCGCGCCCAGTTCTCTTCTCTCTCTTCCTCCAAGCTGCCAGCCACCCAAGGGCTCCATTGCAGCCCCTCCGGTGACCCCCCGTCAGATCTGGTCCGAGGGAATCGTTCCCCTCGACATCCTCCTCCATGGCATCCGGTATTTGTCCTCCCTCACTCCTTTTCTAGGTTCGAAAAATTGAATCTAGATGTGATGTAGGACAAGTCCTAGATGCACGATTGCTTAAGTTCAATCTCGTTTGGAGTATGTTTTGAGCCGGTACTAGATGTTGTTAGTTGTCTAGAGTAGGTTTTTCATGTAAATCTTGGAGGAATCCCAAGTACCTAGTGAAACCCTAGCTCCTCACCACTCTTGGGCCCTTGTGTTTGGGTGTGATGTGAGGTGTCACCGGGGTTTCCCTCGGTACTATTGATGTTCTCAAGATTCACATGGCCTAACTACTCTTGATAACTACGTTGTTTTATTGTGAATTTTTTGTCTCTTCTAGTTCCCTCCCTACCTTTGTGCTTAACTCTTAGGTTGCTCCTCCTCAGCTTCCTCCCGCAAGAAACAGCGCACGGTTGAAGAGGACATTGAAGAAGAGTCTGAAGTGATGCCGCAAACCAAGTCAACCCGGCAGATCAATCTTGAGAAGAAGAAAGCTGCAGCCGGCACTAGTGGGTCAGCCAAGAAGACAGTGGTAAGGAAGCCCAAAACTGTGTCCTTTGCCAAGATGCCGGAAAAGGAGTATCGTGAGTACCGGGAGAAGAACCCATATCTTTCTCCCCGTTCACCCAATGTTGAGGATCCCCGGTTTTTCACCAATGAGCAAGAGATCGTCTACAATCAGATTTACTCAAGGCAAAGGAATGCGGTGGTTCTCCAACATCGCCTCAATATCCCTCACATGACTTCTCCCAAGTATCAAGACTACTTTGCCGAAGCTTATAGCATGTGTGAAGAATTTGGACTGCTCAAGATTATGACTCAGCACCAAGACTACAATGAAGAGCTGATTTCACAGTTTTATGCCACCGTCCATGTTGGGAATGAGAGCAACCCCAAGCTGCACTGGATGATCAAGGATGAACATGTGGAGTGTCGGTGGTCAGATTTCTGTGCTGTGATGGAGTACCCTCGTGTACAAGGCTCAAATGGGTGGACAGTGCATCATGCAGGCCGAGCTAGTGGAAGGGAGGTCCTCCTTCCCATCACTATGGAAGGTGGTACTCCGGGACAGTCTGAGGATCTTCTACCCACCTATGAGATCATGTTCCGCATCTTTAGGGAGACACTTACACCACGGGTAGGTAACTGGGATCAAGTTCATGGTTACCTCATTGATTTGCTTCTTCAGTGCCACTTGAGGAAGGGACCGGAGAAAAACTTGATGTGATGAATGTGATATTTGAAGAAATGTGGTTTGCTATTATTGACAAGAGAGTTCCCATCTATGCTCCCTACATCATGAAGCTTATTGTTGGTAAGTGGGCCTATACTCACAATCATGAGCGCCTTGACCTTTCGGAGTCCGTGGTTGCCCATCTTGAGAAGAAGCTCCGCAAGAAGAATCACATCCTTCCTAAGGACCGCACTATTTCCAAGGGCACAAAAGCTTATGTGCTCCGTTGAGGAACCGGGATGGTTTCAGAAGATCAAGCTAAAGATCGTGAGTCTTTTTGTTTGGTGGATGACCGCATGTATGAGGCTCATGTGCAAGAAAAGAAGACCCGTCACCGCCAAAAGCAGATTATGCGCAAGCTTGAGATACCGGTTTCTGAGGGCTCTGAGGAAGATATCACCGACAAGGAGACTTGGACTGCTCGTGGTCGTGTTGCTTGGTCCGATGAAGATGAGGATGAGGAGGATGAGGAGTGATCTCTCTTGGGACGCATAGTTTCGCTCCTCCCTTTTTGGTGTCTTGACGCCAAAGGGGGAGAAGTGTGTTAGCTTAGTCTTAGTGTGCGGGATTTGCATGGGTTGGGACATGAATTTGCCATTTTCATTGCTCTTCCGTTATCGTGTCCCAAAGTTGAACTCTTTAGTTGTATTGCACTTTAAAACTCCTTGCATGATGTGAGCGTGCAATCGTTGTGGAACTTATTATCATTTGCTAGCTATCTATCTTGCTATATATGTTGCTAGCTATCTATCTTGTCTATCATGGTATCTCTTTGATTGATATGTGCAAGGTTTCCAAAAGATAGGGGGAGCTCCTTTAGGGGGAGCCCGTTTATCTTTTGGAAATCATCTATGCAAATTGATTGTATTGTCGTCAACACCAAAAAGGGGGAGATTGAAAGAACATGTGCCATCCCCATTGGTTTTGATGTTGACAACAATACAATTAAAGTGCCCTAATGTTTAATCTCAGTTGTGTAGGATGTGCAAAAGAATCGTCGCGAAAAGATAAGCAAAGTTGTTTCTTCAGGGTTCACCGGAAGTACCGGTGAAATCACCGGTACTACCGCTGAAAAGTTCCGGCGGAACTTCCGGAGGCAGTTCCGTTTTTGGTTTTTCGGTACTGGAATGTCCCCGGAAGTTGCACCGGAAGTAACACCGGTACTTCCGCTAAACCGGAAGTACCGGCGTGTTCAGCGGTACTACCGCTGGTTACTTCCGGAGCCACTTCCGGAACCAATACCGCTTATGAAAATGAGCTTCTGTATAGTTTCCGGAAGTAGCACCGGAAGTGACACCGGTACTTCCGCTAAACCGGAAGTACCGGCCTCCCAGCGGTACTTCCGCCCCTGCGGGAACTGGACGACGCCGATGAAGACCGTTGACTGAAGGACCGGAAGTACCGGCCATCCGGGCGGTACTTCCGGCGCTGCGGGATGAAGACGCCTCCCAACGGCCAGAAGAGGCCTCCAACGGCCAGGTTTTGTGAAGGGGTTTAAATACCCCTTCACCTACCTTGGAGAGCTAGCTTGTTCATTTCTCTCACCTCCATTAATGCCCTAGCAAGCTCAAGCTCCAAAATTCGAAGATCTCTCAATCCCTCCACCCAAATCCATTGATTCTTGGAGGATTGAAGGAGAAGCCTCGGATCTACAACTCCACCGAGCAGTTTTTCATTTCCCCTTCATTCATTTGAAGGATCTCATTTCTAGGGTTAGCCTTGTGTTGACCTAGCTTGTTGTTCTTATCATTTGTTGTAATTGCTACAGATTGTTGATTTGGGAGCCCCCAATTAAGTTGTGGGTGTGTGCCCCAAGACCGTTGTAAAGGCTCCGGAATCCGCCTCGAAGGGCTCCGATAGTGGAAGGTGGACTAGGCCTTTGTGGCGAGGTTCATCGGAGAATAGGGTGAGGCCTTCGTGGCGTTGAGTAGGCCTTTGTGGCGAACTCACACCCCTCCAACGAGACGTACTCCCTTAACAAGGAGGAACTCGGGAATACACCCTTGTCTCCGCGTGCTTCCTCTCTCGGTTATCTCTTTCCTTTACTTTTTTCGTTAATTGCCTAGTTGTTTAGTTTGTTTGTCATATAGATAAATTCACCGTAGTTGCATTTCTAGAGAATTTATCTTTTGTGTCAAGCCTAAATTGAAAAAGAATTAAAAATTGGGTAGCACCTATTCACCCCCCCTCTAGGTGCTCATACGATCCCCTTTCACTTATTTTATCTTAATTGCAGGGTTACTTGAGAGGAATACATTCAACCTACGCCTCCCTATGTTCGATAAACCTTTGGTCACTCAGTTAAGGAAAATTTACTGATGTTATACAAACCTCTGTGCTTAAAGGCCCAACGGAGTCTATAAAAATAGAATCTGTAGTAAATATTAATACTCCCCTGTGCGGTTACATAGAGTCCGCTGCTCCCGAATTTTTGTAATAGTTAATCATCTCATTTGTATCGCTGCAGATCTGTACTTGGATGGATGTTTGTCTTTTCCGTTTGTATCTTTGGAACTCAAATCGATCTGTACGAACTAGCTTGTACACATATCTCTGTTTCAGTTCTTCATTATTTTCCCCGAATTCGTATGTATGTCTTTCTTATACTATGTGAACTCTCAGATTTTTTTTTGACTAGGTAGGATTTTTCGGGCTCATTGGATGGGGCCCACCACCTATATGTATGTACGGCAAAAATACAAGAAGTATATTGGTCAATATATGTGTTTAAGTGACATAATGGCATCTATGAAATGTATATCAAATTGTAGTGGCGTCTTTCAAAAGATGAAAATTGAAGTGGCGTTTCTCAAGTAGTCGGAAATTAATCCAATTAACCCTATATTTTTTGCTGCATAGAAAATAATAAGATACATGCTCCACACATACATGGGCGTGAGCTCTTGCGTCTACGAACAAGACTTGCGAGGGGAAAAAATTGAACATACACAAGAAACGTAAACACCAGCAAGAAATAAATGATACATGATTAATCAACAAATAAATTTCACACCCATTTATATTGGGGTGGAGCCTAGCTAGATGGGATTGACAAAGAAGCTCTCAATAATCTCCTGAAGGTGTGTGTTGCAGGTGTAAATGTCGTTCCTGTTATCATAGACAAAAAAGCGGTATACACTTTTTTTCTACGCCGATAATCCGCTACAGGGCTTGGTTTAAGGTCTTCCATACGTAGTCGATCAGTTTATCAATCCTTGTAATAGCCACTTCACCTGAGACGTCATGCTCATGCATGTAACACTCCACGGAGCTTGCTGCATCCCCCTTGCACTTTCGACGCTGTATATAACAAAATAATTAATTATAGTATGGTATAAGGAATAGGCATGTATTTGTTCATCATAAAAGGGTATATATGTGTATGTACCATAAATGCACCAATATCATTCATGAAGCGCATAATCTTCCCGGCTGATACCACGACATCCGGGACGCTAGCCGCCCACTCGAGTGCTTGCATTAGTAGAAAAACCACCATCCGTTCGGGCCTTTTATCCCGCCCAAAATATTGAACCGAGACGAATGGTATACAACAGGGTCGTCAAGGACCTTTGGTCCCGGTTCGTGTTACGAACCGGGACCAAAGGGTCGTGGCATGTGCAGAGCCGGGCCCAGCGCACCCTTTCGTCCCGGTTCGTAACACGAACCGGGACCAAAGAGTCTCCCCTGCATATATCATCTTCCACCCCGAGCTCCATCTCCATTTTGAGCTCGAGTTCATCACCATTTTCTCCTCCATTTCCTCTCCATCACTCAAGTTAATCCTCATTTTTTTTCACCATTTGTGAAGATTGAAGGCACCCCATCTATTCAAGGGTTAGCAACATCATCCTTTACTCCGGCGTTGCAACTTTAGCTCATTTCATTGCTAGTTTAGCTCATTTCATTTTTGTAGTGCTAGCTAGGTGTTTGATGAAATGCCTAAGTTAGAGAGTTCATTTTTTATATGCATTTTGAGCTCAAATTAATTTATTATTTGTGGATTTTAGTGTCGTCCCGTCCTCACCGCCGTCGATAGCCCGCGCCGTCCCGTGACCGGCACCACCTCGGTTAGCCTCTTTTTTATCTTTTATTTGAAAGAAAAATTACTTGTATGATTTAAATGCATAGTTATTTCTTGTATAATTTTCTTATGTTTTTTTATATGTATAGTGTCATGGTTTTGATATCCGCCCCCGTCGGCCCTCGTCCGGTCTATGATTCGGATGTGGTATATTTTTATAACTATTTGTTTCATTTCGTGTTTATAACAACTATACCTACCAACTTGGCATAGACACTTTTATCTAAGAGGTAGTTGAACCGGAAATTCTAACCGACACTATTGTCGAGTTTTTTGTAAAAAAAACAATGATTTGAAAGCAAAATTGAAAAGAAGTGAATATCTTCGTCTTCAATGTCTAGAAGAGAAGATGAAATTGGAGTTCAAGCTTGCCGACATCATCGATTTACAAGAGTTCAAGCTTGCCGATGTCGTCGATGCTCACGAGATCAAGATGGGTGCAATGCTCTTGAAGATTAAAAATATTAGAAAATATGCCATCAGTCAAGAGGCTTGGTATCATTATGTTGTTGGTTCAGTAATTACCTTAGTTGCGATTTTGATCGCATTTGTTGTTGGATTTAAATTCTTTAGATAGTTGTATGTTAGCTTCAATTAATGTATGTTTTATGAGAACTATGTATTACATTTACTTTGGTTTTAATGTGATGAACTTGAATTAATTAATTTGGTCACTATTATATATTCATGATGTAGTGCAATAGTTTTTGATATATTTATATAATGCAGATGAGCCGACAATGGATGTACAGTGACCGACGATGTCCCGACTATATTAATGGCATGCATAGTTTTCTCCATGTGGCTGAGAAAAACAAGTCGTCGAATGGTTTTATTTCTTGTCCATGTAGCGTCTGCAAGAATACGCAGGATTACTCTACCTCAAAAACCATTCACGTCCACCTGTTGCAGTCTGGTTTCATGTCCGGTTATAATTGTTGGACCAAGCACGAAGAAAGAGGGGTTATAATGGAAGAAAATGAAGAAGAAGAGGATAATGAAAACTATCCTACATTCACCGAAGACGGTGATACTACAATAGGGGAAGACGAAGCTGAAGAAGAGCCCACTGTTGATGAGCCCATTGTTGATGAGCACGATGATGATTTTGGCCGGGCCATTCTTGATGCACAGATAAACAGTGGAAGTGAAAACGAGAGGTTGAAGTTGGAGAGCATGTTAGAGGATCACAAAAAATTGTTGTACCCAACTTGCGAAGATGGCCAGAAAAAGCTTGGTACCACGCTGGAATTGCTGCAATGGAAGGCAGAGAATGGTACATCTGACAATGGATTTGAAAAATTGCTGAAAATAATAATAAAGATGCTTCCAAGGGATAACGTATTACCCCCCAGTACGTACGAAGCAAAGAAGGTTGTCTACCCTCTAGGATTAGAGATGCAGAAGATACATGCATGAATCAATGACTGCATCCTCTACTGCGGTGAGGAGTACGAGAATTTGAATGCATGCCGGTATGTGGTGCATTGCGGTATAAGATAAGGCGAGATGACCCTGGTGATGTTGAGGGTGAGCCGTGCCCCAGGAAGAGGGTTCCTGCCAAGGTGATGTGGTATGCTCCTATAATACCACGGTTGAAATGTTTGTTCCAAAACAAAGAGCGTGCAAAGTTGTTACGATGGCACAAAGAAGACCGTAAGAAGGACCTGATGCTGAGACACCCCGCTGATGGGTCGTAGTGGAGAAAAATCGACAGGGAGTTCCCGGAATTTGCAGCTGATGCAAGTAACTTAAGATTTGGTCTAAGTACAGATGGCTTTAATCCTTTTGGGAAGCAGAGCTCCAGTCATAGCACCTGACCTGTGACTCTGTGTATCTATAACCTTCCTCCTTCGTTGTGCATGAAGCGGAAGTTCATTATGATGTCAGTGCTCATCCAAGGCCGAAGCAACCCGACAACGACATTGATGTGTACCTGAGTCCATTGGTTGAAAAACTTTTACAGTTGTGGCGTGACGAAGGTGTACCTGTGTGGGATGAGCACGAACAAAAGGAATTTGACCTACGAGCGTTGCTGTTTGTAACCATCAATGATTGGCCTGCTCTTAGTAACATTTCAGGACAGTCAAACAAGGGATGCAATGCATGCACGCACTGTTTAGGTGAGACTGAAAGTATACATTTGGGAAACAAGAATGTGTACCTGGGGCATCGTCGATTTCTTACAAAACAGCATGCCGTAAGAAAGAAAGGCAAGCATTTCAAAGGTGAGGCAGATCACCGGACGAATCCTAAATTACCTCATGGTGATGTTATATATGACATGGTCAAGGATTTAAAAATAATCTTTGGAAAGGGTACTGACAGTCTATCTGTTCCGAATGACGCTGATATACACGTACCCATGTGGAAGAAGTGCTCTATATTTTGGGAGCTACCCTATTGGAAAATCCTAGAGGTTCGCTCTGCAATCGACGTGATGCACGTGACGAAAAATGTGTGCGTGAACCTGCTAAGCTTTTTGGGCATGTATGGGAAAACAAAAGATACACCGGAATCACGGCAGGACCACCAACGTATGCACGATCGAGATGACCACCTGAATCCAGAGAAGTATCAAGGTCTTGCCAGCTACGCTCTTACCAAAGAAGAGAAGGAGATCTTTTTTGAAGTCCTGAGCAGTATCAAGGTCCCGTCTGGTTTCTCGTCGAATATAAAGGGAATAATAAACATGGCAGAGAAAAAGTTCCAAAACCTAAAGTCTCATGACTGCCACGTGATTATGACACAATTACTTCCGATTGCAATGAGGGGGCTTCTACCGGAAAATGTTTGAGTACCCATTGTGAAGCTATGTGCATTTCTCAATGCAATTTCTCAGAAGGTGATCAATCCATTAACTCTACCAAGTTTACAGAAGGATGTGGTCCAATGTGTTGTCAGCTTCGAGTTGGTGTTCCCACCATCCTTTTTCAATATTATGACGCACCTCATAGTTTACCTAGTCGAAGAGATTAACGTTCTTGGTCCTGTATTTCTACACAACATGTTCCCCTTTGAGAGGTTCATGGGAGTCTTAAAGAAATACGTTCATAACCGTGCTAGGCCAGAAGGAAGCATCTCCAAGGGCTATGAAACAGAGGAGGTCATTGAGTTTTGTGTTGACTTTATTCTTGATCTTAAGCCGATCGGTGTTTCTCAATCTCGCCATGAGGGGAGACTGCGTGGAATAGGCATGCTAGGAAAGAAAGCAATAATGTGTAAGGACTGGGATTCTTTCAATCAAGCACACTACATAGTTCTACATAATTCCAGCTTGGTGGCTCCGTATATCAAGGAACACATGAATAGTTTACGCTCTAAATGCCCGGAGCAGCCTGAAGAATCAATTGAAAGAGAACACATGAACACTTTCAGCGGGTGGTTGCAAACACGTCTCATTAATGACAACATTGTTGAAGAATAGTTATACTTGTTGGCCAAAGCACCATCTTCGACTATATTGACTTTTCAAGGGTACGAGATAAATGGGAATACATTTTACACGACCGACCAAGATAAAAAGAGCACCAACCAAAATAGTGGTGTCCGGTTTGATGCAATAAACAACAATGGGAAAAAGGACACATATTATGGTTACATAGAGCAGATATGGGAACTTGAATATGGACCTTCTTTCAAGGTACCTTTGTTCAGGTGCAAATGGTTCAACCTGGAAGGCGGGGTAAATGTAGACCCGAAGTACGGAATGACTACGGTGGATCTCAAAAATCTTGGGTACGACACCAAACCATTCGTCCTAGCCAATGACGTGGCTCAGGTTTTCTATGTGAAGGACATGTCTTCCAGACCGAAAAAAAGAAAAGATAAGCAAGCAAATACATCATACGATGAGCCAAAGCGTCACATACTTCTTTCAGGAAAAAGAAACATCATAGGAGTGGAGGACAAGACAGACATGTCAGAAGATTACAATAATTTTCATGAAATTCCGCCCTTCAAAGTGAACATTGACCCAAGTATCAACTTAAATGATGAAGATTGTCCATGGTTGCGGCGCAATCAGAAGAAAGGGACACACACGAAGAAGAAGAAAGGGACACACACTAGATAGGGATGTTGGTGGTGATGTGTAATAATGTATTAAACCTTTTATGTAACTGTGTTGTGAACATTCGGAAGAAACACACGATTTCTGCAGTTAAACCTTTTATGTAACTGTGTTGTGAACACTCGGAAGAAGACACGGAAGAAAACCAAGGGATAAGGAAAATATATGTTTTTCAGAAATAAGAAAGGATGTTTTAAAAATAAAGAGATAATTATTACAATTTTTAGATAATTAAATCAATAGATATAAAATAAATAATAAAAAGATATGATTTTCAAATATTGGAGCATTTTAAAAGAAACTAGAAAAAACAATTCAAAAAGCATGTAAATCAAAGTATATGAAAGAAACAAAAAAAAGAAAACAGAAATAGAAACTAGAAAAAGAAACAAGAAAAAAAAGCTCATTAGTTGCGGTTGGTAACACCAACAGGGACCAAAGGTCCGTAGGGCTTCGCGCGCAATTTTTCGCGGCCCAGACAGACCTTTGGTCCCGGTTGGTGTTACCAACCGCGACCAAAGGGTCTTTGGTCCCGGTTCGTGGCTAGAACCGGGACCAAAGGTCCGTTCCGCGTCGATTTGGTTCGTTTCCACCCCGAAATTTCACAACTTCCCCATATTTCGAAGCCTCCGCCTCTGTCGCCACCGTCGCCCCGCCCACGCCGGCGAAGCCCTGGCCGATTCACGCGGCCCTGCCCTCCACCTCTGCCACCGCGCGCTCTGGCGAAGCCCTTCTCCGGCCTGGCCCCGCGCGGATTGACCCGCAGAGCCCGCGTGCTCGCCAGCGCGGCTACTCCGACTGTCCAATGCAGCCAGCTGCAGACGCTCGGCCACCACAGGCGTGCTCCACCACCACCGCCGGCGGATCGAGGTATTGCTTCCCTCCCCTTCCTTCAAATTTTGTTAGGAAAAATTGTTTTAGCACAATTTGTGTTAGCAAAAAATTATGTTAGGAAATATTGTTAGTGTTAGTGTTAGGATCCATTTATGTTAGCAAAAAATTATGTTAGGAATTTTAGTTACGGTTAGTGTTAGAAACAATTTGTGTTAGCAAAATATTGTGGTAGGAAATATTGTTAGTGTTAGTGTTAGAAACAATTTGTGTTAGCAAAAAATTATGCAAGGAATTTTAGTTAGTGTTAGTGTTAGTGTTAGAAACAATTTGTGTTAGCAAAATATTGTGGTAGGAAATATTGTTAGTGTTAGTGTTAGAAACAATTTGTGTTAGCAAAAAATTGTGTTAGGAATTTTAGGTCTATCCAAAAATTGTGATAGCAAACATTCAAATTTTATAGCAATTTTGAATGCAAAGATTCAAATTTTGATAGCAAACATTCAAATTTGATAGCAAACATTCAAATTTTGATAGCAAACATTCAAATTTTGATAGCAAACATTCAAATTTTCTTCAAATGTTATTACAGTTATTCTGCTAATGCTAACATTGTTAAGTAGTTGCTATAATTTTGCATTCACAAATAGTGTTAGATGCAAATTTTGATATTCATATTCTTTTTACAAAATTGATTGCAGGGACATTGAGCTATGGATCCAAATTTTCCGGACGCCGTCGGCAGAGACGAGGAGCGTGAAGAGCAGATGGATCCAACTTGTCCGGACGTCGCCGGCAGAGACGAGGAGTGCGAAATGCGAATGCTTCAGATTATAGCAGGACGTGCGGCCGCGCCTGTCGGTGAAGAAGATGGGGTAACTGCAGAAGATTACGGCTCCCAATTTCTGAACGACTCCGGTGAGGGAGTTGAGGAAGAAGAAATTTGTAGAGAGGAGGAAGTGCCCTTAAGAAACTCCGGCGAGGTATATTAAGCCTCTGTTGATCGATCACACTAGATGTATTATTTGAGTTGTATTGCAGTTATTAACGAATCATTTTTTCTTTTAGCCCTCCGGATCGAGCAAATCATCCGCAGCTAAAGGGTCGAAAGGGTCGAAAGCAGTGTCGAAACGAGGCCCGACGAAGCCGTTGAAGGAGGGTCATAGGATAGTGATCGACAGAGTTAGTGATAGTGGCGAACCGATGGAACCCTTAGATTGCCGCCGCAAATATATAAATCAATGCGGAGTTGTTGTTAGGGACATGGTCCCGATCAGCCTTGAAGAATGGCATCAGCCGAAGGACGAAAACAAGCCAACTACTTATGTCGACGAGAGACTAAAAGATTTGTGTTGGGACACGCTCTTGACAAAGGTCAACCTACCGCCAGGTTTACCCGAGCAGTTGAAGAAGAAAGTCAAGCAGTGGACTCTTAGTAAGATGGCCGAACAATTCCGGACCTGGAAGAAAAACTTATGGAAAGCTTATCTAAAGGCGGAGGAACAAGATCCAGAATTCACTGGACCACTAGTGAAGATACAACAGCAGTGGCCCACATTTGTGAAGCAAAGAAAATCGGAGGCCGCTGTGGCCCGATCGGAAACAAATAAGTTAAATGCTGGGAAGAAGGAATATCACCACACTTTGGGGGCAGGTGGCTACAAGGCTGCCGTGCCTAAGTGGGAAGCCTTTGAAGCAAAACTGCTTGATAACGGGATCATTCCACAGACAGCGGACTGGCCCGAGAGGTCCAAGTTTTGGTTGTTCGCGCATGGGGCAGGGTTGGACCCACAGACAGGGCTGATTGTTGCTAAGGGAAGATGGAAGGAAAAAATTGAGTATATAACCAAAGAACTTGTGGACGCAATAGATAAAGTTCGAAGGGGAGTGTACGTGGTCGACAGAGAGAAAGACGAGCTGTCACTCGCACTCGGGAATCCTGAACACGTTGGACGATTACGAGGCTACGGAGCCGGTGTCACCTTGAAGCAAGGTTTTCCGGAAGACGCTCATACTTATAGAAGCCGTCAGAGAAAAAAGAAGCAGGAGTCAGACCGGTTATCAGCATTGGAACGCAAGGTGCAGCAGCAGCAGGAGTAACTAGACTCAATTAGTCAGCAAAGGGCATCTCAGCTGCAGCTAGAAGGTCATGTCGTCGAAGCCGCCCCATCTGATCAGCGGAAAAGCAGCGTGGGTTCCACGCAGCTAGAAAATTCTGAATTCGAACCGCCGGCGGCTCACTACCCCGTGGATGATATCACGGAGAAGACAGACTGTGAGCTACATATGTCAATGAAGAACATGTCCTTCAAGGTGGCGGTCGGCTATGCTTTACCTAATCAATCTGGAGCAAGCTACCATCTCGGCGGGATTCCAGCTGGCTATGCTCGTGTCGGGGTGGATGAAGTTGTGCCGTTATATGCTAATCTGGACCTTGACATTCCTGGAGGTGACGGCGAGAAGACACTGGGAGAAGTCGAGAAGGGTATCGCTCTCTGGAACAAGAAAAACATCGTGTTTCCAAACTTGGCGCCAAGGCCACCTACTCCTCCGAGTAGCAGACCCCCACCTTAAGATCCATCCCCCCAAGATCCATCCTCCCCACATCAAGATCCATACCTCGACGCCCCGTCCGTCGCGAGTACATCGCCCGGGACGTCCCGTCCGTCGATTGCGCCCACTGCTATGTCCTTCTCGTTAAAGTGGAAACTATACTTCCCGTCGACGAGCAGAAGTGCAGATAAGTTGACTCGAGAGGAACGCGAGTTGCTAAAGCCTCTTCCAAAGAGATCTTACGACTTGACTCCAGAGGAAATCGATGAGTCGGTGCTTGCCGATGTGACAAGACAATTATCTCCGAAATGGCCCCCGCCTAAAGAGATAATACCAGCAGAAAAAGTTGAGAGATGTTTGAAAAATCTATCGCGTCCCCCGCCACAGCCGCCTAAATTGCGAGATGACTATGATCGTGTTATTGAGAAGACAATTAGTCAAGAGGAGGAGGAGAAGGAGGCGGCATATCGCCTAAAGAGGGAGCGGATGCAGACGGCAAAATGCGGGAAACGAGTGGCCCAGCTCGGAGAACAGGAAAATCAGTCGATCCCCCCGCTCAAGGTGATGCCCGATAAGGAAGTACACCACGACACTGGCACCATAGGAGACCCCATAAAGTATCAGTATGCATGGACATATGTCTACGGGAAGTCCCTGGTCAGACCTAAGCAGGTCAATTCTCTAACAACACAATTGCGTCGATTGCATCAGTGGTACGAGAAAGCCGTAGCGGCCGGGCATGATGTCTTCTGGGTGTCATATAAGAAAGAGCATTACTTCACGGATGACGCGATGTATATTCCGTTTTCTGAAATTTTTCAGTTATTCAATCAAGACGCCCTCGACAAAGCCCTCGTCAGTTGCTATTGTTTGTAAGTGATTTATTTCTGCAATTTAATTAAGTCTCTAGCTCTGCTCGTTCATTGCCTGTAATTATCTCACTATATTCTTTTGTACTGTAGAATGAAGATTGTCGAATGCAGGGAACGCCGCATCTATGACACCGGGTTCATTGACCCATATTATATTAATGAAGTGACCGTAAATAACCATCCCGCCGACACAGAGAATAACTTGCTCCGGTGTTTCCTTACGTCTTCAAGTGAGTGTTACTGTACCTTCTACACATTCTATTTTGCTTACTCGATGTTTAATGTAATCGATGAGTCATAGACATACAAACGTGCGCAGTTTCCACTGGATTCTGCTAATCATTAGAGTTGACCAAGGAGTCGTTCAAGTCATGGACTCGTTAAGGAAAAATATGGAAGAGTACCAAAGCTTGCAAGATATGCCCGAGAGGTAATTTCAATTAATATCGCTCTATATCAACCTCTTTCATTCATTTTCTGATATCAAGTAATTAATAACTCCTTTAATCATTTTCTTTTGGCGGGCAGGGTTTGGAAACGGTTCATCGTGAAGGTTCCAGGGGAATGGAAACCGGAGCTGTATTTTTATACCACCAAGGTAAGTAGTACTATATATATAGGTCCGCACAACTCTTTAATTGTAGTTTCAATACCATTATCATGCTTGATTATTATTTGATTAAATTCTATTTTTTGTAAAGTGGTGTCAGAGGCAGCAACAGGGGACAAATTTATGTGCATACTACGTTTTTGAGTACATGCGCTCTTTTGTCAGTGAGCGGAATAGAGAACAAAGAACAACTTATGTATGTATACACTCTTCGCAATTTTTTATTACCATATTGTGTTGAGTTCCATTCATAAATTATTTTATTATGATTTCATATATATAGTTATAAACAACTCACATATTCATATTGATCTAGATGGATCGAATGCGGGACCAGCTCATACCAACGAAGCGCCTAAAAGCAATTCAAGAGGAATTGGCGGGATTTTTGAACTCGGAGGTCCTGAAGAAAACTGGAGAATTTTATCACAATAGCAATTATTTTTTGCCTCCAATGTAATTGACGTGATCTCGACGTGTGAAAAACGTGATGTCGGTGTAGTATAAACTTGAACGTGATCTCGACGTGTGGGCTTATGTATGTATATATGAATCAAACGTGAACTCGGTGTATTGTATAATTTATGTGTATGATTGTCTGCGCAACGTGATATTCGTAAAAAATAATTAATTGGAAAACAAAAAATCCAAACCCCTAAAAAATAAATTAGAACAAAACATAATGCTGAAATCTTTGGTCCCGGTTGGTATTACCAACCGGGACCAAAGGGTTCCCGCCAGGTCGCGGCACCCCCCCCCCCCCCACGTGGAGGCCCATCTGTCCCGGTTCGTAAGCAACCGGGACGAAATGCTCCCCCTCTTTTGTCCCGACCCTTTAGTCTCGATTGTAAAACCGGGACCAAAGGTCCTCTGGAACCGGGACAGATGGGCCTTTTTCTACTAGTGTTGCTTCAAGTCTTTAAGACTTCAAGTCCCACGCTGATACCTAATGTTTAGTAGTTTTACCACAACAAATTCTTCATGAAATTCACGTCTTCAAGTCTCACAGAATATATCACTATTCCGTAGCAACACACATGCAATTTGGTAGTTATATATTACTAGCAAAATGCCCGTGCGTTGCTACGGGAATACAGCGAGGAAGATCTCCAAGTACATAGCGACAAAGGCCTAAAGTTCTTCTCCCACGTCGTGCCTCTCCCTTGACCACAATGTGATTCACCGATCCGTGGGCTCTGCCAGCTATATATATGTGAGCAGCCTTAAGTTTCAAGATCAAAGGTTTGTCGTTGAGAACTTGGGGGCTTCCTCTGAGTGGGCGCCTCCTCCCTTGTAGTATCTCAAGCTCCCTGCCCGACCGCTTCCCCCTCCCTTGCGTGGACGTTGCCACGATCTCTTTGGATCGAATAGTTCAACTCTCTAACGATAGCAATACATGAGTCTCGACATAATGGCTTCGGGGCCTATGTCTTTTGATTTTTCTCGAATTGTGGATATAATACATATTTTTCTGCTTTGAACCGCAAAATTTAGATAATTTGAAATATTATCTATCCATAACATATGCATAAAAAATATTAATTATCGGTTGAATGAAAAAAAACAACAATTATGCTCTAACGATCAGAAAATCTACTGCAAACTATTAGGAGGAAAGGCATTCTAACTATCCTGATAAAGCATATGTAATTAGACTTCACTCGTATCAATACCAAAACATTTATACGGAGTACAAAGGTAAACTGCAGCTCTGTTTTTTTCTAAATTTCTCTCTCATAGTCTCACTTTCTCACTCTCAGTCTCTCACCTACTCTCTCTCAATTTCCCCACCCATCCGAGCCTCCCATGGTCGCTATCTCCTCCACCCAGCACTTTCTCCACCTATGGTCGCCCCCAGCAGTACTTCCTCCACTCCGTCGTACCTCCACCGGTGCACCTTCCCTACTCCACCGTGCAGCCCCGCACGGCCCCTCCCTTGCCCAGCCATGGCTTCACTGTTGCCAGGCCATGGGCGGCGCAGCCCTACCGGGGATCGACTCCGGCATCTGCTACCGCTGCGTTGCTCGCGGCTCAGGCTCGTCGGGCTGATCTCCCCCCCCCCCCCCCCCCCCCCCTCCTCTCCTCTCCATAGCCTGATTTTGGTCGCCGCCATTGATTTTTTTTTCTCCTCGGCGCCGACGTGTCCGGCCACACTGGCAGTGTACTCGCGCTGCTCAGGTCTTCGATCTCCGGCGAGCCACCTCGCAGGCTCCTCCGTGATCCCTCGGCTAGGAGCACCTCCGCGGCAACCTGTCGTCGATACCGGCAAGGTGCGAGGAGGCGGGGCGAGCTGTGCGCGAGGCGCCTCCGCGGCTGACGACGGCGCGTCCATGACCGACGATTGTGTCTACACGTGGATGAGAAGTTGTCTAGAGACATGAGACCATTTGAGTTCTGATATGCAAGCCTGAATGTCTTCTTCGTCCTTAAGAAACATCAAATCAAGGTTGAGAATTTTCGTCCTGTACTTGAAGTTCATCTATTAGTTCGTCTTCTTATTTATGCCTGTAGTCTGAGCACATAATTTTTTTGCTGCACTGACCTTGCCTACTTAGTTGGTTAGTTTCTTTTCATCACTACGAATTGGGTCAATTTGCTGTAATGTATGTGCGGACAAACCAATCTGACTTAAAGTGTTGACTTATATCTTGCAGTAGATTGATACATTTAACTGCTAATGTGACTGTGGATTTCTTCAACGAATTAGGAGACCAATCAGATAAGAAAAGACTTATATGTATGAGAGAATACTAAGAATCAGGTATGCATCATAGCTCAAGCATAAGAAAGATTTCAATCTGCATTAGCAATGACATTTTTGTTTGTACAGTTGATTCCATAAAGGCGCCACCTATTTTGTATTATTGTTGTCGAGTATGTTGTGAACAAGGTCTGTTACTGAATGTGATTATGGAGCTGCCATGCTGACTTTGGATGTCAGGTATGCAACATAGCTCAAGCATAATAAATATTTCAATACGCATTAGCAGTATGTTTCCTTTTGTTTCTATTGAACTACATGCAAGGCCTGCAGTTTATATTGATATTGTTCATTTGGTTGGGACACTGTCTACTTCAGTTTATTAGCTATTGCACTAAACCTGCACTAAGGTATTTTCTTACAGGACTGCAGGTTAGATAAAATGTCTTATTTATTGAGTTCACTGATCCTACTTTAAAAAAAAAATCTGTTATCACAAATATCTCACGTGTAAACACAAAATGCACATAAATATCCGTATAATATAAAATTCAAATATATTTGCAAGCATTACGTTTCGAAAAGTGCCACTAATGCGAAGTATATAATGATCATATAAATTTGGTCTAGCAGGTTCAACTACTAAGCACTTCCTTGTAGACTATGTTTAGCGTTGTCGTTACTAAGGACTCAGTTCTCTTTCGCTTCGTTGAATTCTTGGTCTTCTCCTTTCCCTTGTCCTTGATGGCGAGAATCTTGATGTTACTCTTCGCGGTGGCTCGTGACAATGCGACATATAGCTGACCATGAGAAAACACCGGCTCCGGTAGGTACACGCCGACAATCGGGATGGTCTGCCCTTGCGCCTTGTTGATCGTCATGGCAAAGCTGAGCCTTATCGGGAACTGCTTCCTCTTGAATTTGAACGGAAACATGTCACCATCAGATGGGCATAGAGGTATCCGAGGAAGAAACACCCTCTTCCCTGCGTGTTGTCCCACCACGATCTCCGCGTCGATGGCATTCCTCTGAAACCCACGGATCACGAGCCTCGTGCCGTTACATAGTCCGTTAGCCGGGTCAATGTTCCTCAACAGTATAACGGGGCAGTTTATCTTCACTTTAAGCGTATGGGGGGGCATACCATTAGGAGTGAGCGAGTTAAGAAACTCCTGAGCGTAGTAGCCATGTGGATCGTCCTCCGCACTATCGAAGCTATGGTATATCATCTCCTCGCCTTGAAAACGCTCAATCATGCGCATGTTTATTCCATCGACATTGTCGTTCTTTGTGGATAGGATCGCTCGAGAAGTCATGTAATTCGGATTGTCCATGTTGTGGTCTAAGGCAGGAAACACATGGTCGATCAGCTTCTCTATGTCAGCCACGTCGTCGTCGCCCGTAGATGGCACGCATATATCTTCGGGTAGCGAGATGTTTCCTTCCTCGTCAGTTTTCTCGGTGCCATTACCTATCCTTAGCAGGTAATCCGCAAACCATCGGTCGTTTTGTGCCCTCATGTTGGTGACGAGCTTTAGCTGGCGCATGCCCTTCCATAGGTTCGAACTTCGTAGGGTCGCATCGATTATCTGACCCCGTGACCCTTTCCTCACTACCGGAAGCACCTGTCTGAAGTCTCCACCGAATACGACGGTCTTTCCCCCGAAAGGTCGTTTTCGGCGGTGTCGGCAATCCGTGATGTCGCGCATGCTTTTGTCTAGTGCCTCAATCGCTTGTCGTTTCGTCATGGTGGCCTCATCCCATAGTATGAGTTTAGCCATGTTGAGGAGCTTGGCTGTCCCACTCTGCTTACCGAAGGTACATGACGACCCTTCTTCAATATTAAGTGGGATCTTGAACCTCGAGTGGGCTGTCCTGCCTCCAGGCATGATGGACGCGGCGACACCCGACGTTGCTGTGGCCACAGCGATATTTCCCTCTCCACGAACTCTAGCGAGTAGTGCCCTGTAAAGGTAGGTCTTCCCAGTGCCTCCCGGGCCATCGACGAAGAATACGCCCCCATTGCCATCATCAACTGCCTTTAGTATTTCGTCATAGGCGAGCCTCTGCTCCGGGTTTAGTAAGGTCGCAAGAGAAGCGTCTTCCTCGTCAACCTTTATATTGGTTTCCTCGATTACCTCCCTGAACTCGCCTCTAGTGTTGTCATATGTCTTGTCGATTTGCGGAAGAGGGAATTTCGTTATGTCTTTTCCCATAGATTCTAGCATGCCCCTGATATCAAGCAACACCATCTGTTCCACCTCTTTTGGACACGTGTGGTGCCTCCGATAGTCGTCAGACATCGCCTCAAGGTGTCGATCCCAAAGACCGCGTACATCACTGGGCTCACAAAATACCAAGATCGTTGCGAAGAGCCTCCTGAGTGAGGCTGGCATGGCGAACTGCTCCGACTCAGTAAGACACTCGTCTAGCGTGTTGTCAGCCTCGATTAGACCCTTCCTCTCTGCGGCCTCCCGAAATGTATCACATAGCACACCGTCCACGGTTTTCAGGTCTTCGAAGGACTTTGATCCTGGTACATGGTTTAGAAGCACCCTCAGAAAGTACCGTTCCCCCTCGGCAGGATTGGCTGACACGATCCGACCTACTTGGTGAAACTTTTCCCTTGGTTTCCAGTACTTTCCTGGTTGCCATGTGAAACTTCCTGGGAAATCCCTGTAGAGAATATCGCGAGCCCACTCGTGCTTCTGGTTAGCCACGAAATACTCTGTTAGCATGGTTGCGTTTTCCTGAGCGGCGATGTCTTCCAGGTTGTCTCCCGCTTTGAAAGTGACCCTTTGCATATTTGGCAGATGAAGCGGTAGCTGTAGTACGGACGGGTGCATCTCAGAAAGGTTGAATCCGAATATCCTCCACATGGCTTCGGGTGGTGTAACCCACCTTGCGTCAATGAATCTCTTGATCTCGTCTATGTTACCATCGGCGTCTGGCTTCTCGATGTTGAATGAAGTCTGATCGTGGCCCTTGTATATGTACTTATATAGGTACTTGACGGCCTTTATACTCGAGCACACCTCCACGTTGATGTGGCAGTTGAACATTCGCAAGAGGTAAGGGTTGTAAGGCACAACCCATCTATTGTCAAGCGTCTGACCTCGGACCTTTGCGGAACGGCCCCCGTTCCGTCTCCGATAAATAGGGTATGAATCCTTCCCCTGTACGGTGGTCTCGTTGAATGTTCTTGGGTACCTACACTTGCATTTCCCCTCTTGCATGCACACGTTGTTTGGCTTGAGGACACCGCATGGGCCGTGCATCATATGCTTCACGACCATGTCATATAGCTCCGGGTACTTATCCTTGTCCGGGAGCTCGGCGGATATGACGCGATCGTACTGCTCTGGCACAACGAGCTTATATTTGGAGTCCATGATCAACAGGAAATGGGCATGTGGGAGGCCCCTCTTCTGGAACTCGACCACGTAGACCCACGCCTTCACAACGCCCAGGATGTGTTTCTTGGTCAGCATATCTTTCATCGTCTCCAGCTTGGCTTTAAACACCCGGGCCACAATATCTGGCCGATCCTGCGCGGTTTGGCCTGGAAGCAACGCATCCTGTATCTCCTGCCAGTTTGGGTTGCAGGTCATTGTCAGGAAGATGTCAGGCTTGCCGTACGTCTGCACCAATGCCATGGCGTCCATATGCCTCCGCTTCATGTCTCGGAAGCCTCCCTGGAAATTCCAGGGGAGAACAATCCTTGTGCCAACAGCGCTTGCTCTAGTCTCTCCGGCTGTGATGCTATCGACAACGCCTTTATATAGATCAGCACGTAGCTCCGGCTGGTGTTTCCTGATCCAATTCAACCTGCATCCCTCGATCTTTATGTACATGTCCACCCCCACTGCTGGAACAAGCGCCCTCCATGTAGTATTGGGTTGAATATAGCAGGACGCGTCTGTAGTCGGTAACAATAGTAGTCCCTGATAGAGACACATAAACGGCCACCCCCCTCTGTGTGAAGGACAACAAAAATAAGGTTATGCAACATACGAGAAGGATAGATAATAAAATGTAGAGGTATCTCAAATATCCGAACCTGAATCGTCGTCACGCTCCGCTCTCGGTAGTTGCGCAATGTCCCAAGACTTATTATGTTTAGGGATATTCGGATGCCAACCGAGCTCCCCCTTCGGGAAGAAGAGCGGGTACGAGAGCGGGTCATAGCATCCTTGTGTGGCATTTATACTGTGCCTCTCGTTGTTGTTACCGTAGAGGGTAATGCTGCGCTTGAACCTATTTGCTAGGTCGCTGCCCTCGACCCAGATCGCAGCCACCTCAGACGACAACGGTGTGTTGTATCTTCGTTGATCTAGCTTCTTGTCGGTGTTCAGTTCTATACAGTAGTTCTCGAGGTTATCCTTATGTTCGCCCAAACTCCTAAACTGCTCGGAGTATGGGTTTCCCCTCAGTATTTCGACAACCTTACGAACGACCTCCTGGTCTAGTTCCTTGGTAGCTTCCTTGCGATGGATCAGGCTAGGATCATCGTCGTAGAAGTAGAGCTGTAGATGTTCCGGGCGAGAGCCTGGCCCAAACGAATGCACGTTGTGGTACATCGAGCCACACGCACGGAATGTGTACGTCCCGGACCTCATGTTCGTGCAGTCGTTGTCGAGAGTGACGCCTAAGGTTGTGAAGGAGAAGTGGCCGTTGAAAAATCGGATGCTCTCTCGAAAATGTCGACTGTCCGCATCCGCGCTAGACCATAGCCTCACCAGCTCCGGGATAGGCACTTGTTCAGCCAGTTCGATTTGTCCATTGCGACAACAGAAACCAGGGGTCTCATGCTCAAACTTCTTGGCATGGCAGTGATCGCAGTCGGGGACTTGCTCCAGGATGTGTGTGTTATCTGGAAGGTTTGAGTACACAAAGTCAAAAGGATCGATAGAGCCCTCGTCCGATGAGTCTGTCCGTGTATCCAGGTCCATGTCATCAGCATCAAAACCTACATTCATAGGATGTCACATCATTATGTTCATATATTCGACTCGTAACAGAGAGGGTTGATGTAAAGCCTGACATACGTACCTTCACGGGCATACATGCAGCACTCCTCGTCCATGAGGTTGTCGGGGATGGTATTCTCGTCCATGATACCGCTAATGAAGGCGTCCATGTCGCCTACAACATTCTAGATTTGATAAGTATGATGCTTTAATGCTTCATGACATAATAATTAAATAAAGGAAGTAAAGATAGCTATGTTACCGTCGGTTCTGATGGTATACTCCGGAGCGCTCGTTGAAGTGTATGTGGGAGGTGAAGCAGTTCCCCCTTTGACGGGTGATCCATAAGTTCTTATCGTTGGCAAAGTTGCTATATTTGGACATGGCATCGCGATGGATTGAGCGCACGGAGTGTTTCTCTTAGCTGCAGCTTTTGCCTTGCGCTGAGCTAGCAGTTTTGCCCTCTCCTCTTCCGATTTGTTTTGCTTAGATGTACGTCGTCGTGCATTCTCTTGTTGTCTTTCTTCCGTGGATAAATTTTGCCGATTAGCCCTTCGTTGTAGGTTCCTTTCATCTTGTGTTTTCTTTTGCCAAGCTGCTCTTCTACGTGCATTAATCTCCTCCTTTTTCTCGGCCGTCAAACTATTTCGCCGAGCTCTATCACGTTCACGTCTTGCTTGTTTTCTATCTTCTGAAATGTTTGAAATTTGTTGCCTTTGCTCTGCCATTAGCAACCAGGACTATTCTAGCTGAAGTAATAGACAATATCAGAGAAGAAAATTAGTTAACAACACTTCCCAGAGATTTGGTTTTACTATCAACCTGGTACATAATCAAATGATGATGCACTTATCAGGATTGAAAAAAAAAATTCATCAAAGTCATTCAACAGGAGCATTGTGAATTGTATTCATGGTTAGTTTCATGATTTGGCAGAACTACTCCGAACCTACTTTCTAAGAACTACACTTCAGTGATATTACCATTATCTTTTGCTTATACTCTGGTTCATTTACAGGCATGGGCATACCAATGTTGACATGGTCAGAAAAAATAGAACAGAACAAAGAGAAGAGAGCAGAATACCGCACCTTGGGTGCAGCACGGGCGGACGGACGGAGTACTGGCGAGGTTGGCAGATCGGCAAGACGGCAGCGATGGAAAATTTTGGTGGTCTGGTCAATGTAGTCTTGTCCTTTTTAAGTGTTTGCATAGGTCTGTGATGAGCAAAGTTATGATCGGAGTAGGATTGCATCTGGCGTACGCGTACCGATTAGCACTCGGTACCCGGCTCGGTCTGTGCGTGTTCGGAAACGATAGTGGGCCAAATCGAATTAACAGGCCCGAGCGGAAATGGTAGTGGGCCAAATCGAATTAACAGGCCCGAGCGTGTTTGTAAAGGGTAGCCACGCACGACGTACGACTACCTCCTATTCCCATATTATAGTTTAGATTTTTTGATCCATAGAAAAATAATAAGTTACATGCTCCACGTATACATGGGCGTGAGATCTTGCGTCTGTGAACAAGACTAGAGAGGGGAACAAATAAGTTTGAAACGTACACAAGAAACGTAAACACCAGCAAGAAATAAATGACACATGAGTAATCAACAAATATATTTCACACCCAATATATTGGGGTGGAGCCTAGTTAGATGGGCTTGACGAAGAAGCTCTCAATAATCTCCCGAAGGTGCGTGCTGCTCGTGTAAACGTCGTTCCTGTTGTCGTAGAAAAACGACGCGGTATACGCTAAGCCGATAATCCGTTGCAGCGCTGGCAGTAGCACACGATCTTCAAACCGAGCTTGGTTCAGGGTCTTCCATTCATGGTCTATCAATGCATCGATCCTTGCAATGGCTACTTCACCTGAGACGCCATACTCATGCATATAACACTCCACAGAGCTTGCAGCATCCCCCTTGCACTTTCGACGCTGTATAACACAATAATTTATTATACTATGATTTAAAAGGAACATGCATATATATAAATATTTATTACTAATCAAAGAGTATATATACCATGAATGCACCAATATCATTCATGAAGCGGACAATCTTCCCGGCTGATATCACGACATCTGGGACGCTAGCCACCCACTCGAGTGCTTGTTTCATTGTTTCATCGCTCAGGCCAGCTATCACAGACACAGATAGAGTTGGTGCGCCTATTGTAAGGCTAGTCAAATCCACTTGATCTTTAAAGCTTGGCGTGTAATTCTTGTGTGACCATTCAGCCTCTCGAAGATAACCGGTGACATGATTTTGGATCTGCACACGCAATCACATGCCAAGTAAGATGAATAAATTAGCAACAAAAAACCAAAGTAATATGTAATATATGCGCATGTTCCACTGCAACACAATGGTTTAGTTCTGATGCATACATGTCAACCAATATAAGTCCCTATACCTAGCAGTACACTGTACACGTACCCGTATAAAAATAAGTGAAGTTTATTGGGCACAAAAAAGGCATACCGATTTCCTGAGGTAGCTAATATCGTAGTCCATGTTGACTGGCACTTCAGCTTCAATATCCTTGAAGGTCCTCAACAACTCCAAATACAAGTTCTTCAGGTACTCCGGTAGAATTGAAATGGCACTCTCATCCCATCTACATGGAAAATTGTGAATTTCACCAAAAGTAGTGAGTCAAACTACGATCGTGTGACATATAAATAGATATATGTATATATATGAGCCAAGTATTCTCTAACCTTTGTATAGCTTCATGTAGCTTTTGACATTCCTCTAAGGTGGCATGAATGTCATACGTGTCATCTAATGTGGTAATTATTACTATCATCTTGGTGATGATACTTCGTGGTAGTTTGAAATCTTTCTCATGGTACACCACATAGGCCCAAGTGTAGCTCTCGACAATACGACTACGAATATAACTCAGACCCACGTTTCCAGAAAAATTGTTCCACCACCTGTAAATTAAATTAGTTAGGGTTATTTAAATAATGTCAAAAGCATGTTATGTACGGTTAATTAATACTATATGAAGGGACACAAAAATCCATATTATTTTCATATGAATCCATAGTAGATTTAAATGAGAATAAGAGTTGAATAAACATACTCAGTAATAGTTTTGAGCTCCTTCAAATGAACATGCTGCAAAAGGTTAAAATCTAATTTCGCGAGCTCCAATAAAATTGGGTTATACCCTTCATCTTCACTGTACTCGGAGATAAAATGAAGTGTTTCTATCCTCTTACAGGTCCTTGGTAGTGGTACGTGAAGGGAACGTTTTACTTGCTTAGCTAGTGGGGAACTAAGACTAGCCCACATTAATTCAAGATGATGTCGTGCAAAAGCCTTGGCTTCTTCGAGTGCCGGCTCATCATGGATGAGAAGATGAGCTGCATTGTATAAGCTTAGTAGTCCTCTTGGTTCATTAATTATATCCTTGTTGAAACTCCCATATTCACCCTTGAATTTGTTGAAAACATCTGCAATACCGGCGGAAACAATATTGTCAGTAATCCAAGACCCCTGTAAGGCCTGTGTTATCAACCTAGGTAAGAGGAGGGTATATCCACTCCCTAAATTAAGTTACGTTTCGCAAAAATGACAATTATAAGCTTGATAACTCGATTTGTTAGCCATTAAACTGATTTGTTAGTTTTTATGCATCGTGTAAGTCTCATGCAAATTATTTTACAAAAAATCATGAGACATAGAAATAGTTAGATACCTGGAGATACCCAATGTCCATGCTCCCTAAGCAAACGAAACCCTAGAGCAACCTCATGGAGGCTTGACTTACTAAAGTCATACTCTAGGATTTCGCTTAAAGCGCTCTGGATGTCTTGTTCAAAGTGGTGATCTATGCCGAGGTGCTGAATTGTATCCAGCAAGAAGATTCTTGCCGCAGTGTTGTCGCAAGTCTTAAACAACACATGGACATCTTTCTTCAGTTCATCGGCTCTCACCTTCATCCATTCCTCCGATCTCTCCTGTTGATTAAATTGAGTTAGAGTTGTGCGAATGACCTCTATATGTAATACAGTTAAACTATAGTATCATGCCAAACGAAAGCTTTCGAAGTACCTGTTTTTGCTAATGCCAAAAAGAGAGAATCAAAAAGTGAGAAATATACTCTCTCCGATCCATAAAAAGTGCCGTCCACTTGGTACAAAGTTTGTACTAACTTAGTATAAAATGAGCGATACTTTTTTTATAGATCGGAGGGAGTAGTTATGATCATTTTGGTTCCCATATATACCTGCAGCAGTTGTGGGTCGTATCCAGTGAAGAAGTCACCCCACGGCGAGGGCTCGTAGCCGCACTGCTTCTCGGGAGTGGCAGCAGCAACTTCGACACTGGACGCCATGAGATCGAACTCTCTCTTTCTCTCTCAAGGAAGAATGGGCGAGCTAGCCTGCTGGTTGTTAGCTTTGTGAAGACGAAGGCGAGGGAGATCGAATGCATGAATGGCCCTCCGATCGGGAGGCGTTTAAATAGACGTACGTCCAGGACGCATGCATGCACCTCGTTGGATCTGGTCGCGTCAGATCTGGCCGGCGTCATGTTAATTTCCATGTTCTTAATTCCAAGTAGATAGTGGCCGTGCAGCTCAAAGGGAAGGCCGTAGGTAACCTCGGTTTACACGTGCATGTTAGGTCAAATACTGTTTGGAAGGGAAATTGGTTTGGACTCGTAGAATGCCATGGTTTTGAACCGAGGACTTTGAGTGTTTCTTCCGGATCAAAAGATGTCCGGCTGCTGAGAAGGCTTTGTTTTTTTGAGAGAGGGGCTGCGCTGAGAAGGCTAAGCAGAGAGGTGCAGATGGAACGGTACTTCCTAATGTGTAATTAAGTTCCAACTGGCACGATTAGCACACATGTCTAGTTACATCAGGAGACCCCCTAAAAAAAAAATGTCCGGCTGCTGAATATGACTAAGAAGAGACGTGGAGATGGAACGGCACTAATATTTTGTCGTGGATCAGTACTTCGTAATGTTTAATTAAGTTCCAACTTGCACGATGAGCACACATGCCTAGTTTGATCAGGAGACCCGGTGGCTTTGGTACGCCCACCAACCCTTTAATCATCAGTAAGGGCAGTTTTTTTTTCGTCTCTAGAGTTTTTCCCAAAGTTTAAATAGTCTTTGGAGAGCCTTCACGCTACGACTACGGGCTTTATAGGTTAAAGCCATAAAAACCGCTAATCGTCCGGCTAAACCGTTTTAGCCTCTTAGCCACTAACCTTCCCGCTGAGTGGGGACAACAATTTTGGACTAAAATTTTCCCCTCGGTTCAATTTTGCAACCAAAATCGATCTTATGATAACCCTATCTAAAAAAATAAACCACTTTCCTCTTCCCTGTCCCGAAAATGGCAGCAGATAGGAGAGTCGGCCATGGCAGCGACGCGCACCCTTCCACACCCGGCCGCCTCGCTCCTCTCCGCGCTGCTGAAAGTTTTGTCATGTGTTAACCTATCTCTAATATATATCTTATTGATTTTATATCAAATAGATGCTCCATATTTAGATTTTTCCACATTATTTAGCAAAACCACTATATGGTCGTAGCTCGGGTATAGCCTTTCGTAATTCCTGAAATCGTCGGAGGTAAAGGCAATAGCCGGCTATTTTAAATTTTGCCTTTTCCTTGCAGCTACCCGCCGTTTGTATCCAAGGTTAAAAGAGCCAAAAAAAACTTGGATCATCAAGGTTAATTACTCACCCCATTAATTACTGCATGCAGTAATAGTTAGGAAAAGAAATCATATGTATTGGAGGATTGAAAGAAAAGAGGGGCACAATGAAGGTGGAAATTTCATGTATTTGTGGGGAGAAAGAAATGAGAGAAAACAATACAAATTGCTCACGGGTGTTAAGAAAAAATAATGTGACCAACCTGATTTCCAAACAATCTGAAACCAGGGGAGGGGCCTTGGACACCCGAACAGAGGGAGTACTTCTAAAGGATATTTTTAAAGTAAAGCATGTTAATATCAAGATAATATCGAGTCACTCGCCGGAAAGTCCAAATGGAGCCCGGGCTCCAGGGAGCCCGGTATTCCAAAAAAAATTGGATTCGCAAATTTTTTGTTCAAAAAATTCTGAAAAAAAATGCGCACGTAGGTAATACCATGATCTACCACTGTGAAAATTTTCATTAACAAAATCCAAATATTGCGACCTGTGCAAAAAAGAGAAATCTGACAAGAATTTGAAAAATTTCAGATTGCACACTGTTCACGTTTCAGATCTGCGGATTTCTCTTTTTTTACACAGATCAAAATATTTCGAGTTTGTGGTTGAAATTTTTCACAGTGGTAGATCATAGTATTATCTACGTGCATATTGTTTTTCAGAAATTTTTGAATCAAAAATTTGCGAATTCAAAAAAAATTGGAATACCGGGCTCCCTGGAGCCCGGGCTCCATATCGCCGCACTCGTCACTCGCACTATAAAACAATAATCATAACAAGAACACAATTAATTAAAAACATGACCCCAAAACCATGCTGCCTCAATCAGCACAAATAAAAATTACATCAGGTAGACAGCTACATGCCCACAAGTACAAAATTAGACCAGCCAGACAGCTTGCTTCGGTACGCCCATGAGTCCATGACCCACCATATCTTTAATTAGAAAAGGTAATTCAGGATTTTTCTCCAGCGGCTAAAAATATTTTTGATAAATAATAATATATTAATATAGGTCTATGCAACAATGTTATGCCAGGAACTAGTCAGCCACCGAGGTTGCACACATTGAAATTATTAGAAATAAATAAAGTAAAGAAAAAATAGAAAAGAACGAAAGAGAAGAACTAAAAACTAAAATATAATATAGAATGCAAGAAATAATAAAGGGGAAGCCAAATATAAAATATAGAAAGGTAAAAATTAGGAAAGAAACATATTTAAACATGCACGTACAGGAGCTTGTTTTAGGGACGCACGTACACGAGCTCTTGTGATGCATGCAATCGAAGCAATTGGGGCATATTTGGGCCAAATGATTTGGCCCACCAGTGAGGGCGATTTTCCGGTACAAATTGCACACACACTACCGAGTTTCTTCCCTGGGCCGTTGTCACCTTATTGTTTTCTCATTTTGTTTTTCTATAAAGACACCTTAGTTATTAGTATTCCTAAACATATGTTTGGACCCCTTCCGGTTAGCTGATAAGGTTCAATTATCTTCTATGAGTGCTTCTTTTACAACATAGCGTTCTTTATATGCATGGCAGTTTTGATTCGTACTAGATCATGTAGGCGCGCGTTGCTGCGCCGGTCTATTGGGTAAATAAATTATTAGGAATGGATGAAAATATATTTGCAACCAAGTGGAAAAGCATAGCTACCCAGTATATTTCTAGTGGTAATGTAAACAACATTAAAAAACAAATAAAAATTTTAGAGCATTTATCTGCCTAGATCTTACCTGTCAACAACTTTACAACGAATGAGATTCACCAATACGGTTAACTGAGATAACCAGTGGTGCATCTAGAACTCTCATGAGGTGGTTTAAGCTGAATCGTTGCCAAATCCAATAGCTACCAACTAAGGGGCAGGGTACACATCCATTTAGAAGATTCCAGTTTTGACACACTTGGTAACATCCCCAAACAACAATAGTGTAAATAAAAATATGCATGCATATAATTTAAGGGAAAAATAGGTCAATGTATACCGTAGGACCGTAAATATAAAGGCAGTGTAGCTACAATTAAAAAAATGGAAGATAAGTATGTTGAGACAGTGAGAATCGATAGATTGTGTATTATATATCATGTTAAAGCTGGCAGGAACATGGACTGGCATCACATCTGGTTAATAAACAAAAAATTGCCTTGAATTTGAATACGCAGACATATCAGTAAAGGAATCCACATGCTTCAAGAGTTTAGATCTCTGGTGAAGAAACACAACAATGTCATGAACTTGGTCATTTGATATTAGCCAAGATGATTGCAGATAACTCCTCAACTTGAGTCTGGAGTTTTTGGTCTGCAAAGCAAAGAACGGATAAGTACCTGAAACGCGGATCAAGCCAAACACATTTTTTTTTCAAACGACTTTCCTGTTATATTAAAGTCTACATTTTCCGAATCAATGGACAGAGCAAGTTTAATACCAGCTGACTTCCGTAATGACAGATGAAGTTTATTTGACAATGTTTAAAGGAAAAGATCACTAACATATATTGTCCAGCGATTCACGGAATCAGGTGATGAAGTATGATTTATACAGACCAATTTTAAAATAGTCACTAAAAGAACTTGTTTTGATGGGAGTTTTCTGACACCAAAATATTCAGCAACACTTCATCTAAACAAACATGAAGCAGTAAGATGCAGCTTTTATGACTTAGTCTGCTAAAAGAACAACATGTTTCGATGGCTCTAATCATAGAAAATTACTAATGCAACACAACTATTATAACCCAAAATTTGTATCATCTAAAAGAAGAAAAACCTCGGTATAAATGCGTATCCAATCCATAACATCCTATTATATGCAACACCCGGATCACAAATGTAAAATATTCATCTTTGAAGAAAATAAGATAATTAATATTTAATAAGTTGTAAAGATAACTGACTTGCAGCAGATGAGAATGATGCAACAAACAATACTGAACCAAAGAACAGTACTCCTACATTGATTTACCCTCTATATGAACATCATCATTAAGAGCAACAATTATCTCCTCGTCAGCTGCTTCTCGCTCTCTTTCCAACCCGCCGTCTTGTGCACACCTCTCTCTCCACCTGTGGTTGCCACCGAGGATAGGAGCACGGGAGTGAGGCTGACGCGGTAGCGACAATGTTGCTGTACCGCGGGTGCTGGGTGGAGGTGGAGCTGAGCTGACCATCCGGTTCTCCCTCCCCTGCTCTCAGCTCAGGCCGCCCCAACCCCCGCCTCCACTGCAGGCATCTCTCTTACAGCCTCTGACTGAAAGCTCTTTGTTGGGTCAAGGAGAGGAGTGAGCGAGTAGAGATTCTCCCAGATTTGGATTTCAAGACGATGTGTTGCCTATATACGCACTCTAGAGCACGGTAGGAAGAAGGGTGAGGATACATGCCAATGACACAAGGGTACATATATAGGCTCAAGCATAGAGCAGGTGTATAGGCAGGGAAACTGTAACGGACCTCCATGCAAAAAAACAAAAACAAAAACTGTAACGTACCTCCACCATTGGCCGCCAGCGATTGCCATTGGGACACCTCTGCCATTAATGGATTTTATTTATGAACTGCTGCTTTACTTCCGAAAAAATAACGCAGACGAACTCCACTACCAAACAAACGGCGGTCGAACTGAAGGGCCCACCACTATCCCGTCGCATCGCCGCTTTGGTTCGGCGTCCGCCGTATTGCCTGGTCTGTCCCAATCCCTCATCCTTTTTTTCCTTTCGACTGGGATCGGGTTCGCTCGGTGCGTGTCGACGTAAGTTCAGGTCAGCCTGGGCTTTAGTGGGGTTTCATGGCCCAATTAACCACAATACGGCTGATTTTCCCTGCAGAAGAGCTTCCCTCAGGGACATTCGGCCCAGCGCAGAGATAGATGGAGATCAAACGACCAAAATTGCTTAGGGAGGGTGATCACACTGCTGAAAGCGCACAGGTCGTGAGGGCATGTACAATGGGGTGATGTCAGCCTTCCCTTATAGATGCCACGTCAGATTTTTGCTTAGTTGGCGGAGAGAGAATGAAGAAAGAGATGGTTGTCTTCCCTTAGCTAAGAGATGATCTCTTAAATATTAAGAGAAGACTATTTTCTCCATTGTACCGCATGCCTTCTCTTATTAACATAATTTCATACTAAAATTTAACTAATTCTCATTAATTATTAGAGATGACAATAAGAGAGAGCACATTGTATGACCGATATTTATTACCTTCTCCAGATGACGTGAAGGGGTAAGAGAAGACCCGTCTTCTCTACCATTGTACATGCCCTGAGAGGCAGCCTAGATGACGCGGTTATAATATCCCTAATTGGCCCAAAGTGGTAAAAGGACAGTATGTACCAAATTTGAATCCTGATAATGAATATTGATGTTTTATGGATAAAAAATTGGTCCTTTGGTTCAATTCCTTGAAACTTCCACTAGTAGAAAACACCTATATAGTCCCGGTTCGTTTGAGCCATTAGTCCCGGTTCCCGAACCGGGACTAATGGGGTAGCACGTGGCCTGTTCTGCAGCGCGGGGGGGGGGGGGAGCTTTAGTCCCGGTATTACGAACCGGGATTGATATTTCTCTCTTCTGTCAGATATTTCACAGCTTGCAGAAATTCCAGAAAATAGTTTAAATTTGTAAAATCAATAATTTTTATTCTATAATTCAGAAAAATATGAATAAAATATCAAAATGTTCAGAAAAATAAGAACTATTTGATTATGTCAAATGCATACAGCAATGAAGGAACCACTACATCATCGTCACGAATATATTACACACATCTCATTCGTCGTGCTTGGTCAAACATATTACAAGCGGTACATGTGCACACACGAGTTTCATGCATATATACCTCTCTTTTACACTCACCCTATCACTTCAACATTCCGATAGTATTCTCCATTCGGAGGTAGGACCTCTGCATCTAATAATCCCGCAATTTTCTCTTGAATTGCTCGTATGCAATCCTGCGGTAGAAGACCGTCCCGCAACCGTTCGATCTAATTTAAAGAAGGGATCAATATATATGAATGAAACTAAACACAATTGATGGCAATAAACTAAAATTGTGAATATTGTTTACGCACTTCAAATTGTTCTAAGTACCGGTTGCCTGTCTCATGGGTCGTCTGGCGAATGAACTCGCAAAGGTAGTATCCACATAAATTATTCCCCATTTCCTGCCTCAAGCACTTTACGAGAACAAAGTTCAATCAAAATAATAATAAAGCATGGTAATGGTATTGAAACTAGAATAAGAAAGATGCGCGGATGTAGCTAGTAGTACTTATATTTATTGGTTCAAATATAAGCTCCGGCGCCCAAATACCCCTAGCCTTGACGGTGAATCATTTCCAAGCCCTGCCCGGCAAAGAAAATGAATAAAGGAGATATATATTAATTACTTGCTATCAGTAAATGAACGGAAAGTTGCCGATATAGTGCCATAATGATTGAAATTACCTCTGAAGGCATTCCTGCATGTCCGCCCACTTCTCAAGGGGTTTACGTCTCGAGTCCATGACTTGTACTACTCCTTTGTCAGGTTTAATGATTAGCAGAATAAAATGGAAGTTGCGCACGCATAAGTCATCAATTATACACTTAACATCGAGAAAGCGAAATAGAATGTGTACAAGACAGTAACACTCACTTGAAGTTGTAAGGAAATAGTATTTCTCTTTTGGTTTCGGAAAACCTTAACGCCTTTACCAAGTTATTCTCTGTGTCGATGCAAAAATCGTTGAGACTATTTTCATGAACGAAATTTGGGTCAATGAACCCAATGTCATAGATTTGTCCTCTTTTGCATTGGAGAATCTTCATTCTGCATAATTAATATAGTGATGAGTAAGATTATACATGCAATGAACGAGGTGAGCTAGCTAGAGACTTAATTACAGAAATAATACTTACAAACAATAGGCACTGATGATAGCTTTGTCAAGGGCGTCTTGTTGGTATAACTGAAATAATTCAGAAAATTCAATCATTACCACGCCATCTCCATGCCCGTAATGCTCGTTTTTATATCCCACGTTGATCCAGTTTGCCCCTTCCTTTGAGGCTCGTATGTACCACTTATGCAATCTTCGCATTTTTGTTGGTAGACCGTTGACTAACTCAGGTTTGACGAGAGGATACCCGTGCCTGTATTTGTATGCTACTTGCTGGAACTCTTGTAATTGGTCTAAGTACTGAGGAATAGACATGCCCTGAGCAGATGCTGCTTCTCCGTACATTGCAACAAACTCAGGATCGATGTCGACCGCACCTCAACTCGACCCCACCTCGGTATTGGAAAACACTTTGAGCGGGGGGCATGATTGGTTTTTCTGTTCTCCGAGCTGGGGAACTGATTTCCGGCTTGCACTACTACTCTTCGACCGCTTCTTATTTGCCTCAGCCGACTTGCGAATAGAGCAGTCATAGTCTGGTGTCAGCCTTGGCGGGGGTTGTTCAAGGGTCTTCAGCATTTTGAAAACGGCGCCTTTTTCTTCTGGGGTGATGGGGAACTCTAGCGCTTTCGGCTTCTTATTCAAGTTAGCAAACCACTCTTTCATTTGGGCATTTGCGATCGCCTTATTTTCCTCCTCCGTACAGTCGTAAGGTCTCTTGAAAAGATTCCTATGAGGTACTTTTGGGAGGGGTGACCTTTTACGTTTCGGTGATCGGTTACCACTCCTCATAGTATCAGCGGTGGTACGCTGAGCCTGAGTGGGCGGAGACGACTGATGAGGCGGCGGAGACGGCTGCGCTGGAGACTGGTGAGGCGGTGGAGACAGCGCCTGAGGCGGCGGTGGCGAAGAGGACTGTTGCGCTGGAGACTGCTGAGTCGGCGGTGAAGATGGATTGCTACTCTGAGGAGTCGATGGCCTTGGCGGCCAGTTTGGAAGCACGATGAATTCCTTTGGCCATAGAATGGTCCCTTTTCTGGCTTCTCCAAGTTCAGCCACCTCCCCATCTTCACCTGCAGGGTGTTCCAGCTTCAGCTCCTCAAATTCTTTACTCAATTCATCCACCCCGACAACAGCGTAGCTGATGCATCTAAAATGCATACATGAACTTTGCACTATAATAGTCGTATTCCAATCATATTTGTATCATATAAGGGGTATATTACTGTTATTTAATGATTTTTGGTAATTTATGATGATATCCCCTTTTTATGGAATTAATCCTGCGCAGGTAGAAAACCCCTATTTCTTTTCTTATTTGTTTCAGGACCTTAACGACGTCATAATGAGCTATAAATTTACAGGCGTCATTATTTTGGAAGGAGAAGATTTAGGAGCGAAAGAAGTCAACGAACGGAGGCCGGAAGACCAAAAGGGGGGTCCCACGCAGCCAGGTACTGTAGCCGCGTGGGCCTATCCCAATTGGCCCTCGTGGCCCCGTTTGCATCGATCCTTCGCCCAGAAGCTTCCTCGTGACCTAAAAACGCCTATATAAAGAGCCCCCCGATGTTCTCCGAAGGGAGAGCCGCCATACGAGAGAAACAAGAAACAGAGAACAGGAGGTTGCAGATTGGAGGGGGAAAACTCCGGCGGAGCCCTGCCGGAGAGGTCTCCTTCTTCTCCATCGACATCTCCACCATCTCCATGATGAAGAGGGAGTAGTCCACCTCTAGACTATGGGTTTGTGGCAGTAGCATATGTATCTCTCTCTCTTGAGCTTCACTAATTAGCACCGTATGAGCTGCTGAACATGATTACGGTCACCGTTGTATTACCATTGTGGTGGATCTTTCTATGAGTTAATATATGTTGAGATTGCAATGTTTGTTTCAGTTATGAAATTAGATGCATATTATGTACCCCTTTCTTATATCCTTGTTTTGATCAAGCATGTTTATGAGAGCGTGTGTGGGGGAACGTGTGCATTAGTTGGAGTAACGGGGGTGGTGAAGTGATAAGCTGACAACTTAATATCATGATCCATTGGGTGTTTACCTTACTTTGTTGCCTCACTAGGGATAAACCAAAATACCATGTTGCAAGGAATGAGGAGTGACTAGCCTCAACCTAAGACTAGATCCATCATGTGTTTATTTTCACTTCATGTCATTAATCTTAAAGCTATACTCTGATGTTATCTTAATTACTAAGGTGCATGATTTAGTTCACATCTTGGTGGAGTATAAGTGAGACTAATAATCAAAAGGTCTCTATGCTAGGACGTGATGCCCATATAATTAGTAACATGTGATTAACCTTGTTTGCAATCTCATATGTTAAATCTATGTCTACTTATTTGCCACACTATATTAAAGAGAGAGTGCATGTGTGAAACCATGAACCCCGGTCCATTTTTAATCATAAGAAACAACTTTCCAACCAATTTTAAGCATCTTTTACATTCAGCCATTTTAAAATCAGAAAATACAAAAACACTTTTACTTCTTGCATTCACATATAAAAAACCCAAAAAATACCATCCATCATCATTACTATCATCCTTGCATACTTATTTGCCACCATTGCATATTTATTTACTGTTTTGCATTCATTATCATCTTAATATCATTCTCACACCTTGTGCTTGACAACCACTTGGTGAGGTTGAGGGCACAAAGCAATCTATTTTGTTTGCAGGAAATCTAGAGAAGGACAAGAAGATAAAACCCACACTACTGATTCCCCGAGAGTTTGATATTAAACCCTCGAGTCACCTTCTTGGGGAAAAACTACCACTTCTACATACTCTACACTTGGAGGCTCAACCTATCCCTAATATATTATTTTCCTTTTAGGGTATCAAGAGTACTTGTTGGCGTTGTTGAGGGAGAAGAACACTCTCATCAATCCCGTCATCACGTGTTTTTTCTGGCATATTTATTATTCCCATCAGTACTTGTTGGCTCGATTACCTTCTGAGATATTGCATTGAGGAATGCATATAGCTTCACAATGGGTATTCGAACATTTTCCGGTAGAAGCCCCCTCAATGCAACCGGAAGCAACTGCGTCATAATCACGTGGTAATCATGAGACTTCAGGTTTTGGAATTTTTTATCTGCCATATTTATTATTCCCTTTATATTCCAGCCGGGACCTTGATACTTCTCAGCCATTCAAAAAAGATTTCCTTCTCTGCTTTGGTAAGAGCGTAGCTGCTTTGACGCCCTTTATCTGTGTGCTTGTTGTATGGGTCTTTCATATGTTGCTGGTCCTCCCGTGCTTCTGGTGTATCTTTTGTCTTTCCATACACGCCCAGGAAACCTAGCAGGTTCACGCAAATATTTTTCGTCACGTGCATCACATCGATTGAAGACCGGACTCTAGGACTTTCCAATAGGGTAGCTCCCAAAATATAGATTTCTTCTTCCACATGGGCGCGTGTCCGGTAGCGACGTCTTCCGGAACAGATTGACCGCCAGGACCCTTTCCAAAGATTACTTCTATGTCCTTGACCATACCAAATATAGCATCACCATCAGGGAGGTTAGGATTCTTCCGGTGATCTGCCTCACCTTTAAAATGCTTGCCTTTCTTACGGGATGATTGGTTGGAAGAAATTGACGACACCCCAGGTACACAACCTTCTTACATTTTTCCAATTATGTACCTTTAGTATTATCTAAACAGTGCGTAGATGCGTTGTATCCCTTGTTTGACTATCCTGAAATGTTACTAACAGCAGGTCAATCATTGATGGTTATGAACAACAACGCTCGTAGGTCAAATTCCAGCTGTTTGTGCTCATCCCACACACGTACACCTGGTTTGGCCCACAACTACAAAAGTTCATCAACTAATGGCCTTAGGTACACATCAATGTCGTTGCTGGGTTGCTTCGGGTCTTGGATGAGCACTGGCATCATAATGAACTCCCGCTTCATGCACAACCAAGGAGGAAGGTTGTAGATACATAGAGTCACGGGCCAGGTGCTGTGACTGCAGCTCTGCTCCCCAAAAGGATTCATGCCGTATGTACTTAGACCAAACCATAAGTTCCTTGCGTCACCTGCAAAGTCCGAGGACTCTCTCTCGATTTTTCTCCACTGCGACCCATCGGCGGGGTGTCTCAACTTCCCGTCTTTCTTACGCTCTTCTTTGTGCCATCGCAACAACCTGGCATGCTCTTTATTTCTGAACAGACGTTTCAACCGTGGTATTATAGGAGCATACCACATAACCTTAGCAGGAACCCTGTTCCTGGGGGGCTCGTCATCGCACTCGGTCATCTTGTCTGATCTTGTACCGCAGTGCAGTGCATACCGGACATTCATCCATATTATCGTACTCGCCACCGCAGTAGAGGATGCAGTCATTGATGCATGCATATATCTTCTGCACATCTAATCCTAGAGGGCAGATAGCCTTCTTTGCTTCGTACGTAGTCTCGGGCAATTCGTTATCCTTTAGAAGCTTCGGCTTCATTATTTTCAGTAACTTCTCAAATTCCTTGTCAGATAAATCAGTCGCTGCCTTCCATTTCAGCAAATTCCAGTGTGGTACCGAGCTTTGTGCTGCCCTCTTCGCAATTTGGGTACAACAACTTTTTGTGATCCTCTAGCATGGCCTCCAACTTCAGCTTCTCCTTTTCTGTATCATATTCTCGCTTTGCATCAGAAATGACCCGACCAAGACCATCAGCGGGCTCATCTGATGCCCATTGTTCTTCACCTCCTTCTTCTTCATTGTCTTCCATCGCAGTATCACCGTATTCTTTAGGGAACATAGGATAGTTGTCATCATCCTCTTCTTCTTCACTGTCTTCCATCATAACCCCTCTTTCTCCGTGCTTGGTCCAACAATTATAGCTGGGCATGAAACCTCTCTGAAGCAGGTGGCCTTGAAGGGTTCTCGAGGAAGAGTGCTCCTTGACGTTCCGACAGTCCACACATGGACAAGGCATAAAACCATTCTCTTTGTTTGCCTCAGCCACATCGAGAAATTTATCCAGGCCTACAATAAAATCAGAACTGCGTCGGTCGCCGTACATCCATCGCTGTCATGCATCCATCTGCATATCATATAATTAAGTTTATCAAATACCATTAGAATAACATCTTGAATAGTGAAATGACCACCATACATCGATACATGCAATATTTGTATCAATTACACATGAAAAGAACAAGGTTGCTAACCTCGATCGATCGGAGGAAAGAGAGAGGAGAAAGCTTAAGTGTGGCTCGGGCACCTCATATCATTTTGTGTGAACTTAAGTGTGGCTCGGGCATTTCATCGAACACCTCTAGTGCATACCAAAGGAAAACAAACTAGCACCCACCTCTCACACCTCCTAGTAGAAAAAAAGAGAGGAGAAAAGTTCTGCCTTGATGCGGTATATATAGGCAGGGGAGGAGTATTAGTCCCGGTTCGTGCTATGAACCGGGTCTAATGCTCTGCGGGGCGCCACGTGTCCGGCGCGGGAGCTTTAGTCCCGGTTCATAGAACGAACCGTGACTAATACCCCCATCCGAACCGGGACCAATGGCTCACGGGGCCCTGGCAGCTCGAACCGGGAGCAATGCCCGGCATTGATCCCGGTTTGTGGCCGAACCGGGCCTAATGGCTTTCCGAAAGGCCCTTTTTCTACTAGTGTTCCTACTTAATGTGCCCTTTTCTGAAGCGTGTTTATTTTTGAACTTTTATCCAGTTCATCTGCAATTTTTATGGTGACACTTTGTACCAAAACATATGACTACAGCCAAGTTTAAGATTAGTAGGACCATTTTACATATTATTTCAATTTATTAAAAATAACATGCAAATAAATGTCACAATTTTTAATAGAAAATATCTTCAATTTTCATCTTTCTTTTGGATCTTCCTTACATGTGTAGATAGGTATGTATGTATGTTTTTTTTATATTTCAACAACTATAGTCCACTTAAATAGTATAAAATATTAAATTCCTACATGAATTCTCAAATGTGGTACTCGCCGCCTGGACGGGTCGAGAGCACTCATAGGAAGGAGCTTGGTGATTGAACCATGCGGCCCCACTTTCCATGCTACGCTGAACCGAGCTAGCTGTCCGTGCCGTATAAGAACTCGGCCACCGAGCCACACACCCCAAGCTTGTTTTTTTTTTGAAAGGAAGATAAGGAGCTTATTCAATCATGCGGTTGGACCCAGCAGAGTCCAAAATAGCAAGCTCGCGAATCTTGGATGGGAAGCTTCGCTGCATGGTGACATCTCCTGCGGAGTAGGCCATTTTAGCGAGAGCATCAGCCACCTGGTTGGCGTGTCTCTTGGCGTGAGTGACGACGACGCCCTGAAGCTTGGACAGGAGGTCTTTTGCTTCCTCGATGATGAAACACAGTCTGGATTTGTCTTGCTCCTGACATTGTAGTGCGGCAGCGAGAGAGGAGCTGTCAGTCTCGACGATGGCTTTGCTATCATGTAGTGTGTGGAGTAGCTTGATTCCCATCAGCATGGCATGGGCCTCAGCTTCTTCAGCGTCGAGGCAGTCATTGGCTCGGGCACAGGAGGCGATGATCAGCGAGCCCTCGCTATCTCTGACGACCGCCCCGGCTCCCCCAGCGTTGTTGTTGGGGAGGAAGGATCCATCAGTGTTCAGCTTCAACCAGCCGCTGGGAGGGGGCCTCCAGGGACACGGATCTGGTTTGCGAGGCTTAGCAGTTGTAGCAGTATGGTGCAGTGGTTGTTTCCCTTTGGTATCTTGCGGGTTGGGAGCAGTGGAGTGCATACCATCCCAGATAGACTGGAGAAAGATCACTGAGTCAGCAATAGTGGCCTTTCCGTTGTCGTGGACGATATTGTTCCGGAGATGCCACGCTCTCCAGAGAAGGAGGAGGGTTTTGGACCTGGTTGTTTCATCCAGTTGACGCAGCAGATGCAGCAGCCAATTCGGCCCAGTGTATCGGAGGCTAGCTTCAGAGGGGAGGGTCCAAACTTTCCGAAGAGCATGTCTAAGGCCTGCTGATTTTGGACAGGAGATGGTGGCATGGTAAGCATTTTCCTCCTCAGTTCCACAGACGTTGCAGGTGCTATCGAGTTCCAGAGTACGTCTCCACTTGTTTCGCTTGGTAGCAAGGGAATCAGTGGCCACCCTCCAGCTGAAGACACGAACCTTCGGAGGGATATCAGCCTTCCATATCAGGTCCCAGGCTGAGCGGTCACTGCATTGATCCCGGTTGGAGCTGCTGGTGTCTTCCGCGAACTGCTTTAGGTGCATGCCAAGTCTGTATGCACTCTTGACAGAGAAGGCGCCTGATTTTTCGTAGTGCCAAGCAACCTGGTCTTTAACATCCCTCTGAGGGATTTTGATCTTGATGATGTTCTGGACATCATGTTCATGAAAGAGGTCTCGTAGAAGATCGATGTCCCACCTCTTCTGTCCAGGGACAAACAGCTGATTTACCCATCTTCTTCTAGAGTTTTTCTTGACTGCCGTGATTTTTTAGGCCACTTCTTCTAGGGATCCAGTTGTCCCTGACGAATTGAGCATTCTTGCCATCTCCAATTCGCTGGATAACCCCTTTCTTTAGTAGTTGAAGGCCGAATTCGATCCCTCTCCAGGCAGGCGATGCGTCCGCAGCAAAGACAGTATCAAGGAGGTTGCCGTTTGGGAAGTATTTGGCTTTGAGGATTCTAGCACAAAGGCTTCCCGGGTGTTGAAGGAGACGCCAACCCTGTCTAGCAAGGAGTGCTTGGTTGAACACAGCCATATCCCGGAAGCCCAGACCTCCTTTGCCCTTGGGTTTGATCATGTTTTCCCAGGACATCCAGTGGACTTTTCTGTGGTTCTGCTCATCACCCCACCAGAAGTCGCGAATCAGCTTCTCGTATTGATCACAGAAGCCAACACTCATCTTGAACACGCCCATAGCATAGGCCGGGAGGGCTTGGGCCACGGACTTTATCATCGCATCTTTTGCTCCGTGTGACATGAACTTTTCAGCCCAGCATGTCAACCTTTTGGTAAACCTGCACATGATCGGTTGGAAATGTTCGTCCTTCATCCGACCGTAAGGCGTCGGAAGTCCAAGGTATTTGTCCTCAAAAGTGGACCTGGAGATTTTTAGGGTGTTGGTAATCTCCACTTGGGTCTTCGCAGGACACGCCTTGCTGAACAGAATAGAGCATTTGTCCTTGTTGAGCAGCTGGCCCGAGCCAGCTTGGAATTTCTTGATGATCTGATCCACCACTACTGCTTCCTCCGAAGTAGCTTTGAAAAACAGTAGGCAATCGTCAGCAAAGAGCAGGTTGGTGATGCCCGGGGCGCCCCTCGCAATCTTGAGTGGAGAAATGTGACCAGCAGCAGTTTCTTCACGAATCAGGCTGGTTAGAGCTTCTCCAATAAACAAGAAAAGGTAGGGGCTCAAAGGATCGCCTTGACGGAGACCACGAGAGGGAGTGAAAGTATTTAGGGCTTTTCCATTGATCTTTACAGCGTATCGAACAGAAGTCACACAAGCCATAATCCACTTGATCCATTTAGAGCAAAAACCAAGCTTGGCAAGAGCTTTTTCCAAGAAAACCCAGTCCACCCTATCATAGGCTTTTGAGAGATCCAGCTTGTAAGCACAATGGTTGTTCCTGGGGTTTTTGCTGTGTTGAATTTTGTGGAAAGCCTCGAAGGCGATGATAGTGTTGTCTGTGATCAATCTTCCCGGGATAAAGGCGCTTTGAGTCTCAAATATCATGTCATCAAGGAGTGGCCTGAGTCGGTTCACGAGGCACTTGGAGATGACCTTGTAAACCACGTTGCATAGACTTATAGGCCTGTAGTCTGAGAAAGATTCAGTGTTGTTTCCTTTTGGAATCAGAACAATGTTGGTGTCGTTGGTGCCCACAGGCATAGAACCCTCTTCGAAGAATTTCTGAACGGCAGCAATCACATCTTGTTTTAGCACAACCCAATTCCTCTGAAAGAAACGTGCAGGCAAACCATCTGGGCCCGGAGCCTTTGTAGGGCCAATGCCAAAGAGTGCGAAGCTAATTTCTTCCTCAGTAAAAGGTTCACACAGTTTGCTGTTCATATTTTCAGATACTTGGTTGTGCAGCAGGCTAATCAGCGGTTCAGGGTCCACGCTAGAATCAGAGGTGTACATGTTCTTGAAGAAAGTGGTAGAGAGCTCCTCAATCTCATCCATATCATCAGTCCAGTCACCGTTAGGATCCTTGATCCTTTTTATTTTATTTTGGAGCGTCTCCAGGAGGCTTTCCTATGGAAATAGGCAGTGTTTCTGTCCCCTTCTTTTAACCAGTCCACTCTCGATCTTTGGCGCCACATCATCTCTTCCCTCAGCAGTAGTTCATCAAGGTCAGTATTAGCCTTTCTGATGGCTAGGTCACGATCTTCAGAGGGTTCTTTTTTCCAAAGATTATTGATTCTATTTCTGAGTCGTTTTGCTTTTCTAGGGATGTTGTTGAAGTTGGATCCACTCCAAGTGCAGAGCTTAGAGCATGTTTCACTTAGCTTTTTGGTTAGGTCCCCAAGGTTTGAGCAGGTAGGAGAGTCCCTCCAAGCATCTTCAATAACAGTGGATAGTCCTGGGTCACGTTCCCACATAGTTTCATACCTTGGTGTTCTTTGTACTGTCTTGTGTGGAGGCTGGTTGTCGAGCTGCAGCAATAGTGGGAAGTGGTCAGACCTCGAGGAGCAAAGGTGAGTGACCTGGGCATTCGGAAACCGACTAGACCAGCAGCTAGAGGCCACAGCTCGATCCAGGCGAGCTCTAACATTTCTCCTCCCTTTTTGCTTGTTATTGAAGGTCCATTTAGGTCCAGTGAAACCAAGATCAAGCATGTTGCAGTCGGATAAAACATCTCTAAAATCAGCCATTCTGCACTCAGAGCGCTTGGAATTCGAAAAATGTTCGTGCTGCCACATGGTTTCGTTGAAATCTCCCAACATCATCCAAGGTTCAGTGGCATTGGGCTTGATTCTTCTGAGGGTTGTCCACATGTGTTTTCTGTCCGAGCTCTTAGGTTCACCGTAGAGAAAGGTGCCCCGCCATTTTAGGCCATTGGGGACTTCAGAAACAAGCACATCGAAGATTCATTGTCTTTGTTCAACATAGTTTGTAATTTTTTGTGTTCTAAAAGATTTCAATGCATTGTTCTTGTCGGTCGTATCATTAATCAACAAAGATTTATATATTTATTCTCTCAAGCCTCAACATTATACGAAAATTGAAGAATTATTGGTAGGGTAATGAAAAAACTCTTCACAACATTTAAAATAATCATGTTGCTATGTTAAACAAATGTTCACATGGCTCAAATTAATTGTGACATGTTCAAACAAAAATGTTTACAAAGTCCAAAAAAAAATTGTTCAAATTTTTGAAAAAATCAATAAATTGAAAATAATTGTTCCCTAATATAAAAAATGCACACAGTTTACAACAGTTATCCACTGATTCGAAAATGTATTCACTCAGGACTCATTACATGGAAAATAAAAATCCATAAATTTCTAAAGGGATATAATATACACAAAAACATGAAAGGAACAAAAAAAATAGAAAACACAAAAAAATAAAAAAAATACAAAACTGAAAATGGAACAGTAAATTGAACAAAGAATACAGAGAAAAAAAAGTAAACCAGGCCTTGCCGGCCCACTACAGTTTTCTGCAGGTCAGCGTCGTAGTGCTAATGGACGAAATGAGAGTCAATACAAAACACCCAATGGAAGTGCACGAACCAGGGCCCGTAATTTCAAGGGTTTTTTATTTTCCTGCCTCACTTCTCTTAGTTCTCCTCGTTCTAGCCCCACTTTTTTAGCTAGCCTCGCCTTTGCCCCACTTCGCTCTTTCAAGGCTCAAAGACGGCCGAACGGTGCGTTTCTGTCGGGTCAACCTCGTTTGACAGGTATTGCGGCTCTCGGCTGAGTCACACTTTGTGGGACCCATGCTGCGCCCCTGACTGTGGTTTTGCTCGCCCGCCGCCACCAGATAAAAGAGGGGCCTAGCCTGGAATCGAAAAAGAGGACCCATTTCTTTCCCATTTCTTTTTCTCTTCTCCCTTGAAAATGTGGCGGAGCACGCCCAGCCCGGAGAGCCCGGACTCGCTGCCATCTGACTCGGAGGTGCACTCGCCTTATACGATGCACGCCTTCTACGAGGAGGAGCAGGCGGAGCTCAAGGCGGCGGGACGGGAGTCGAAGAAGGAAAGCCGCTACGAAGTGGCGCGTGGAGATCTTCCGTCGCAGTCCCCGGTCTACGAGTACGGGGCATCGGAGTCGGAGGATGAGCCCTACTCGGACGAGGAGCGCGGGCCTGCGGTCGTGGACCAACCGCCCGCGGCCGTGGACCAACTACCCGCGGCCGACGACCAAGCGCCCGCGCCCGCACCCGCGCCCGTCGAGCAACTGCCCGAGGCCAACGCTGTCAACGAGGACGTCTCTGCTGACTCCGAGGAAGACTCCGACGACGAGGACTCCGAGGACTCCGACGACGATGACTCTGAGGACTCCGACGCCTCCCAAGTTACCTCATGAAGGCGCCACACGAAGAAGAAGAAGAAGTAGCTGCAGTAGATGTAGTTCGTTTTTTAGGTTTTGTTTACGAGTTAATCATTTGGTGCTATGGAGTAAATTGTTATTCTGATCGTCCACTCTTGCTTTAATTAATGTCTTTCATATGCAAAAGTATATATGTTTATTACCCATGTGTTTCATATTTAAACGGTGATTGGACGTGACGGCTAGGCTGGGCGCTAGCCTAGCGGTGAGGCCGAGGTTCTGCGACACGCGTTCAATGGCATGTCCATCCGTGCACGCTACATAGATGCAGGGTGGACTACCATAGGCATCCCATGCATGAATTCAATGTAAAGAGAAATGAACGGATAGGTGCTGCTCGTTCATTCTGCCATATGGTCAATCAAGACATAAATGAACCAAAAATTACGCAGACTGGCACGAGCGATCGAGCTGTAACACAAGTACGTGCTTGGAACGCGACCGACATGCAACATAGCTCTCTGGAACCAATTTGAACAAGGGGCAATTTGATCTTAGTTCATACTAACCATTACATAGTTCAACAAAACGATACTTCATACATATTTCTAGGGCTTTATAAAACCCCAATCTAACTCTAAACCCTGATCTAAACAAAAGCGGTCACCGGGGAACCTTCACCGGGCCATCTGCCACGGCGGTGCTGCTACTCACTGTCGGCGGTGCCATCGCTGGTTGAGGCGCTGGCGGCGGCGCACCTCTTCCCACTCCCGCACTTGAGCGGTGCGCTCGGCGTCCTGGCGGAGGCCCTGCTCCAGCCGCGCCACGTTCATCACCTCCACAAACTCGGCCTCCGCACGGCACCGCTTCGCCGCGCGGCGCTCAGACCTCACGGACTTGGCGAGAACGCGTGCCTCCAGCTCATCGGGGTCGATGATTTCCGCGAGCTCCTCACCGTCATCAGTGGAGTCCGATTCGATGCTTGAGTATGAGTACTCATCGTCCCTGGACTCGGTTGAGGGCGTCGACAGCGTTGGGGCGAACGGAAGCGGAGGCGCAGGCGGGGGCTCTTGTCCACGTCGGCGGTGGAGGCGGCTCTTCTCCTCCTCGTCGTCGCTGCTAGCAGGAGGACGGCCACCGCCGCTCCCGCGAAAGCGACCACGGCCGCGCCCGGATGCGGATGACATGGAGCGAGTGGGTTGGAAGAAACTGGGCGGAGGGGGCGTGAACCTTATGGAGGGGCTAAATGGGGTGAACGAGAATCTGGAACCATCGCATCCAGCCAATCAGGTCGCAGAACCGGCCTTCTCGCGGATCGGCTTAACTCTAGCGACCAATCCAAACCGTCCATGCAGAGCGATCGACGGCCCGGAAGGGTGCGGGGTTTCAGACGGGGTTTTGAGAGTGTTTCATTGACCAATATCGGCATATCCATGGCTACCTTTGCGCTATGATGACTATACTCGGCACAAACATGTGTTTTGACATTGTAAACAATGTTGCCAAAGAAAGATTCCAATTTTTTTAAAATATTTTATTTAGTGCCGAAACCCCCATTTTTTGTGAAGTAGGTACCACAAATAAGATATAAAATTGACCTCTACCAATTATCACACAAAATATATCATATGGGAGGCATAACCCCTGAATATAATGAATGTTTGAGCTTTTTAACTATATTCCACTCATTAAATGAGTTTACTAGCATTTATCGAGAAATAAAGAAATTTGAACTAGAAGTGTGTTATAGTTTGGCCCCAAAATTATGTAAAAATCATAATAACATAATTTATAATGATTGAATGTAATTGCAAAGAAAAAAGTAGGAAAAATTCACACTTAGCTATGAATGGTCACACGGACAATTTTGGAACTGTTTTGAAAAAAATCTCATAAATCGAGAAAACATCAAAAAAAAATGTAAAACTAGGGGGAATATACCTATTTAGTCTACCAGTATGGAGGAAAAATCATAAACTTTCAATAACACTCTTTTATAAAAGGGGTGTTCACAAAATGGACAATCTTGTCTGAAGTTAAATGGCTTTCATTCCAAATGACCAAAATCATGGCATATCCATGGCTACCTTTGTTATGTGATGACCACACTTTGCATATACATGTGTTTTAACATTTTGAACAATGTTGCCAAAGCAAGATTCCAAGATTTTCTGATTTTATTTTTAATCATTTTATTTAGTACCAAAACCCCCTTTTTTCAGAAGTAGGTACCACGAATAAGATGGAAAATTGACCTCTCACAATTATCACACAAACTATATCGTATGGGAGGCATAACCTCTGAATATCATGATTTTTTGAGCTTTTTAACTGTATTCCACTCATTAAATGAGTTTACTAGCATTTATCAAAAAACAATTCTAATAAATCCAGAAAGAGATCATAAAAATGAAAAAATTGGGGGATATTACTTTCAACTGTAGTACTATCAAGTGAAAATCATACACTTGCAATCCACATCCAGTTCGCGTCCAGACCGCGCTTGACAGCGCTAGAGCGCGTCCAGAGCGTCCAAGACATCGCTATGGCGAGCTCTGGACGCGAATTGACATGCCATGAAACAAATTATCACGTCAGTTCGCGTTCAACATGGTCTAGAAGGACCATATTGTTCTTTTGGCTCGTTTAGAGAAGGTAAAAAAACACTTGCTTAGAAATGAGGCTGTTTATTACCCTAGCTTTGGAGCTCATTTTTAACGACTATGAGTTTTACTTCATAAACGTGCTTGGATTGATGACTTAACGTGCATAACAGTTGATAAAGCATTGAAAAATCAATACTTGTAGTTCATAAAAGTGCTCAGATTGATCACCAAACAAGTGTTCCCAGAGCGCGCGCATCCAGAGCACTTCAACAATTCGACAGAAGTACCACAAATTTACAAGTCTGGTAACTGAACAGAATACAGCCTAAAATCAACAATGCATAGTAAGAGTGTAAGACTAGTCACTGAACTCTTCTTTGACCTCCTCTTTCACCTCTTGTTTGATCTCGACGTCATCTTCATTCATCTCTTCAGTGGACTCCACAACCTTGTGGCCGACCTTTTCAAATATCAGCTTGATGTACTCCTGATAGACCTGTACCTTGATGACGATGTGATCACCAAGGCAAATTTGCGAGAGGTCGCAAAATAGATCCCAGTTCTCTTAGAACACGTGGTACTCGGTTGCCACTTCTCCTTGAACTTGAACATATGTTCCCATAATCATAATATCATCTTTGCACATACAAGAATTTCCTTCCCATGGCAGCTTGTACTCATCTACAACCTCAATCTTGAGGTACTGACCAAAATAACAAAAACATTGTATAAGAAATGTGTAAATGATGTTATTTTTGTTTTGCAGAAATGATGATGAATAAAGGGTGAATAAAATGATACCAGAGCCCTCGCATCTACATCATCCTCTATCCCGCGGACGTAGAACTGAGGCATCCAGTTCCCTTATCGCATCCTTGTATAAAGCGAAACATATTGAATTCATGTCTGAAGCATTATAATCTATTGGGTAGTCAAGTATGGTTTTCTCCAGGGACAGCTTGCAGATATCCATAATCTGTTGACACTCTGATTAAATAGAAGAAGGAATTAAGTTTGAAAATTATAAACTACTCAATGTGTAATTAAGGAAAAAACACTAACTAACATACCAGAGTTGTGAACTGATGACGTGGATCACACGTTCGCTGGGGACTCTCAAGAGGAAGGTATGATGCAGCAAAGCAGCAGTTTCCCTTGATTACAAAACTAAGGTTATCGAACCAGTAGGACTTGGAGATGTCTTGCTAGGTATCAACGGTGCCAGAAAAGATTGTGGCGTGTTGACGTGGACCTACACACAATCGCAAACAAACTACTTTGCCCCAACGAAACAGAGGTTGCCAATCTCTCCGGCTTGCTGAACACAAAGAATTAAATGTGCAGATGTAAAATATGATTAAAGTGAAATATGACCAGTGAGCAAATGATGATGGAAACCTATTAAAACAGTTGTAAATAGTACAGGAAAATAAGACCGGAGTCCACAGATCACTAGTGGTGTCTCTCCAAAAGATACACATGATGGGTAAACAAATTACAGCATGGCAATTGACAGAATTGTGGGCACATAACAATGCTATCATAAAACAATATAGTTTATCGTTTCATCTAATATGGGCATTACGTCAAAATACATAGACCGTTATCCAACTGCGTCTAGGACTAATAATCCACCCCGGGATCGCTATCCAGCATTTCACCCAGAAGTATTAACTTGCAAGTAACAGATCATTGCAATAAGCAAAGTGCATAATGTAAGCAATGTAAATAACACAAGGAAATAACACCGCTGTTTTCTCCCTAGTGGCAACAACACATTCATGAGCATAAGCGTTTCTGTCAATCGTACTCAGCACACAAAGGCATGAACCCACTATCTAGCATAAATACCCTCTCTAAAGAAACTAACAATTACTTGGCCAAAGAATCCACTAGCATCGGAGAGCATGCACGATCATAGATAAAACATAACACATAGATGAACAAGAGTAATGATTTCCACAATTCATCGGATCCATGCAAACACATCATGTAGCAGTTACAGATAATATGATTTTGATCATGATAGGCAGCTCACAAGATCTAAGCAATGGAGTACAAGGAGGAGAGACAACCATCTAGCTACTGCTATGAACCCGTAGTCCTGTGGTGGACTACTCACGCATCACTCCGGAGGCAGGCATGGTGGTGTAGATGCCTCCAGTGACGATTCCCCCCTCCGACAGGGTGCCGGGAAGAGCTTCAGAACCCTCCCCATCTAGGGTTGGCGACGGTGGCGGCCTCGGATGTTTTCTGGAAAATATGATCCGGTATCGAGGGTTTCCGCGTCGAAGACAATTTATAGTCAAAAGGGCGACTCGAGGAGGCCACGGAGTCGCCCAGGTGGGACCCCGGCGTGGCCAAGACCTGGGCCGCGCCTGGGTGGCGTGTGGGGGCTGTGGGGCCCCCTGCAGCTTCCCTCCTGGCTCTGTCTTTGTTCCTTCGTGAATATAATTCATGTAAATTTTCAGATGATTCTGAGAAACAAAAGGACAGCAAAAAACAGGAACTGGCACTGGACATCTTGTTAATAGGTTAGTTCCATAAATCATGCCAACTTGATATAAAAACATGTGGCACTGATATATAATCAAGCATGGAACATCAAAAATTATAGATATGTCTGTGACGTATCAGCATCCCAAGGTTTGATAGCATTGTTTGTGTCAGTCACTTCAACATTAAACTGATGATGCGCTTCATCATATGTGAATGTGACAACATCATCTTCTTCGATTGCATAGGCTTCACAATATGTTGTCCAGTGCGGTCTAGAGATAAAACTCCTATAAAATGACCATGGCCACTGCAAATACACCGTTTTCACGTATAAGTAATATGTATCTTCATGTCCACACTTAGCAACAATCCAGTTTTTACGAGGGCCAACAGCCATGCTCTCTAGACGGTTTCTGAAACTACATGGCATAACCTACATTCCATCCAAATATAACCGAACATAATAGGAACATTAAACACATAATGGCATTCACTCGATTTGAAACGCAATACTTACAATTTGTTGTTTACAAAGGAAGTTGTTCATAATGATTCTAAAATACTTGGGTATGACGGGTGATTCTACTACATAATGGCTGACGTGGGCATACCCTCCGGGCACCCCACCATTGGCGTACCCGATGCGGCCCAGTCGAAGACATACTTGGAGACCCACCTGGCGGCCCAATGAAGCCCAAGAAGCCACAACTTGGAGGGCAAGGCAACTCATGTAAACCCTACCTGGTTGCATATATAAAGCCAGGTAGGGGCAACAAACAGAGGGACAACAGATAGACGAGTCTACACCCGCCACCGGCATCCAACCATTGTAATACCACCATGAATATAATCAGACAAGCATGATGTAGGTCTTTACCTCACAATGAGGGGCCGAACCTGGGTAATCTTGCTTCTCCCTCTACCAGCGCGCCAACTTCTCCCTCTATACGAAACCCTAGGTATCTCACCTAGGGATTTGCCGTGGTAACCCCACGTCAATGGTGGTTCGTATAGGCAAATAGAACAGTCGGCTTCATCCATTTCCTGTTTCAAAAAGCAATTACAAAAGAAATTTAGAAACTGGGTTTTTTCCCTATTTCGAAGAAAAACATAAAGAGGCATACAAATTAACCCAAATATAGTCCACCGTTCAGGAGATTTAACACTAAAATGACACATGTACATAAGATAAAACTTATCTTTCGAATGGGGTAGACGGATTGCGACAGAACCGACGATGACCAAAAAAAACCTATTGCAGTCCCGACAGCGTAGAAGGCGCGCCGCCGAAGAATAACTGCGCCGGCAAGCTGCGACGGCTTCCTCTGTTTGTCCTCCTTCCTTCTCGATGCCGACCTACGCCTTCAACTCCCCTCCTCTGCGCCTTGAATCCCCCTCCTCTGTGTCTTGAATCCGTCTTCTTGTGCTCTGTTCTTGGGGTTTCCTAGGGTTTTCTTGGGGTTCTATCGACGGACCAGGGAAGAAAGAACCACATGGCGGCGGTAATCCCTTATTAAACAGGTGCCCGACCTTTTTAACGGACCCACTCGCGAGGGCAATTCAAAATGAGGTGAAGTGAGGGTCCCAACTGTGGGCGCACTGCGGGTCCCACACAGTGTGACTCAGCAGCAAGAGGTGCCCCAGTACGGCCCCACCCGTTAGGCCAAGTAACGGTCAAACAAGGTTGACCAGACAAAAACGGCCATTCGGCCGCCTTGCGAGCCTCGAAAGTGCGAAGTGTGGCAAAGACGAGGACAACTAATTAAGTATTGCTTTTAACGAGGAGAACTAAAGAAAATAGGGCAGGAAAATAAAGAACCCTAATTTCAAACTCAAACCCAATCCAACAAGCATCCACACCTGCACCTGTCCTGCTGGTAGTTCTAAAAATTCAAAAGACTGGTCTGCTGCTGTGCAGTTGGTCTTTTTGAGTGCGCAGACCGGCGGTACGAGATTTGTGTGTGCAGAATGGCAAATGCTAATAATAACAACAAACACAGTGGCGCGTCCTTATTTTTTTTACATGGTCCCGACCTTATTTCTGCGTACGAGATTTGTGTTCTGTCCAATAAAATAGAATAAAATTTAAACCAGGGTGTCGATGTCGATCTAGTATGTAGGCTGGGCGGTCTGGTTTACCTGAAAATTTGGGTGGGTAATTTTTAAGGTTTTAGCAATGACACCGAGATTTGCTCAGAAATTGGTACCGACAATTCGGGTTCACGAAGTTTATGGTTCGGACAATCCCGAATTGCCCGAAATACACAATAGTGAAACAAATATGATAGCAAAATTCAAGTTTCAGCAAGTTGTCCCCTCCATCCGCTATGTCCTTCGACAAATAACAGTTTAACAAGAATTAGGAGTGACGTGTCGTGTCACGTCGTCGTTACTACTTGTTGTAGAGCTTCTTGTTGTCATCACGTCGAGGAAGATGGAGCCGAGCGGTCGCGGCCACTCGATGGATTGGTTAGGATAGGAGGATAGCATACGACAGTGTCTGGGTCTTGGAGAGCGTTGGCGGCGGCACGACGGTGCGATAGGGGTAGTGGCGTCATGCTCCGACAGCGATACGGTAGTGGATATGTGTCTGTGTATTTTCTTTGTTGGTATTCGTATGTTACTTCGGTATATTCGGGATAATCGGGTACCAACCTTTAATAATTCCGGGGTTTTGTACCCGATGTAGTGCTCGGGTTTTTGGTTTCCGGCTATATCCAGGTGTGGGTATTTCGTGTTCCGCCTATACGTGTTCGGGTTTTTCTTGTGTTGGGGCTTTGAAATCCTGTTTTTGCCCACTCTTAGTACCACCTATACTCATGATCTACATAAGGGCACTACCTACCTTTGTGAGGTCACTTTCCAAGCACCGTAGCTGGAAACGCATGGTGCTTGTACCAGTTCCGGTGCTCCGAAATAAGCCGGAACCGCATGCGCGCATGTACGATGTCAGCCTTCCCTTAACAGTGCCACGTAGGATGTCGGCTGACGTGGAGAGGAGAGAGAGCGAAGAGAGGCATGAGCCTTCCCTTCCATAAGGGATCATCTCTTGTTAAGCAAGAGAAGGCATATTTCTGCGTTGTACGATTTTCTATCTCTTATTTTTATCCCTATTTATTTTTTGCACCCATTTAAAGCGTAGAGTTAACACTAAGCAATAATGCATTGTACAATATTATTTCTTACCTTCTCTTGCTGACATGGAACGTATAAGGGTAGACTGCTTTCACCAGCATTGTACAAGCCCTTACTTCACGCGAACCTGAAAATGTGGTCCGACTGACGCACTCTCCAGCAGACCAGCACGGCTCTCGGTTGTCGCCGTCGCGAGAGAAAGAAATTAAGCCCGTGATTACGATGACACGACACCGATCCCCGACCTAATCAATCATCGTCATCCCTCACCGATCTACTAGACTCCTACGACTTGTCTTCCTCCATCGAGCTCTCACCAATCATACGATCCAAAGCCGGCTGCCGTCCTAAAGGCAAGAAGCTACCTTACTGTGTGGGTTATGGCTTTCTGCAAAGGCTTCGCCCACAATGCAGTACGCTGATCTCATTAATCCCCCGTTAATTTCGTCTCGATTCCACGACGCACCAGCATCTATATATCTTCGATATCTTATCATGGCTGGAACTGGAGGTCGAGCACCAACGGCGGAAGCTAGTACGAAATTGCAAGGGCCGGTCGCCGAGATGCCGCCATTGCAACCACCGGCGATATATATATCGAGTTCGGTTCGGACATGCCGTTTTCAGCTCCAACTTTGCGGTGGTTCCGATCGACGGACGTCGAGACGTTCGTCGAGGTTTGACGAAGGTGGTGGCATCCATCAGCAGTCGGGCCGATCCGTCCTCTCCGACAACGCCATTTGCATCGGTACCAGCAAGTGCGGTTCCGTTCTGTCGATCGGTCTCTCTCTCCTTTAAGTACTACTGCTATATATCTATCTAATGATCAAATCATCTCAAACAGCCCCGTCGTCTAGAAAATGTAAACAAGTTGAACCTAACACAGTCAAGCTACCATGCTCAAAGTAAACTCGAAAGAATTACAAGAACGCACCATTTTTCTCCTACCAGCAACTTGTATGGTGTGCATGTGTGTGTCGGTCGATTAACCAGTTTCGTGGCATTGCCGTTACCTTGATGAAGGCATCGCCATTGCAGCCCGCGTCTACTCACTCGTATTCTGCTCCGGGGAAAACCTCAGATCCGGGTTTCCCGGATCGGGCGATGGAGGTGTTTCGACATCTTTTGCCCTCTTGAGGGCATCATTTTTGGAGCAGATGATTTGATGGTGGTAACACATAGGTGGTGTTGCGGCGTACATCGACCGCATCAACGACGACGGGCCTTGGTAGCGAGGTGCTGCGGAGTATCGACGTCTGGTGCATGACGATGGACGAGAGCAGGGAGGTGGTGCTGTTTGGCGTCGTGGTGACGTCGATAGCAGACCTGGCAAGGGTCTTCGCTTCGTTATACAAGCTGGAGGTGGGTTGGTGGAAGATGGAGGAGGTGATGGCCGGAGCGTGTGCACAAGGCGCTATCTCTGGAGTCGTCGGAGAGCCGATGGCTGAGCACGAGGAACAAGTCCCCATTTTTATGTATCATTTGTGCTAGTTGTGGTGTTTCCACTGTTTAGTGGCTTCAGCTTGTATGTTCGTGTTGGTTGTAAGGCCCTGTGCCAGTTTATGTTGAACAAAAGAAATAAAGTAGCCGTATGCATCTTTTCGATACAGAGGCTGGATAACCCCATTTCTAAAAAAAACCCAGTTTCGTGGCGACTTCACACTACGGGAATGGCTGAAGATGCCGACGGCCATCCTCTACGCCGACGGCCAAAAGTCGGGGCCGTCGGCGTAGACCCCGGCCAAGCCAGCCCGCGACGTGAGCCGTCGGCGTAGCGGCGCCCTCGGCGTAGGCCATGCTACGCCGACGGCCACCCTCGGAATATAAAAGCCCTCGGCGTAAGGCAGTGCTGCGCCGACGGCAGCCCTCGGCATAGCCTCCTCGCATTTTTTCTTGGCTCTACGCCGACGGCCACCCTAGACGTAGCTCTTTTTTTAAATTTGTCCAAAATTGTAAAAATCATAACTAATTCATACGGTGTCAGAAAAATGCATATAAGATATCAAAATTTTCAGGAAAACATCCTCAATCCGTTTATATCAAAATCATGCATACACTACGGGAAAAAAGCTCGCTGCCGTGCGAGGCTTCGTTGCCGTGCGCCGTTGTGGCCCTTTGCCGTGCGGCGTTCTATGCCGTGCACCTAACGCACGGCAACGACAGGTTTGCCGTGCACAAGTACGCAGACGCACGGCAAAGAATAGTAGACGGCAAAGAGTAAGAAAAGTGCACGGCAAAGAAAATGTCGCACGGCAAAGATTCGAAGAGGCGCACGGCAAAGAAACCTGCACGGCATAGAACCAACCGAGGCGCACGGCAAAGAAAATCGCACGGCAAAGAGGGCATTTTTGTTTCTTTTCCTTCTATTGTATTTTTATTAGTACTTATTTTTGTTTTTAAATAAGTTTTACTTTTGTAGACTATTTGTTAGTGTTACTTGATACAATGTGTATAATGTATACAAATACAACAAGTAATCTACATCTTCATCGACCCCGCCCCCCCCCCCCCCCCCCCCACATATCAGGGTTTGGAAGCAAAACAAGCTTCGGCCAATCTGCTAAGTGTTATCGCCCCCACATATTAGGGTTTCCAAAAACAACTTCGGAACGAAACAAAACGCCTGGAGAAAGAGGAACAACATATGAATAAAACATAGGTGGGCACACACACACAACACTCAACATAGGTACTCAACATAGATGAGAACACACACAGTACTCAACATAGGTACTCAAACTAACTACGACCAGGTCCTAAGCCGCGCGGTGCTGAGCCGCGGACGCTCTGCTTCCAAAGAGCCGGAACCATGAGAGACTCGCTCGCGTCATAAGGATTCTGAAGTAGCGACCAACGCCTGCTACTTGGATCACAAGCGCTAGAAGGAAACACACGATCCGTGTGCTTCTTCCACCGCTTCCCGCCTTCGTCTGCCGTGCATCGCTTCTTTGCCATGCGCCGTCGCACAGCAAAGAAAACTTTGCCGTCCGGCAAAGAGACGACGCACGGCAAAGATAGCGGCGCATGGCAAAGATAGCGGATGACGCACTGCAAAGAAGCAGGGACGGCAGCCTGTGGGCCCCCGGCGGTCTACCCCCCTAGATTTCTCTTCGCGAGGTTTCACCAACATACTTTTTCATAGGTTTGTTGCGGGCGCACGGCAAAGGCAGGAATTTTGGGAAAACTGTTTTAGGTCTACGACACATCATTTTAGAAAACCCTCCCAGGGGCCCCGTTTTGGCCAGATGACAATTTAAACGAAGTCAGAAAGTCCCGCGACTTCGCGTGACGTCATTTTATGTGTCCTAGTAACCACTCCAAAAGTCGGAATTGGGATACGGCAGTTATTTTAGAAAACACTTCACGAACAGGGCTATCACGTCCGGAGTTCTATAACTTCTATGGGAAATGAGTAGGAAACGGCCTATGACACTGCATAGTTTGTCGGAACGAGGCCATATTTGGCACGTGTGTGGTCCCTGGGATGGGAAGCAAGACCCCGGTCGCGGATTTCCAATCCGACCATCGAGCGACGGTATTTTCATTTTCGGGGTGTCGAAATGGCTTTTTTTTGTGAAGCAGCTACAAGGAACAAGTTAGGTGATAGCGCGAGACCTCCGCGCAGTGGTAGGAGACCGCCTACGTACCACCTATCACATGCCATATGCGCGCGCTAGCCATCTAGGAATCCCTGCGGCTTCCTGCGGTGTCCCGCCGAATCCGTTGGAAACTGACCGGATTTGAACTAGGGGTACACTTTTCGCCGCTCAAAAAATTCCAAGAATTTTTTTTTAGGTCTAGGACACATCATTTTATGTGCTACGTTTTGTCGGTTTAGCACGTTGGCTAATGGGTGCACCCGCGCCCGGTAGAGCTCTCTCGGGGCCTGTTTTGGCCTGATGGCAAACTGAATGTCATATTTAGATTCCTCTATTTTTTAGGTTCAAAACATAATATGAATATTATATTTGGATTCTTATCATTTTTCTGATCAATTTAGACATATTATTTATCGAATTCCGATTTACGGATTTAAAGATATTAATTATTCCATATTAAATAAAAAAGATAAAAAAATAAAATCATTTATTGTTATTTGAATTCTATATTATTATTACTTTTATATTAATTGTTGTTTACTTAAGTAATTATTCGGAAGTCAAAAAATAAAGACGTGTGACATCACGGTCTAAGGGTTAATAGGATTGATATGGTAATATTGTCAGTAAGGTGTCATTTCTTTCATGTAAGCTCATCCGAATGGAACCGAGATGTTAAGCGTGCTGAGGCTGGAGTAGTGTGAGGATGGGTGACCGACCGGGAAATTTAACCCTGAGTGTAATTTGATCTAAGATTAATTGTACTTATAGAGTTAAAAGTGTCTACTCTGAAAAAGAAAAAAAGAAAAAAAAATAAAAAATTTTGAAAAAAATAGAAAAAGCTACGCCGACGGCTGCCCTCAGCGTAGTAAAAAAATAAAATTAAAATTTGAAAAAAAAATTCGAACTTTTTTTTGAAAAATGAAAATTTGAATTTTTTTAAAATACTATGCCGACGGTTTTGCCGTCGGCGTAGCAGGCTACGCCGAGGGCCGGGCTACGCCGACGGCCCATGTGGCTACGCCGAGGGAGGTCTATGCCGAGTGACTACGCCGAGGGCTGCCCTCGGCCTAGCCTACGCCGACGGCAAAACGTGGCTACGCCGAGGGCAGCTGTCCGTCGGCATCTTCAGCCATTCCCGTAGTGATCATCAGCGAAATACTAGTATCTGTTATCTGTTCTGCACATGCATGCTACTCCTTCGTGCGTTGGTGTGCAAGTACACTAGTGGAAAACGGGGCAGTAGTCCCGGTTCCAGACGGCCTCTAGTCCCGGCTGGGCAACCCGGACTACCAAATCGAGACTAGAGCTATGACTGGCATCATAATGAACTTCCGCTTCATGCACAACCAAGGACGAAGGTTATATATGCATAAAGTAACAGGCCAGATGCTATGACTGGAGCTCTGCTCTCCAAAGGGATTAAAGCCATCTGTACTTAGACCAAATCTTAAGTTCCTTGCGTCATCTGCAAATGTCGGAAACTCTCTGTCAATTTTTCTCCACTGCGACCCATCAGCAGGGTGTCTGAGCATCACGTCTTTCTTACGGTCTTCCTTGTGCCATCGCAACAACTTGGCATGCTCTTTGTTTTGGAACAAACGTTTCAACCGTGGTATTATAGGAGCATACCACATCACCTTCGCAGGAACTCTCTTCCTGGGGCGCGCCTCGTCCTCAACTTCACCAGGGTCATCTCGCCTGATCTTATACCTCAATGCACCGCATACCGGACATGCATTCAAATTCTCGTACTCCTCGCCGCGGTAGAGGATACAGTCATTGATGCACGCATGTATCTTCTGCACCTCTAATCCTAGTGGGCAGACAACCTTCTTTGCTTCGTACGTACTGGGGGGCAATATGTTATCTTTTGGAAGTATCTTCTTTATTATTTTCAGCAATTTTTCAAATCCCTTGTCAGAAGTACCTTCCTCTGCCTTCCATTGCAGCAATTCCAGTGTGGTGCCCAGCTTTTTCTGCCCATCTTCACAATTTGGGTACAACAATTTGTTGTGATCCTCTAACATTCTCTCCAACTTCAACCTCTCGTTTTGACTTCCACAGTTTATCTTCGCATCAAGAATGGCCCGACGAAGATCGTCATCGGGCTCATCAACAATGGGCTCTTTTTCAGCTTCATCTTCCCCCATTGATGTACCACCGTGGTCAGTGAACATAGGATAGTTGTCATTATCCTCTTCTTCCTCATTGTCTTCCATTATAACTCCTCTTTCTCCATGCTTGGTCCAACAATTATAACCGGTCATGAAACCGGACTTCAACAGGTGGACGTGAATGGTTTGTGAGGCAGAGTAGTCCTGAGTATTCTTGCAGACACTACATGGACATGAAATAAAACCATTTGGCGGCTTGTTTTTCTCAGCCACTTGGAGAAAATAATGCATGCCATTAATAAAGTCGGGATAACGTCGGTCACTGTACATCCATTGCCGACTCATCTGACTCATCTGCATTATATAAATAAAATATAAAAAACCATTAACACTATTTCTTCAATATATAACAGTGATAAAGTGAATTAATATATAAGTTCATCACATTCAAACCAAAGTAGAGCAAATAACCAAATGTAATATATAGTCTCACAAACATACATTGGTTCAAACTAACATACAACTATCTAAAGAATTTAAGCCCAACAACAAATGCGATAAAAATCACAACTATGGTAACTATCGAACCAACACCATAATGATACCAAGCCTCTTTATGAATGGCATAATTTCTAATTTTTCTAATCTTCAAGCGCATTGCATCCATCTTGATCTTGTGCTCATCGACGATGTCGGCAATATGGAGCTCCAATTTCATCTTCTCTTCTAGGGTTTGGAGACGGAGATTTTCACTTCTTTCCAGTTTTGCTTTCAAATCATTAATTTCATTTTCAAAAAACTCGATGATAGGGTCGGTTGGAATTTCCGGTTCAACAACGACATCCGGATCGTTATAGACCGGACGAGTACCGACGGGGACGGATATCAAAACCATGACACACTATATATATAAAAAAAGTAAGATAATATACATGCATCTAAAGTATATCAATAAGTTAAAAAGGGATAAAAACAAGACTCACCGAGGAGGTGCCGGCGACGGGATGGCGCGGGCGATCGACGATGGTAAAGATGGTCACCGGACAACTGTAAACCCAATACATTATACTTTAATTTGAGCTAAAATTGCATGTAAAAAAATGAAATCTCTTACTTAGGCATTTCATCAAACACCTTGCTAGCACTAGAAAAATAAAATTTGCTAAGTAGCACCAAAATGAGCTAAAAAAGGAACACCGGAGTGCTAACCGTCGGGTAGATGAGGTGCCGCCAAACTTGACAAATGGTGGAGAAAATAGGGGCCGAACTCGTGGTTGGGAGGAGCAAGGGTTAAGAAAATGGAGATGAACCCGGAGCTCAAAAATGGCCACGGCCTGGCCACGGCCGGGTCGGGGGGTGGAAGATGATATAGAATATATTTAGTCCCGGTCCGTAACAAGGACCGGTACTAAAGTCCCTCCATTAGTCCCGGTCTGTAAATAGAACCGGGACAGTGCATTGTCCGGGCTGGTCCCACCTCTGTCGCCTCCTCCCGCATCCCTTTGTCACCGGTTCGTAACACGAACCGGGACGGTAGGTCCCCTACGAACCGGGACTGGTCCTGGTGGGCGCCCTGGGACCAATGACCGGGACTAGTGCCACGATTGGTACCGGTCCGTAAGGGAACCGGGACGGAAGGGCCAAACCGAAGCCCCTGTTTCCACTAGTGGTACTATATCTATCTATACGGTTGGCCTCGCATGATTAGGCAAGTACGTCGTGCCGCGCAATCATGCATCCGACTTCTGAACAACCCCAAAACTCCGAACCAAATCAGAAGGAAACTCGAGCAAAGTATCGACCGGTGACGTGACGGCATGGAAGTCATCAACCAGTGCACGATACCTGGGAAATGTAGCCATAACCGTGACCATAACTGCTAAGCTAACCACAGTCCACAGCTAGATCAAAACTGGCACTTAGCTATCCCTAAACCCTTCGATCAGCTGACACTTGACCTAGCTACAACTAGCTCCTGAATCTTGGCCTGAAGCAACTTGCAAGCACGTACGAACTGTTCTGACATTATATTTTGGTAATGAGAGCATAAGGAGGCAGCCTCGCCAAGCAGGCTTCCTCGCCACCGTCTACAGCTCGACGGTGTGGGCAGAGGACAAGGGGAGGGGGAGGCAGGGGTGGCTAGGGTTATGGAGTCGGCCGAGTCACCCCACAGAGGAGCGACACGGGGTGAGACCGAATTCTCCAATCGTGTCACATTCGTCGAGGTTACACGAAGGTGGCATCCATCAGATATGGCTTTCATTCTCTGGACGATCGATCCTCTCCGACAAAGTCGCTTGTAGCAGTACCAGACGCGCTGGGTCCATCAGCGCAATCGGTCCCTCCTTTACTATACTATCTATCTATTTGAAGTATTATATTAATCAAATCATCAAACAGTCCCGTCTTCTCGACACTGTAAATAAATAACATAGCTGCACGTTCGGTTAATGTGGTTATTTCGGTTCAGTTTATACTTTTTTTAGTAAATACGATTTCTATACTTCGATTAATACAGTTGGTTTTGGTAATAACCATTTAATTTTGATTCGGTTTCGTTAATAACCAAACTAACCAAAATTGACGCAAATTTGGATTAACAGTAAACTTTTATGGCCATACTTCAGTTTTATATATTGTACTCCCTCTCTGTTCTTTAATATAAGCGTTTTAGAACAGAGGTAGTATGAGACTATAAGTGTTGTAGAGTGAGAAATAAAAAGTACATTGCAATTTCGGCCAAAATAAAAATTGGAACAATATCATGATTTGAACACACAACCACCTCTGCTACAAAACATTGAGCCCCACGCTCAACATGCCGGTTAGTTATTTTTCTGGCGATATCATTGGCGAATCAATCTTACACATGCAACTGATCATGCGCGAGTTTTGTGGTTTGCTTCGCATAATTAAGCATAACTAAGCAAGTCGTGCCGCACAATGCATCCGACACGTTACTCCAAACCAAATCAGAAGGAAACTGCAGCAAAGTATCGGTGACGACGTGAGGGCATCAAGGGTGTTCAACCCGTGCACGATATCAGGGAGGGGAATGTAGCCAACAAGAACGACCCACCAACATTCCTGTGACCATAACTGCCAACCTAACCAGCAGCCCACAGCTAGCTAGACCAACGTCGATCAGCTGCGTGCTGACACTTGTCAGAGTTACAACCAGCTCTTGAATCTTGGCCTAATGCAAGCATGTACCCTGTCCGGCCAGCGAGTACGTGCTGTTCTGGCACTATATTTTGGTGAAGGAACCGCTAGGTACTGGTCTGAAATTAAGGACATGATAGCGTGGTATAGTGTGCAACGTGTGAGCCAACCATATGCTGATATGCAGGGGAAAAGTCAGGAACTGGCAAGGACGACAAACATGCATCATGCATGCATGTAGAACTGAGAAGGCAGCTTGTCTGGCGTTTGTGAGCCCGGGCTCACATGCTCCCGGTACTTTTCGAAAAAATATAAAAAATCAAAAAAATTGTAAAATATGCGAAAAAAAATCATGTACGTACCTGATCATGGTCCGCATCGCCGTGAAAAATTTCGCACCGAAATGTTATCGTATGCGTCCTGGGCGAAAATGACAAATTTCTGACAGCATGTGAGATCCGAAAATTTGAATTTCTTGTCAGAAATTTGTCATTTTCATCCAGGGCGCATACGATGAAATTTCGGTGCGAAATTTTTCATGGCGATGCGGACCATGGTCAGGTACGTGAATGATTGTTTTCGCATTTTTTTGTAAAGTTTTCAATTTTTTTTCGCACTAGTGGAAAACGGGGCAGTAGTCCCGGTTCCAGACGGCCTCTAGTCCCGGCTGGGCAACCCGGACTACCTAATCAGGACTAGAGCCCCCCCCCCCTATAGTCCCGGTTGGCTACGAACCGGGATTAGAGTACCTCCCACGTGGCCACGGGCGAGCCCGCGGGCTGGATGTCTTTAGTCCCGGTCCGTAACACGGACCGGGACTACCGTTAGGCCTTTTTTTTTCTTTTATAATTTTTTTCAGAATTGCACGGACCGGGTGTCGTGTGTGTTTAGTGCCGGGGTTTTGGATAGTTTCGGAAACACGTCGATACGTCGATATAAATTATATTGTACTATGATCACACGTTGATGCATATATATAACACACTTACAAATTAATTGTAACACATGAATTTGTCGTCACGTTTCCGTACACAAAGTACTCAAATACATTAATTATACATGCATGAAATCATAGTACATTTATATATGTAGATAATAGTGCTCTGAATTTTCAGGTATGACATCATCAAGAAGAAATCCCGCCAGCTCCTCCCTAATTGCTCTTATACGGTCATCTGGTAGGAGGCCGGCCCGCTTCCTTACAATCTTTAAAAGAAGTAGAAAATTAAACAATTATAAATGAAACTCCACACAATTGATATGCATATTATTTTGTCAAAAAAAACTTGTGAACAATGTATAATTACGTACCTCTGCGTTTTTTCGATTTTCGAATTTTTCATAAGTCATCCTATGAATGTACTCGCAAACGTAGTACCCACATAAGAGGGTCCCTTCTGGCTGTTCCAGACACCACTGTTCGAGAATAGAATTCAACACATTAAGTTTGGTAATGGTATTGCAAACTACATTAATTCATGGATATAGGTATAGTACTACTTACTTGGTTCAGAGTCCATACCAGCTTCTCGTGCCATTTACCGGGTACTTTCTTGACGAATGTCTGCCATGCTCTACTCGACAAAGAAAGAACAAAACATCTGTTATTAATTAATTATTTGATATCACGAAATGAATGAAAGAGAGGTCGGTATAGTAATGTGATAAGAATTTAAATTACTCTTTCATGACATCAAACAAGCTCTTGTACTCTCTAGGGTCTCTCCTTAATGAGTCGTAGACTTCAATTATTCCCTGGTGATATCTAATGACCACGAGAATAAAGTGGTAGCTGCAAATTTACATACAGAGGCATGCGCATATAACTCATCAATTAGACTTAAGATACCGGGTGAGCAAAAATAGAATGTGTACAAGCAATTAGTAACACTTACCTGAAGTTGTAAGGAAGAAATATTTCTTTTTTGTCTTGGTGTCGCTTGAAAGCCTCTATCATTACTCACTTTACAACTTGTGGTTTCTTCCTTATGCTCACTTCATGAATAACATTAGGGTCCATGAAACCAATCTCCACCGGTTTTATTATTTCCCTTTTGTAGTCGATCATCTTCTTTCTGCACAAATAGCGTACCAAAATTAGAATGTGCTGTGAGCCTCAGGTACACATCAATGTCGTTGCCGGGTTGCTTCGGGCCTTGGATGAGTACTGGCATCATAATGAACTTCCGCTTCATACACAACCAAGGAGGAAGGTTATATATGCATAGAGTCACAGGCCAGGTGCTATGACTGGAGCTCTGCTCTCCAAAGGGATTAAAGCCATCTGTACTTAGACCAAATCTTAAGTTCCTTGCGTCATCTGCAAATGTCGGAAACTCTCTGTCAATTTTTCTCCACTGCGACCCATCAGCAGGGTGTCTGAGCATCACGTCTTTCTTACGGTCTTCCTTGTGCCATCGCAACAACTTGGCATGCTCTTTGTTTTGGAACAAACGTTTCAACCGTGGTATTATAGGAGCATACCACATCACCTTCGCAGGAACTCTCTTCCTGGGGCGCGCCTCGTCCTCAACTTCACCAGGGTCATCTCGCCTGATCTTATACCTCAATGCACCGCATACCGGACATGCATTCAAATTCTCGTACTCCTCGCCGCGGTAGAGGATACAGTCATTGATGCACGCATGTATCTTCTGCACTTCTAATCCTAGTGGGCAGACAACCTTCTTTGCTTCGTATGTACTGGGGGGCAATACGTTATCTTTTGGAAGCATCTTCTTTATTATTTTCAGCAATTTTTCAAATCCCTTGTCAGAAGTACCATTCTCTGCCTTCCATTGCAGCAATTCCAGTGTGGTGCCCAGCTTTTTCTGCCCATCTTCACAATTTGGGTACAACAATTTGTTGTGATCCTCTAACATTCTCTCCAACTTCAACCTCTCGTTTTGACTTCCACAGTTTATCTTCGCATCAAGAATGGCCCGACGAAGATCGTCATCGGGCTCATCAACAATGGGCTCTTTTTCAGCTTCATCTTCCCCCATTGATGTACCACCGTGATCAGTGAACATAGGATAGTTGTCATTATCCTCTTCTTCCTCATTGTCTTCCATTATAACTCCTCTTTCTCCATGCTTGGTCCAACAATTATAACCGGCCATGAAACCGGACTTCAACAGGTGGACGTGAATGGTTTGTGAGGTAGAGTAGTCCTGAGTATTCTTGCAGACACTACATGGACATGAAATAAAACCATTTGGCGGCTTGTTTTTCTCAGCCACTTGGAGAAAATAATGCATGCCATTAATAAAGTCGGGATAACGTCGGTCACTGTACATCCATTGCCGACTCATCTGACTCATCTGCATTATATAAATAAAATATAAAAAACCATTAACACTATTTCTTCAATATATAACAGTGATAAAGTGAATTAATATATAAGTTCATCACATTCAAACCAAAGTAGAGCAAATAACCAAATGTAATACATATAGTCTCACAAACATACATTGGTTCAAACTAACATACAACTATCTAAAGAATTTAAGCCCAACAACAAATGCGATAAAAATCACAACTATGGTAACTATCGAACCAACACCATAATGATACCAAGCCTCTTTATGAATGGCATAATTTCTAATTTTCTAATCTTCAAGCGCATTGCATCCATCTTGATCTTGTGCTCATCGACGATGTCGGCAATATGGAGCTCCAATTTCATCTTCTCTTCTAGGGTTTGGAGACGGAGATTTTCACTTCTTTCTAGTTTTGCTTTCAAATCATTAATTTCATTTTCAAAAAACTCGATGATAGGGTCGGTTGGAATTTCCGGTTCAACAACGACATCCGGATCATCATAGACCGGACGAGGACCGACGGGGACGGATATCAAAACCATGACACACTATACATATAAAATAAGTAAGATAATATACATGCATCTAAAGTATATCAAGAAGTTAAAAAGGGATAAAAACAAGACTCACCGAGGAGGTGCCGGCGACGGGATGGCGCGGGCGATCGACGATGGTAAAGATGGTCACCGGACAACTGTAAACCCAATACATTATACTTTAATTTGAGCTAAAATTGCATGTAAAAAAAATGAAATCTCTTACTTAGGCATTTCATCAAACACCTTGCTAGCACTAGAAAAATAAAATTTGCTAAGTAGCACCAAAATGAGTAAAAAAGGAACACCGGAGTGCTAACCGTCGGGTAGATGAGGTGCCGCCAAACTTGACAAATGGTGGAGAAAATAGGGGCCGAACTCGTGGTTGGGAGGAGCAAGGGTTAAGAAAATGGAGATGAACCCGGAGCTCAAAAATGGCCACGGCCTGGCCACGGCCGGGTCGGGGGGTGGAAGATGATATAGAATATATTTAGTCCCGGTCCGTAACAAGGACCGGTATTAAAGTCCCTCCATTAGTCCCGGTCTGTAAATAGAACCGGGACAGTGCATTGTCCGGGCTGGTCCCACCTCTGTCGCCTCCTCCCGCATCCCTTTGTCACCGGTTCGTAACACGAACCGGGACGGTAGGTCCCCTACAAACCGGGACTGGTCCTGGCGGGCGCCCTAGGACCAATGACCGGGACTAGTGCCACGATTGGTACCGGTCCGTAAGGGAACTGGGACGGAAGGGCCAAACCGAAGCCCCTGTTTCCACTAGTGCCGGGCACCATATTGAATTTGCGGCTCTTGCTGCCACAATTCTTCTCAGACGAAGCTATCGGGGGACTAGTGCTAGTTTTGTCGCTTCAGTTGCAAGGTGTGTGTACAAAAAAGGGCATGTGTTATGTGTGTAGATACCAATGGAAAGAAAAAAAATAACGTACTAGGTACTACTACAAATAGTCGGCAGCTCTCGAAATCTGCTATTTCGGCTCTCTGCAGACTGCAGGTTGACCGTGTCCACGGTGTACCGTCGGCGCGTGAATTGTGGGAGAACCCCACCACTTTGTTCCATTGAAACTGGTACGATGAGATCATACGCATTACTGCAGCCAGATTCCGCATCGAAGCCGCCATATTGCAAACCTTCTCTGTTCTTTCCATTGAAGACGACCGAGTCAAAATCTCCAGCCGCGTCATGACCATCATCTTACCACCGATGGAGAATTGATTATGGCCTTGACCCTAGTAGCCTGCTATGCCACTAGGTCCTCCGACATGGAAGTTTCTCAAACCCCACCTCATCAGCGTTCCCAAAGCCAGCTCCTCGGACGAGGTGTACACCACCTCCCCGGCTTCCATAGCCACCATTGAACTGATCACCTGGTCTAAAACTACCACCTCTACCTGAATTAGCCCCTCCGTTTCGACCACCATAGCCATCACCACGATCAAAACCACCTCGGCCTCCCCCATGGTCTTGAAGACGATCAGTGGCGCCAAGGCACGAGATCACCTCCACGTGAACCCTAGAACCCGCCGCAGTCCAGACCCATCAAAATTATTGGGAGACAAGCGCATAGGTTTTTTTTTTATATGTGGGCTGCCCGAAACGGCTAGACGCGGTAGCCCATGGGCTTTGCATCGTATCTCCTCGACATGGGCCCATTGGCCCAGGTGTACGAGAGGGAGAATTTGAACTGTGATCTATCGATACGAGAGGGAGAATTTGAATTGTGATCTATGCGTATGTGTAGATACCGATGAAACAAATAACGTGCTACAACAAATAGCGGCATCTCTCAAAATCTGCTATTTCGGCTCTCTCTACCGGTTGACCGTGTCCACGGTGAACCGTTGGCGCGTGAGTTGTGGGTGGACGCCACCACTTTGTGCCGTTGAAACCGATATGACGAACATACGCATTACTGAAGCTAGACCCCGCATTGAAGCCGCCATATTGCAAACCTTCTCCATTCTTTCCATTGAAGACGGCCGGAGTCAAAATCTCCAGCCGCATCATGACCATCATCTGGTCACCGACCTCTACCGATGGCGAATTGATTTTGGCCTTGACCCTGGTAGCCTGTTGTTACCGCTAGGGTCCTCCGACATGGAAGTTCCCGAACCCCGTTTGATCAGCTCAAAACACAGTCATTTTTTTTTGCTAATCTGTAGATTATATTATTATCTACATCAAAAAAATCCCAATTTTTTTAAGAAATGATGAAAATACAAAATTTGTATGTTTCAAAAAAACGATCGAGCTATGTGAGGCGTGAGCTCCAAAAGGCCACACTCCTATATAATCATGATTTGCATAAAGGGCACTGCCTACTCTTGTGAGTTGTGAGGTCACTTTCCAAGCACCGTAGATAGAAACTCAGGGCGCTAGCTTGTTTTAGTGTTCTGGTGCTCCGAAAATTAAGTCGGAACCGCATGCGTGCATGGCGCATGCACTGTATAGAGGACATCGCCGTCGCGAGAGAAAGAAAATTAAAAGCCAGTGATTACGATGACATGACACCGATCCCCAACCTAATCAATTATTATCGTCATCCCTCACCGACTTGTCTCCCTCGATCGCGCTCTCGCCAATCATACGTACCGATCCAGAGCTAGCCGGCCGGCCGTCTGCCTGCAGCTGCAGAAGCTAGCTTCCCCCACAATGTAGTACGCTGATCTCATTAATTCTGTCACGGTCTTCAACATCTTATCATATCATCATGGAAGTCGGGCACACCAACGGAAGAAGCTAGTAGTACAAAGTTACAAGGCCGCCGGTCGACGAGATGCCGCCATTACAACCACTGGCGATATATCGAGTTTGGTTACGCCACCATGTCGTTTTCAGTTTCCACTTGGCGCTGGTTCCGATCGACGAGAGGAGTGCGTGTACGCTCGTCTAGGCTTGACTCCCATGGCATTAGAGCAATGTGGCTTTCCCGGCCGATCCGTCCTCCTCCGACAACGCCATTTGCATCGGTACGTACCAGCTGAATGCGGTAGATGCGCGTTCTGCGTTAATCCGCGCAGTCGGCTCCGTTCTGTCCAGTGGCGGACCCAGAATTTTACCTCTGGGTATGCCACACTAAAAAAAAGGTTGGCCATTTGGATAGAATATATATACCAATCGATAAATAATTTTATGTTTGCATTCTAAAATTCTTATACGGTATAGATGACAATATGACATACTTTTTTTTTTGCATGGCTCTTAGAAGAATAAAGAATACAGACAATCAAATACGGAGTAGTATAGTTATGAATACATATAAGGTAGAGAGATACTTTTTTTTTGAAAAGACGGCAGGAGCCCTGCCCAATCATAGAGAGATGCCTCTACCTTCTTATTCAAAAAAAAAAAAAACAATCTCATGATGATATATATGAATCTAGAACCTAAAAAAATTGGACGCGACTATGGGTAAGGCGCCCTAAATTTGGCAAATGTGTAGACACACATTCGCGTTGACCATACGTGCGTCCGTCCGGATTTTTTCCATCCAAAGGAGCAACGGAGGTGAGCAAATTAACATGCATGCACTAAATGACAGAACTGCTGATGTCATCCCGCATTAAATGCTAAATTCGAAAATTCAAAAAGTTTTGTAGGTCAAACCGTTTATCCGATTTACAATCCGTTTTCACTGTTGGACTCGTCGCGTCGAGATCTTCAAAACTAGATCTCATGTTGATATGTTCTGATGATATTTTTTTTAACTTAAAAGTTACCAACCCCTAACACGTGAGTTACCAGGCTGTAGTATGTAAGTTACCACCCCCAAGTAACGATTAATTTTTGGTTTGAAACGATATCCCACTTTTGGTTTCTTTTCTTTTTTTTTTTCCAAGTTTTGAAGTTACCACCTAGTTTTATAAGTGAGTTAACATTTTGGGACGGTAAATGTATCCTGTAAAAGTGGGTAATATTCACTAAAACACCTATGCAACTTCATAAGTATTAGGGTGATAACTGTGTCGATTTCAATGACAACTACACCTCTACAAATAGATGGATAACTCCATCACTACTGGGAGCGTAACTCAAGCAGTACTGAGTGGTAACTCCAGCATTACTGGGTGGTAACTTCATCACTAATGCGTGGGTAACTTCATCAGTTTAGGGTGAGTAATTACCACAACGGCTTGCCGACGCTTGATTATTCTTGTGGTCGTGCGTTCCGGCCCGACGGCCGGCAAGGAACGAACTGGTGTTGAACTACACGGCGCTGCGGCGAATGGCCGGCGTGCCGGCGTCCAGTAACCTGGCGGAGTTGCAGCGATGTCCAGGACAATCCGCGGACGGGAGTTCCGATCGCCGATTGGCAATCCACTCTCAGTATTCAGTATACCTGACATGGCTTGGTGAGGAGCAACGGCGGCGTAGTCGCAAGAGCTGGATCCGTAGTGTGGAATTGTGGATGATCGAAGAGACGTGGTGACGTAGACCAGTAGACTATCAAACCGAGCAGTTCGCAATCAATGTTTTGTTTTTCCTAGGCTACGCACACGTCGCATGTACGACTGGATTGTGCAATCGATCAGCTAACCTATTTTGCAATGCATCAGCTGGTTTTTTTCTACACTATACGGTAGCACACCTCGGCCACAGGGTATGCCGTGGCATATGTGGCATACCCTGTAGCATATGTGGCATACCCTGTAGGTCCGCCACTGGTTCTGTCGGCCTCTCTCCTTTAGTAGTAGTCAAATGATCAAACAGTCCCTTCGTCTCGACACTGTAAACAAGTTCAACGTAATACAAATCGGTTGGCAAAGTAAGATCCTACTTCGGAGATATCTCGGTGCTGACGTGGGATGTTCTCGTTGTCCGCTGAGACCTGAGAGGATCTGAGCTATATACACGGCCTGAAGCGCGAAGGCAGACAGACCTCTATGATGATACCTCGGTTGGTGGGGTGTGTCTATGTCCGATAGTTTTACAAGGAGACGTGGTGACACCTCTAGTTAGTTGTCTTGGGTGTTGCTTCGCCGTGTGTGGCAACTCATGGTTTTTTATTAATCTTTTATCTGTTTTATAAGACGATTCGCCGTGTGTGGTTACCACACCCCTTAGCTTTCTCCTCAGTTTTTGCCTTTTTATGCACAAGAGGTGTATGTTGGTTTGCTTTCCCTTCTTATGCACAAGAGGTGTTCGATGAAATGCATTAGAGCATGATGCCACTTGAGTTCACAGAAAACAAATATGATATGAAGTGTCCGAGCCACACTTAAGATTTCTCCTCTTTTTTCCTTCTCGATCGAAGTTAACAACTTTATCCTTTCGTCCGTCATTGATAAAATGCATGTGTCGATGTACATCGCTTCTCTATTCATGATGTTCTGTAATGATTTTTGATAAACTTAATTATATAATGCAGATGAAGCGGCAATGGATGTACGGTGATCGACGCACTGCCCAAGTTCATTACGGGCCTTCAGGATTTTATCGTTGTGGCTGAGCCAAACAGTCAGAATGGTTTTATGTGTTGTCCATGCGTTATCTGTTAGAATAAGAAGGATTACTCTTTCTCGAGAACCCTTCACACCCACCTGATTCGGTCTGGTTTCATGCCCAGCTATAATTGTTGGACCAAGCACGGAGAAATAGGGGTTATGATGGAAGACAATGAAGAAGAAAAGGATGATGACATCTATCCTATGTTTCCTGAATACGGTGATACTGCAACGGGGGAAGCTGAAGATCAAGAGGCATCAGATGAGCCCGTTGATGATCTTAGTCGGACCATTGCTGATGTAAAGAGAGACTGCGAAACTGCAAATGAGAGGTTGAAATTCACGAGCATGTTAGAGGATCACAACAAACCGTTGTACCCAAATTGCGAAGATGGCCTGAAAAAGCTGGGTAGCACACTGGAATTGCTGCAATGTAAGGCAAAGAACGGTGTGACTGACAACGGATTTGAAAAGTTGCTGAAAATAATGAAATAAGAAGCTTCCAAAGGGTAACGAATTGCCCGCCAGTACGTACAAAGCAAAGAAGGCTGTCTGCCCTCTAGGATTAGACGTGCAGAAGATACATGCATGCCCTAATAACTGCATCCTCTACCGCGGCGAGGAGTACGAGAATTTGGATGCATGCCCAGTATGCACTGCATTGCGGTATAAGATTGGACGAGATGACCCTGGTGATGTTGAGGGCGAGCGCCCCAGGAAAAGGGTTCTTGCCAAGGTGATGTGGTATGCTCATATAATACCACGATTGAAACGTTTGTTCAAAACAAAGAGCATGCCAGGTTGTTGCGATGGCACAAAGAAGACCGTAAGAAAGACGCGATGTTGAGACACCCCACTGATGGGTCGTAGTGGAGAAAAATCGAGAGAGAGTTCCCGAACTTTACAGATGACGCAAGGAACTTAAGGTTTGGTCTAAGTATAGATGGCATGAATCCTTTTGGAGAGCAGAGCTGTAGTCATAGCACCTGGCCTGTGACTCTATGTATCTACAACCTTCCTCCTTAGTTGTGCATGAAGCGAAAATTCATTATGATGCCAGTGCTCATCCAAGGCCCGAAGCAACCCGGCAACGACATTGATATGTACCTGAGGCCATTAGTTGAAGAACGTTTACAGTTGTGGTGTGAAGAAGGTGTACGTGTGTGGGATGAGCACAAACAAGAGCAATTTGACCTACGAGCGTTGCTGTTCGTAACCATCAATGATTGGCCAGCTCTTAGTAACCTTTCAGGACAGACAAACAAGGGATACAATGCATGAACGCACTGTTTAGATGAACTAATAGTACATATTTGGAGAAATGTAAGAAGGTTGTGTAACTGGTGCATCGTCGATTTCTTCCGACCAGGCATCCCGTAAGAAAGAAAGGCAAGCATTTCAAAGGTATGACAGATCATCGGAGGAAGCCTGTCCACCGTACTGGTGATGATATATTTGGTATGGTCAAGGATCAAGAAGTGATCTTTGGAAAGAGTCCTGGCGGTCAATCTGTTCTGAATGACGCTACCGGACACACGCCCATGTGGAAAAAGAGAAATCTATATTTTGGGAGCTACCCTATAGGAAAGTCCTAGAGGTTCGCTCTTCAGTCGACGTGATGCACGTGACGAATAATCTTTGCGTGAACCTGTTAGGCTTCCTGGACGTGTATGGGAAGACAAAAGATACACCGGAAGCACGGCATGACCAGCAACGTATGAATGAACGAGACAGCGAGAACGATACGGATAGAGGACTTCATTACTCCAGCAGAATTGCCTGAGAAGGAAATATTTTTTGAATGCCTTAGCAGTATCAAGGTCCCGTCTGGCTTCTCGTGGAATATAAAGGGAATAATAAATATGGCAGAGCAAAAATTCCAAAACCTAAAGTCCCATGACTGCCACGTGGATTATGATACAATTGCTTTCGGTTGCATTGAGGGGGCTTCTACCGAAAAATGTTCGAGTACCCATTGTGAAGCTATGTGCATTCCTCAATGCAATTTCTCAGAAGGTAATCGATCCAGAAAGTCTACCAAAGTTACAGAATGATGTGGTTCAATGTCTTGTCAGTTTCGAGCCGGTGTTCCCACCGTTATTCTTCAATATTATGACGCACCTCCTAGTTCACCTAGTCGAAGAGATTTCAATTCTCGGTCCTGTGTTTCTACACAATATGTTCCCCTTTGAGAGGTTCATGGGAGTCTTAAAGAAATATGTTCATAATAGTGCTAGGCCAGAAGGAAGCATCTCCAAGGGCTATGGAATAGAGGAGGTCATTGAGTTTTGTGTTGAGTTTATTCCTGACCTTAAGCCGATTGGTGTTCCTGAATCGCAGCATGAGGGGAGACTGAGTGGAAAAGGCACGTTAGGAAAGAAAGCAATGATAAGTATGGACGGACATTCTTTCACTCAAGCACACTACACAGTTCTACAAAGTTCCACCTTGGTGGCTCCGTATATCAAGGAACACATGGATATTGTATGCTCCAAAAACTGGGGGCAGTCTGACTCCTGGATTACACATGAACACATGGCGACTTTCGGCAGTTGGTTGCAAACACATGTCATGAATAACAACACTGTTGTAGATCAGCTGTACTTGTTGGCCAGGTCACCATCTTTGACTATATTGACTTACCAAGGGTACGAGGTAAATGGGAATACATTTTACACGATCGCCCAAGATAAAAAGAGCACCAACCAAAATAGTGGTGTCCGCTTTGATGCAACAAACAACAATGGGTGAAAGAACACATATTATGGTTACATAGAGGAGATATGAGAACTTGACTATGGACCTACTTTTAAGGTCCCCTTGTTTCGGTGCAAATGGGTCAAGCTGACAGCAGGCGGGTTAAAGGTAGACGAGCAATACGGAATGACAACAGTGGACCTCAACAATCTTGCGTACTTAGACGAACCATTCGTTCTAGCCAATGATGTGGCTCAGGTTTTCTATGTGAAGGACATGTCTACCAAACCGAGAAAAAGAAAAATAAGCAAGAGAATACATCAGACGATGAGCCAAAGCGCCACATAGTTATTTCAGGGAAAAGAAACATGGTAGGAGTGGAGGACAAGACAGACATGTCAGAAGATTATGATAAGTTTCATGAAATTCCGACCTTCGCAGTGAAGGATGACCCAAGTCTCCTGTTAATTAATGAAGATGCTCCATGGTTACGGCGCAGAAAAAACCCAAACACTAGATGGGGATGTTGGTGATGTGTAATAATGTATTAAACATTTTATGTAACTGTGTTCTGAAAACTCAGAAGAAGTTGGAACAAAACACAAGGGAAGTCGAATGATTTGTATTCGGTCGATGAACTGAAGGATTTTTAGATAGAACAAAAGACACGGTTTCCCCTGCATACAGCCCAACGGTGGCTCGTGAGTGCCTGCATATCAAATGCACCGTTGGACGTATGCAGGGAATCCAAATGATTTGTATTCGGTCAATTCACTGAAGGATTTCTAGATAGAACAAAACACATGGATTCCCCTGCATACAGCTCAACGGTGGCTCGTGAGTGCCTGCATATCAAATGCACTGTTGGACATATGCAGGGAATCCGAATGATTTGTATACGGTCGATGAACTGAGAGTGCCGAAGATGTCCAAGAGGTGGGCTATATATAGGGTTGCGTGGCTCATGAAGTGGTCGTGATACTGCTGATCCAACAGGTCCCAAGCCCTCAAAATAAACACACACCACTGATCCAACGGTTCACAAGCGCTCGAAAGAAACACACGATCCATGTGCTTCTTCCTGATTGGGTATACTACATGCACTGATGACTGTGAGCCTGCTGACACCCCGGAGTGGAATCTTGGACATCTAGAACCCCAAAACATTTTTACACATATGGTATGACACCAAGTAGGTTTGGGTGGGATTCCGACGCTCCGGAACCCCTCTCCGGCGAAACCCTAGACCCACCGGAGAAAATGCAATTTTTATTGAAAATGGCAAAATGGTTAATAGTTTGAATAGTTAGAATAATTATTTTAGAAAACATAAAAATGGTTTTGGATTAGTTATTCAAATTCAAACACTTTTCATGTTGAAAGTATTGTCAGATTCAAAAATGAGCAAAAAATATTAGTTAATGCATTTTTAATTGAAAATGGCAAAATGGTTAATAGTTTGAATAGTTAGAATAATTATTTTAGAAAATAGAAAAATGGTTTTGGATTAGTTATTCAAATTCAAACACTTTTCATGTTGAAAGTATTGTCAGATTCAAAAATATGCAAAAAATATTAGTTAATGCATTTTTAATTGAAAATGGCAAAATGGTTAATAGTTTGAATAGTTAGAATAATTATTTTAGAAAACATAAAAATTGTTTTGGATTATTTATTCAAATTCAAACACTTTCATGTTGAAAGTATTGTCAGATTCAAAAATATGCAAAAAATATTAGTTAATGCATTTTAATTCAAAATGGCAAAATGGTTAATAGTTTGAATAGTTATAATAATTATTCAAATTCAAATTCAAACACTTTTCAAAATGGCAAAACAGAAAATGGTTTTGGATTTGTTATTCAAATTCAAACACTTTTCATGTTGAAAGTTTTGTCAGATTCGAAAGTATGCAAAAGTTATTTAAATTCATATTAAAAAACATTTCAAATATTTAAAAAGATGGCAAAACCCTAAAAGAATAGCCTTTAGTCCCGGTCTGCGCGCGCCAAAACCGAAGGGGCCGAAAAATAACCTTCAGTCCCAGTTGGTGGCTACAACCGGGATTGAAGGCTAGACCTTCAGTCTCGGTTGGTGGCTCCAACCGGGACTGAAGACCCTTCAATCCCGGTTCGGGGCTACAACCGGGACTGAAGGTTTTGGCGGTATAAATTCCGCGCGCCTCTTCCTATCCGCGCTGGTACCCCACTCTCCTCTCCCTCTCCTCTCTCTCTCGCGCTCCGCCCTCTTGCCGGCCGCCCCTCCGCTGGTGCTCGCGGCCGCCATCGCCCGCCCGTCCGCTCCTCCACGGCCGGCTCCATCGACTCCTCCACGAGCGCCGCTCCATCTCCGGCTGGTGCTCCTCCACGGCCGCTCCTCCACGGTGCTCCTCGACGGCCGGCTCCATCAGCTTCTCCATTGGCGCCGCTCCATCTCCGGCCGGTGCTCCTCCACGGCCGCTCCTCCACGGTGCTCCTCCACGGCCGGTGCTCCTCCACGGCCCCCTCCGCAGGTGCTCCTCCACGTCCTAAATTGTTTAGCAATTTTAGATTTGGGAGAAATTGTTTAGCAATTTTAGGATGCCGAATTGTTTAGCAATTTTAGGTTACAATAATTATTTAGCAATTTAGCAATTTTAGGTAAGAATAATTATTTAGCAATTTAGCAAAGTTTAGCAATTTTAACAAATTATGCCTAGCAATTTAGCAATTTTAGGTTAGAATAATTATTTAGCAATTTTAGGTTAGAATAATTATTTAGCAATTTTAGCAATTTGTCTAGCAATTTTAGTTAGAATAATTATTTAGCAATTTGTCTAGCAATTTTAGGTTAGAAAAATTATTTAGCAATTATAGCAATTTGTTTAGCAATTTTAGTTAGAATAATTATTTAGCAATTTTAGTTAGAATAATTATTTAGCAATTTGTCTAGCAATTTTAGGTTAGAATAATTGTTTAGCAATTTTAGCAATTTGTCTAGCAATTTTAGTTAGAATAATTATTTAGCAATTTTAGCAATGGTCCTATTTTTATACAAACTATGGTCCTATTTTTCAATACAGAAACTATGGACCGCAACGAAGAACAAGAAGAGATGTTGAGGGAAATGATAGCCGGTGGGGATGATATCACCTCACAATATCTGAACAACTCCGGTGAGGGAGTGGAGGATCTCGAGCAAAGAGACGGCTCCGATGAGGGAACGGAGGGAGAAAATGCAATAATTAAGTCCAGCGAGGTATATAATTAAATTAAGCCGCTGCTGACTAGATGCATTAATTGATTTGTGTATATATATATTAACGATTTTCTTCTTTTAGCTCTCCGGATCAAGCCAATCTTCTGTAAAGAAACGAGGCCCGACCAAACCTATTGGACGATAAGGTGCATCTCATAATTGAAGAAGTCTCCCCAACTGGCCAATCGTTGCTGCCGATAGAGAACGCAAATGCATTTGTCACCATTCGAGAATGGCATAAGCCAAAAAAGGTAGAAGGAGTCAGTTTTGTCGATGACAGATTGAAAGATTCGCTTTGGGATTCACTCATGTCACATTTCACTCTGCCGAAGTTGGAGACTGCTGAGCTCACAGAGGCCATGAGGTTGAAAGTCAAGGAGTTCACTCTTAAGAAGATGGCCACACAATTCCAGAGCCACAAGAAAAGATTAAACCAGTATTATCTCAAGGAAAAAAAAAGCTCCTGAATTCACTGGCCCACTAGAGAAGCAGCGGGATCACTGGGAAGAATTTGTGAAATACAAGGGATCGGAAGAAGCTAAGGAAAGGTCGGCAAAGAATAAGGAAAATGCTGCAAAAAAAAAATATCACCATAAGTTGGGGCCAGGTGGCTACAAGACTGCTGAGCCTAAGTGGGATCGAGTTGAGGACGCCATGTGTGCTCAAGACATCATTCCAGTTACAGAGAACTGGTCCAGGAGGTCAAGAAATTGGATACTTGGGCATGGTTCATCGTACAACGAAGAAATAGGGGAACTTGTAAATAATAATGAAAAAAATGATTGTACCCCACAACGAGCTTGTTGCAGCAATCGACGAGGTTCGAGCTGGAAAGTTCCATCCTGACAGAGAGAAGGACGAGCTGACAAAGGCCCTCAAGAATAAGGAACACACAGGACGAACACGAGGCCTTGGACCTTCTTATCCGTGGAAGATTGGGTTTCCCGAGGACATTGATACTTATAGAAGCCGATCGAGATCAAAGTAGCAGGAGGTAGACCGGTTGGAGAATTTAGAAAACATTGTACATCAGCTGCAGAAGCAAATGAGCCAGCAAGGAGGGACAACTGTTCATCTGCAAGTAGGGACAGCTGCAAGCAGCGACCCATCTCAGTAGAAAAGCAGCGTGGCTTCCACGGGGGTTGATGAGGCACCGATGGATCGCTACCCCGTGGATGATCTCATGGAGAAGAAAAATTGTGAGCTACATCAGTCAATGAAGAACCTATCCATGAAGGTGGCGGTCGGCTTTGCTTTAGCTTGTGAACCTGGAGCACGCTGGCATGGCGGTGAGATTCAAGCATGTTACTCTCATGTCGGGGTGGATGAAATTCTACCCGGATATGAGTCACTGGAGCTTGACATCCCTGGAGCTGAAGGGGAGATGACACTGGGAGAAGTCGCGCATGGTACCATTCTATAGCCAAAGAAAAACATCGTGTTTCTAGGCTCGGCGCCAAGGCCACCGTCTCCTCCGAGTAGCCATCCACCACCTCCAATGCCACCGTCTCCTCCTAGTTTCCATCAAGCACCTCCAAGTCCACCTTTCCTCGAGAGGGACCCCAGCACGAGTCCATCTCGATCTCCGGCGCGTCAGCCTACTCCGCCCAACACGTTCCAGGGGCAAAAGCGGAAGAGTAACACCACCTCCAAGTCCACATCTCCTCCGAAGAAAGCTGCAAAGAAGAAAATAACCAAGAAGGATCCTCCTAAGTTACCTTACGAAATGGCCGACGAGGAAAACAAAAAGATCGTGGATGGCCAAGTGGAAGCCCATTTTGCAAAGAAAAAGCCGCCGCCAAAGGAGAAAATAGCCCCGGAAGTCGTAAGGAAATTTGTGAGCAATCTTCAAAAACCGGCAAAACCGGCCCCGGCTTCAGACTATACCCGCTCTCTTGCGAAGTCTGTCACAAAGCAGAAGACGACAAGTATAGAAAGAGTTAGCGGGAAACAAGTTCCAGCTCGGAGAACAGAAAAACCAATCGATCCCCCCGTCTCAAGGTGTCTGATGTAGCTAGCAATTTGGGTCTTTCTGTTGCTCAATTGCTGGCCGTCGATCATATATCCAAGGAAGATTACGAGAGGGTTGAGAGAGAAACTGGTATGACTGTTGCTCAATTGCAGGGCCAGCAAGATTTCCCCAAGGCCTCTCGTCAGACCTGATCAAGTCCATCATCTACCAACACAAATGCGAAGATTGCATGATTGGTACATGCAGGTCACACAGGAAGAGCGAATCATGCTCATGGTGCAAGCTAAAGAAGAGCATTTCTTCCGTAAGGAGGAGATATGTATTATGCTTGAAGAACTTTTTCAGCTATACAATCAAGATGCCATCGACAAATCTCTCGTCAGTTGCTATTGTCTGTAAGTAATTTATTTCTGTAATTAAGTCTCTAGCTGAGCTCGTTCATTGCGTGTAATTATCGTCACTATATTTATTTGTACGCTATTTATGCAGAAGACGGAGAATCTATTACATTGGGTTCATTGACCCATATAACAATAATTGTCGTACGGTAGAAGAGCACGCTGAAGACACAGAGGAGAACTTGCTAAGGTTTTAGTTCAACAAAATGAAAGATCGGAAATACTATTTCGTTACAACTTCTCGTGAGTGTTACTATCTTCTACACTCTATTTTGCTTACTCGATGTTTAGTGTAATTTATGAGTTATGCATGCCTGCGTATATAAATGTGCACAGCTTCCACTGGATTATGCTAAGCATTATGGATGACGAAGGAAAAGTGGAAATCATCGACCCATTATACAAAGAGCAAGAGTTGTACGAGGTTCGTGGTGAATGGAAACCGGAGCTGCACTTCATTGGGTGATGACGTGGATCACACGTTCGCTGGGAGACCCCAAGAGGAAGGTATAGTGCAGCAAAGCAGCAGTTTCCCTTGATTACAAAACCAAGGTTATCGAATCAGTAGGACTTGGAGAAGGCTTAGCAAGGTGTCAACGGTGCCAGAAAAGAGGTGTTGCCGGCGTGCGGACGTGGACCTACACACAATCACAAACAAACTACTTTGCCCCAATGAAACAGAGAGGTTGTCAATCTCTCCGGCTTGCTGAACACAAAGAATTAAATGTGTGGATGTAAAATATGATGAGAGTGAAATATGACCAGCGAGCAAATCATGATGAAAAGCTATGAAAACGGTAGTAAGCAATGTAGAAAAGTAGGACCGGGATCCACAGTTCACTAGAGGTGTCTCTCCAAAAGATATACATGATGGGTAAACAAATTACAGCATGGCAATTGACAGAATTGTGGCGCACAACAAGGCTATCATATAACAATATAGTTCACCGTTTCATCTAATATGGGCATTACGTCAAAATACATCACTACTAGGAAACTAGCTATAGGTGGAACCACATTCTGTGGCGCACCAAACAGCCATGCGCCACAGAAAATATTTTTGTGGCGCATAGTTTTGCATGCGCCACAGAATTTTGGAATTCTGTGGCGCACGAAAACCGAATGCGCCACAGAAATATGTCTTTCTGTGGCGCATATAGCTAGATGCGCCATAGAAATGTGGCTTTCTGTGGCGCATATCCAACACGCGCCACAGAAATATAACTTTCTATGGCGCATCTAGCTATATGCGCCACAAAAAGACATATTTCTCTAGCTCATGTTGGATGTGCGCCACAGAAATGTGGCTTTCTGTGGCGCATGTTGTATATGCGCCACAGAAGTTTGAAAAAATAAAAAAAAAATAAAAAAATTCAAAAAAAAACTAAAAAAAAATAAAAAAAATAAAAAATTCAAAAAATCCAGAAAACTTCAAAAAAAATAAAAAAATCAACAATTCAAAAAAAACAATATTTTTCTAAAAAAGAATTTTATGAATTTTTTGAAAAATTTTGAACATCTAAATATTTTTTGAATTTTTTTGATTTTGTAGAAAAAAATCTTCTTTTTTAGATAACTTTTTTTTAATGCATGAGAGGGAAAAAACATTGAATTTTTTATTTTTTGTCATTTCAAAAATTCCAAAAATCCAAAAAATTCTAAGTATTTTTTGCAAAAAAGGTCAATTTTTTTGGGATTTTTGTGATTTTTTGAATTTTTTAAATTTTTTTGAATTCAAAAATTCTAAGTATTTTTTGCAAAAAAGGTCAAAATTCATATTTCAAAGAGGCATGAACTCACTATCTAGCATAAATATTCCCTCATACAACACTAATAATTACTTGGCCAAAGCATCCACTAGCATAGGAGAACATGCAAGATCATAGATAAAAAACAACATATAGATGAACAAAAGCAATGACTTCCACAATTCATCGGATCCATGCAAACACAATCATGTACCAGTTATAGATAATATGATCTTGATCATGATAGGCAGCTCACAAGATCTAAACAATGGAGTACAAGGAGGAGAGACAACCATCTAGCTACTGATATGGATCCGTAGTCCCGTGGTGGACTACTCATACATCACTCCGGGGGCAGGCATGGTGGTGTAGATGCCTCCGGTGTCGATTCCCCTCTCCGGCAGGGTGCCGGGAAGAGCTGCAGAACCCTCCCGAACTAGGGTTGGAGATGGCGGCGGCCTCGGACGTCTTCTGGAAAATATGATCTTGTTCTTAGGGTTTTTGCATCGAGGGGGAATTTATAGGCGAAGAGGCGACGCGAGGAGGTGGGTCCAGGCACGGCCTAGGGGGGTCGCGGCCAGGTGGCGTCTGGAGCCCCTGGGGCTCCCCTCCGGGCGTCCTTCGGGTTCCGTTTTTGTTTCATATTGGAAATAATTCCTGTAAAATATCAGCGCAATCCGAGAAACTTTTATGAAACAAAGAGACAGCATAAAACAGGAACTGGCACTGGGCATCTTGTTAATAGGTTAGTTCCATAAATCATGCCAAAATGATATAAAAACATTATAAAAACATGTGGCACTGATATATAATCAAGCATGGAACATCAAAAATTATAGATACGTCGGAGACGTATCAGCATCCCCAAGCTTAACTCCTGCTCGTCCTCGAGTAGGTAAGTGATAACAGAATAATTTTTTAAGTGACATGCTACCAAACACAATCTTGGTCATGTAATCATGTAAAGCATATGAACTGAATGCAAACATTGATTAACCACGTGTAACAAACGTGTAACATCTAAGCAAGAATTAACTAGAAAATAGTACCTTGGATATTTAAAAGTATAACACTTAACAATGATTGATATCTCACAAAGCAATATTAGTTCAACAAAGGAGTTTGGCCAACACAAAGGAAGATTTAAGTTTTTAGCATAAAGCTTCAACTTGCAACTTGTTTACCTCAAGATAAAGTCAATACAAAGTTTTCATAGCTAGACACAAAGATAACATTGAAGTAAAACATGGACCAAAGTTGATATCAAGTGATTGCTTGAGGGGGTTAAGAAGGAAGAGGAAGACTGACTCAACATAAAAGTAAAAGAAAGGCCCTTCGCAGAGGGAAGCAGGGATTAGTCATGTGCTAGAGCTTTTTTTTTTTTTTTTGACAGAAGTAAAACAGTTTTGAGATATGCATGCTTTCGTCAACGACTTCACAGTAAAGAAGCTAGCTAGTCCCCCATTTCAAGCAAGGCTTTTAGACTTGTGAGAGCAGCTGGTTTTAGAGGAACGAGTATATTCCTCTTTCTCCTTTGTTCCACCACTAACCAATGTTTGAGCTGATTTCTCAGATTTTCATTGTGTGGAGGAGAATGGTGAGTTATATTTATATTTTGCTTAAGCCGCTCTCGGGTTGATTCAAGTGAGGACGTAAACTATCAACACCGGGTGAAAGGGGGAAATGACCTTGCTTGTCACAGGTTATATCTAGCTTCCCACTGCTTCCTCATAAGCTTAAAAACAGGGGCACAAAAAGGAGCGTTTTGAAAGTTTTAAAGATAGCAGATGAAAATTTTACTTGGAGTGGCAGGGAAATACCACATGTAGGTAGGTATGGTGGACACAAATGGCAAATATATTTCGCTCAGTGAGTTGGATGCACGAGAAGTATTCCCTCTCAATACGGAATTTTTGGGCTTAGCAGGATATCAAGCAAACTCATAACATCAACTTGGTTCAATGAATCACTACGGATATACATCATGCATAACCACTGGACTTCACACCGTCTACCTTGTTAGCCAAACCAACTCTTTGTAAAACGAATATCTAGACTTTGAGAGCTACCAAGCATGACCAGCACCACAATTTTAAAGCTTTACAGTATCTCTTTACTAATTTATTCTTACTAGATGATCCAAAAGTTTAAGCATTAATCTACTTCATATCTCTAAACAATTGACAAGTATCAAAGATTCAAGACAATGATATACAAGATTAAGCAGCACTTTTCACACTTCCTACATGATAATTTCCACTTCAACAAACACCAATCAACTTATTTGAAACAAAACTAAAAGGGTGAAACAACAAGAGATATACTCCCTAACTACAAAACCTAACAACTCTGAACAAGCAAGAGCTGAAGCAAAAACAACAAAGGCTAAACACTCAAGAAATATAAGTGAAGCACAGGAGTGTATAATGAAAAAGCGGAGCGTGTCTCTCTCCCAAACAAGCATGCGTGGATCCAAATTATTGCAAAGACCAGAGAACTAAACACAAACAAACTGAAAGTAAAAACAAACTGACGCTCCAAAAACAGCACATAATGAGTAAAGGAATAAAAATATAGTACCATGAGAGAAACCGATGATTGTTGATGAAGAAGGGGATGCCTTGGGCATCCCCAAGCTTAGACGCTGTGACTTCTTGAATATTTCAGAGGAGGGTCCATGTGGAGCCTCCCCAAGCTTAGTCTTTTATCCCTTCTTGATCTTCCTTCATAACCTCGCACTTGGATACTTGAAAACTTCCTTCACGCAAAACTTATAGCAACTTCATTAGAGGGGTTAGTACACAAGAACAATATCTTCCTTCAGTTCCAAAGCACATATCATAAACTTATTCTTTTTCCAACATTAGCTACTGTCACAAAGTTCTAAGTAAAGCTCCTGCTTTGTAAAAGAACTTCACTCTGCCCGTGAAAGAAGCAATGCAAAACTAATGACAGAATCTGACAAAAACAGAATAGACTGTAAATATGATTTTTTGGGGACACTTATGGACCTCAAATCAGAAGACTTAAAACTAGAGAAAGGTAGAAAAAACCCTGATGCTTGCTGTCAAAACTTTACAGCCACAGATGACGTACTGTGATTTTTTGGATTTTCGAACAGTGAAGAACATAAATCTGTTTCTGGACAGCAAACTCACCGATTAGTCATCCTCTCTTTAGAGGCTATTCTTGGCACCAAAAACCAAAAGAAAAAAGATAGAAGGCAGTTTTTATAGAAGTAACTTCACCCAAAAATAAAAAAAATAAAAAAGAAATAGAAGGTAAAATAAAAATGGGTTGCCTCCCATAAGCGCTTTTCTTTAATGCCTTTTAGCTAGGCAAAAAGGGCAAATTCAAGTTTTATCAATAGTATCATCCAAAGAAAGGTTGGAAAAATTTTCATCGATACATTGTATTTTACCTATGCATGGTTCAGAATTTCCCCTCTCACTACCTTTTGGTCGACTTATTTCATCAAAAGGATTTTCAGGAACAACCCAATCAAAATTCTTTTCTAGAGCCTCATGCATTGCTATGAGCTTAAATGGTATGGGTATTTTTAGTTCCTTTTCACATTCAGTTTTTCCCTCATACTTCATTCTTTTAGTTTCAAAATTTTTAAGGGTATGCTTAATATTAAGGCTACATCCCAGCATATATTATAATGGGCAAAAATCTTCCTAGCTTCTCTAGCAATATCATCAAATTCTATAAGCAAGGTGTTAAGCAAGAAATCTTTATCTTCCCCCTTCTCCATACTTTCAAGTTTAAAGAATAATTGTTGTATTGTAGGATGAAGGTTAATAAACCTAGCTTCTAATTTTTCCACCAGAGAAACTACAGCAGCCTCATAGTCATGAGTAAGTTCCACCAGAGATTTTTCATTTAGATCATAAAGGCTATTAATGTGATTAAGGAATTCTTCAATATTATCTTTACCAATTATGGAACCACTCCCCACCTTAATGTCCTTCATAGCAAATTCAGGTAAAAGCCCCATGACCACAACAAGCGACAAAACCAAACAAACCGAAAAAGGAAAACTTGCTGGAATTTTTATTTTTTTTTGTGTTTTTCAGTTTTAGAGCAAACAAAAGGCAAAACAAGACTAACAAAAAGTATACTAAGTAAAATAATAACAAATTAAAGTGAAAGGATGTGTGAAACTCCCCTAGCTGAAGCTTCCAAGTCCCCGGCAACAGCGCCAGAAAAAGAGCTTGATGACGTGGATCACACGTTCGCTGGGAGACCCCAAGAGGAAGGTATGATGCAGCAAAGCAGCAGTTTCCCTTGATTACAAAACCAAGGTTATCGAACCAGTAGGACTTGGAGAAGGCTTAGCAAGGTGTCAACGGTGCTAGAAAAGATGTGTTGCCGGCGTGCTGCCGTTGACCTGCACACAATCACAAACAAACTACTTTGCCCCAACGAAACAGAGAGGTTGTCAATCTCTCCGGCTTGCTGAACGCAAAGAATTAAATGTGTGGATGTAAAATATGATGAGAGTGAAATATGACCAGCGAGCAAATGATGATGAAAAGCTATGAAAACGGTTGTAAGCAATGTAGGAAAATAGGACCGGGATCCACAGTTCACTAGAGGTGTCTCTCCAAAAGATATACATGATGGGTAAACAAATTACAACATGGCAATTGACAGAATTGTGGGTGCACAACAAGGCTATCATAAAACAATATAGTTCACCATTTCATCTAATATGGGCATTACGTCAAAATACATAGACCGTCTTCCAACTGCATCTATGACTAATAATCCACCTTGGGATCGCTATCCAGCATGTCACCCAAAAGTATTAAGTTGCAAGCAACAGATCATTGAAATAAGCAAAGTGGATATATAATGTAAGCAATGTAAATAACCCAAGGAAATCACACCGCTGTTTTCTCCCTAGTGGCAACAACACATCTCTTGTCTTAATCGTTTCTGTCAGCTCGAGCTTAGACAAGAGAGGCATGAACCCACTATCTAGCATAAATACTCCCTCATACAACACTAATAATTACTTGGTCAAAGCATCCACTAGCATCGGAGAGCATGTAAGATCATAGATAAAACACAACATATAGATGAATAAAAGCAAAGTCTTCCACAATTCATCGGATCCATGCAACACAATCATGTAGCAGTTACAGATAATATGATCTTGATCATGATAGGCAGCTCACAAGATCTAAACAATAGAGTACAAGGAGGAGAGACAACCATCTAGCTACTGCTATGGATCCGTAGTCCCGTGGTGGACTACTCACGCATCACTCCGGAGGCAGGCATGGTGGTGTAGATGCCTCCAGTGTCGATTCCCCTCTCCGGCAGGGTGCCGGGAAGAGCTGCAGAACCCTCCCGAACTAGGGTTGGAGATGGCGGCGGCCTCGGACGTCTTCTGGAAAATATGATCTCGTTCTTAGGGTTTTTGCGTCGAGGGGGAATTTATAGGTGAAGAGGCGACGCGAGGAGGTAGGCCACCTGCCCAGGTGGGGTCCAGGCGCGGCCTAGGGGGGGCGGCCAGGTGGCGTCTGGATCCCCTGGGGCTCCCGTCCGGGCGTCCTTCGGGTTCTGTCTTTGTTTCATATTGTAAATAATTCCTGTAAAATATCAGCGCAATCCGAGAAACTTACCAGAACAACTTTTCTGAAACAAAAAAACAGCAGAAAACATGAACTGGCACTGGGCATCTTGTTAATAGGTTAGTTTCATAAATCATGCCAAAATGATATTAAAAACATTATAAAAACATGTGGCACTGATATATAATCAAGCATTGAACATTAAAAATTATAGATACGTCGGAGACGTATCATTGGGCGGATAAAGTGGATGAAGCAGGCGGGGGGACTAATATATGTGGGTACTACATTTGTGAGTACGGCCACCAGCGTACCAGTGAGCGGCGCAATGAGGATTCCATACAACTATGCAAACAAATGTGTTGAGTTTCATTTATAATTTCTTTTATGATGATTTGATATATCTTCACACAACTCACATATTCATATTGATCTACTTTTTTAAAGAACGAACGTCTGCGGGACCAGCTCCTACCGAAGTACCGCATAGAAGCAATTCAAGAGGAATTGGCGGGATTTTTGGCTAACGAGATCATACATCCACAAGGAGAATTCCATTCGCGCTAATGCCTCCATGTAGTTTAATGATCTTCATGTAATTGGATAGAAGTTGTGACAAATTATATATATATATGTATGCTTGATCGTAAGAGAAATTATATTATATATGCATCAATGTGTACAATATGTAGTAGTATAGAATATGTGTACGAAAACTTGTTTGAAATGAAAAAGAATTGGAAAATAGAAAATGAAAATAGAAAACAGAAAAATAAAGGGGCTAAAACCCTAAACCCTGGCGCGCCCCCTTTAGTCCCGGTTGGTGTTACCCGCCGCGTGGAGACCCCAACCGGGACTAAAGGGGGTGGTTTCAGTCCCGATTGCGCAGTCCCGGTTGCGCAACCGGGACAGAAGGCCTTTACGGCGGGGACAGAAGGCCCCTTTCCTACTAGTGTGACTTTATTTATAAATCAGGACAAAAGCCCTATTTCTAAAGTAGACTCGAAAGAACGCACCAATTTTTTCCTACGAACATTAGTATTTTCTGCACCTTGTATCGTGCTTGTGTGTCCGTTGATTAATTAGTTAGTTTTGTACCCATTTGATCTGTTGCACATGCATGATACTCCTGCGTGCGTTGGTGTGTATATCCATCTGTACGGTTGGCCTCGCATAATCAGGCAAGCACGTCGTGCCGCGCAATCATCCCACGTTTTTGTAGCTCTAAAACTTTTTTTTGCGAAACACAGTATAACACAGGCGCTCACATACACGCGCAAACACTCACCCCTATGAACGCACACACGCACACCCTACCCCTATGAGCACCTCCGAAATACTGAGCCGGCGGGTCAGGTCTTGATATTGACGAAGTCACCACGGGCGCCTCGCTATCGACGGGAACGTCGCCTCCCACTGAAAAATATTCCGCCAAATATGAGAAACAGCAGTGTCAACCTAGGGTTTGAACTCTGGTGGGCTGGGCTACAACCACCCACCTAACCATCCAACCAAGAGTTGGTTCTCTGTAGCTCTAAAACTCCAAACCAAACCAGAAAAACTCCAGTAGAGTATAGTAGTATGGGTGACGTGACGGCGTGGAGGACATCAACCCGTGCACGATATATATATCTGGGGAATGACGATCGATGTAGCCAACACCAACAGCGACGACCCCCCATATCTTCCCTGTGGCCATAACTGCCAAGCTAACCAAGCTAGCAGCCCACAGGTAGCTAGGCCAAAAACTCGCATTCCGCTATCAGTAAACCCTAATTCAGCGTCGATCAGCTGACACTTGTCCTGGTTTTACAAGTAGCTCTTTGTCTGACGCGAGTTGGGAACCCTGGCCGGCCAGCGAGTACGAACTGTTCGATCTGGCATTATGTTGGTGGGGATCGAGGAGCTAGCTAACGGCCTGAAATTATGGACGTGATGGTGTGTGGCATAGTGCGCGAGATCGCAACGTGTGAAAAGCCAGGCGCTGGCCACGACGACACAAACATGCATATGATCGATGAATGTGGGAGGCAACTCTGCTGCCACAAGCTATCGGGAGGACTAGTTCTAGTTTTCTCGCGTCAGTTCAAACCAAAAAAGAAGGGGCGTGTGCATGTGTAGATACATACATTGTCCAAGAGTGCCTTAGTTCACATTATTTCGTTAATTAAAGTGAATTTTATTGGCACAGCTTGACAGAGAAAAAGGGGAAGACACAGAGTAGTGTGGCGTTTTGGAGCTCGGGCTCTAGTTAGGGAGCTCGTTTTTTGAAATGTTCAGAATTAGCATTTTTGAAATTTCTAAAATTCAGGGAAAATTGCTACACCTAGTACATAATATGATCTACAAGTTTACAAAAAATAAAATTCAAAACTCTTTATATTTTAGTCTGGCTAAAAATGAGAAATAGGTGGATATGGATCGATGAAGTACAGTACACATTTAAAAAACATGAAAATTGTTCAAATTTGTCTTTTTTGTGTAAACTAAAATATGAATTTTGCATTGAGATTTTACACAGTGGCATAGCTTAGAAAACTGGACCGGTAGCATTATTTGTATTTTGTATTTCTTTTGATTTGTTTAAAACTAAAAAATGGAGATTTTGAATTGTTCAAGATACCAACCATCACGGAGCTCGGCCTTCACTAGCACTTTCTGAGAACGCAGGCTTGTTTATGAAAAATAAGAAGCCTAATACTGTAGTTTTCTGCAACAAGAAAATAAAATACATTGGTGATCAATGCAAGTGTGCAACACATGTACGTATGTATGCATGAACTGCTCTACAAGATGATCGAAGACCTCAACAACTACTAATCTTCCTGAGAAAGAGAGAGAGAGAAATGAAGAAAAAAAATTGAAGTATGTGTTGTACATATATGTGAACAGAAAACTGTAGGTACATACGTACATTGTATCGGACTGTATATATTTATACTTGGCTAATAAAATCTATTGTGGCGCCTGAAGGTAGTTGCCGACCACCTGCTGGAGCACGCCCCGGAAGCGTGCGAGGTCGACGGTGATGTTCTGGCCGTCCATGAGCGTCTGGCGCATGAAGCCGAAGCCCTTCTGGTGCAGCGCCGTCGGGTTGGTGAAGATCTCGTGGTCCCTCGGGTACTTGTCCTTGAGCGAGCTCTCCTCCACGCCGATCTCGTACTGCACGTACCGGAGCCCCATGGCCTCCGCCGGGTCGCCGTAGTCCATGTGCGCGATCCACTGCAGCCCGCCCCAGGGCACGATCTGCACCAGCGTCGCCCCGGGGGGCAGGAACATCATGTTCGTCAGCCCGGCGCCGTGCACGCCCACGAGCACGTCGGCGGCGTTGATCTCCCCGCCCACCCGCGAGATGGAGTCGCCCACGTCCGACTCGCTCATCGCCGCCTCGAACCCGGCCTCCTCCGCCGCGCGGATGAAGTCGCCCAGGTTGAGCAGGATGCGGGTGCGGTGCCGCGCGATGATCAGGAGCCGCGGCTTCCGGCCGGTCCCGGGACGGGTGGGTGCGTCGCGGGGAAGGGAGACCGCGCGGCGGACGAAGCGGGTGAAGTCCGGCGTGGCCAGCCCGTCCAGGCTGCGGTCGCGCTCGATGATGAGCTCACGGTGCGCGCGCAGGCTCACCACGGCGTGCGGGAAGCAGTGCACCTCGCCGGCGGCCGCCGCCGCGGCCAGGTCGATAGGCGCATAGCGGGAGATGGAGCGGAGGAGCTTGTCGTACTTCACCAGCCACCAGGGCGCCACGTTCGTCATCACCAGCTGCACGTCGCCGCCGTACCGGTGCGCCGTGTTGTAGAGCGGGACCAGCACGTCGGAGAAGTCGTGGAAGATGTTCCCCGTGTACCCGCCGATGGAGAACGTGACGGCGGGGGCGGTGTGCGTGCGCGTGCACTGCGGCGCCGGAGACGATGACGGCGACGACGTGCGCACGGTGATCTCGGTCACGCGGCCCATGCACGTCTCGTCGCCCTTCCGCTGATACGGCCGCACCTTGTGCGACTGCGCGGGCGTCGCCGGATCGACGACGACCACGAACGTGGACGCGTTGGCGTCCATGCGGATGTCGCCCGTGAAGTCGCAGATGTCGGCTCGGCGGTCGGAGAAGTCGCACAGCGGGGGAAGCGGCGTCGTCTGCTCGACCTTCGCCGGCGTCTGCTGCTGCTCCGTCGTCTCCTGGAGTTTCATCATCCGGCCACCGACTTTCTGGGTCTCCTGATCTGAAAACAAACCTGTCGAAGAGACAGTCACGTCACAACTTTGGACGGAGAATTCTCCAGTTGTGTTCCGTTGACAGGTCAAGTCCGTTACCTGGCACTGGCAGCTGGTTGGGCTGAGCCGCCGTCGTCGGCGTCGTCTCCACGGCCGGCTGGGCGGTGGCCGTGGTCCGCTCCGGCACGTCGTCGTGGTGGACCGCCTCCTCTTCCTCCTCCGTCGCCGTACCTACAAATCAGTTCGGTTGACAGGTCAACGTCTAGCACGTACACGCCATGATTCGCGCCCTTTTTGACCCGCGCACGTCGTGGGCCGTCGCCACCTAGGCAGGCACGCACGTTCGTAGTTCGTTGCAACCATGTGCGTGCGTGTTACCTGTCGCTGCCTCGTCCGCGCCGCCGGGTTGACGATCCGTTCCGGTACCAGCGGCGGCGCTCTCCGCCTCCTCCTGCTCGGCTCTCTCACCGGCGGTGGCGGCGTCGAGGTGGCGCTCCGCCTCCTCCTGCTCCGCCCTCTCGCCGGCGCCCTCGATTATCACCGTGTCCTTAACCCCTGCGCGCGCGAGTAGTCAAACAGAAGAGTACAGTTAACTTAAAGGTCATGCTCTGCTCTGCTCCGCTAGCTTGGCGTCGTCGGTAACGTACATTCCGTCCCTGTCTTCTCGCCGGCGCTCTGCTGCCGGCCATGGCTCTCTCCCTGCCCGCCCTGCTGCGGCACGACGTCAACCAGGAAATCCCGACCTGAATTGAAAATCCGAGCTGAGATTATACTCTGCTTATAAAGGCAAGAAAATCCGAGCCGGAAGGAATTGCGAGGTAGAATTAATCAAGAACCTAATTTGGGCGATGAGTTGACGGTCTTGACGGCCCTCACAGTCTTCGGCGTCGGCGTGCTGCGCGCCTCTTCCAGCCACGCCTTGGGGCTCACTGCACGCAACGCAAACACCACGATCATCAGTTCAGAATTCAGAGCACCGGTAAAGGAAGGATGAAAAGATGGCCGGAAGCGCGGAACAATGCGGGAAACCCGGGGAAGCGAAGAACTGATGCAGGACGTACGCGTGTCGAAGGCGGCGGCCTCGGGGCGGGAGGAGAGGAGGAAGGTGACGGAGATGACGAAGCAGCCGACGACGATCGTCAGCAGCCGGAACCGCTGCGACTCGAACCGCACGCCGCCGAAGCCCTGATGCTGCAGCTGCTTCATGCCGCACAGACCAGCAGCTCTGCCGTGCTATGCAAGAGCTGCCAGAACTGCTTTTTCTCTCTTGGGATCGACGCAGCTAGCTTGTCAATGGCCGAACCTCGCCGTGCGCGCCTAGTCTAGGCAAGTGGCAGCCCTGTCCGTGGGAGGAAAACGGCAAGGCGGAGCTGGCCGGTTATATTATCCTGGCGTGCGGCTGTGCCCTGGCCTGCCCGGTGGAGCAAGACCAGCGTACCGACACTGCAGTTTCCTTCAGCAAACAGGACAAACTGGGAAAATGAAATTCAGGTACAGCGATCTTTTTCTCTTTAATAGAATATATGTTTTCGTCAAGAAATAAATTATGTTTTGGCCACCCGCGTCTTGCGCATACCAACCCGTGAAGTCGGTGATATGCTTACAAAATACTCACTCCGTTCCGTAATTCTTGTCACGGTTTTAGTTTAGGTTTTAGTTTAAATTTAAACTTAACCCACCACATGAATTAAGAAACACAAATAGTAAATTTTTTCTGTCAAAAGGGATTACGACTGTGTCTGCATGGAGTCATAAGGTTGTAAAATAGGTGACGCTGAAGAGTAAGTGGTTTAAAATTTCTTTAACTTCATCTATGGATGAAGGTAATATTGTGTGATATATCAATAGGCTTTTTTCTTCTTCGAAAATGAAATAGCACTGGCCACTACATTGAGAAAATGCCGCAACACATGTGTTACAATATTATTGTACCGTTATATTGTCACGAGAAATAGTTAATTATTTTACATTTTTAGATTTTACAAGTGGCCATTTCATATGGAGTAATAAAGTCAAAAACTCCAAGAAAACATTACATGGCTTTAATACAAATAAGTAAAATGATTAAAAACAACCAGGTAATTTGGAGAGAAACCAGCCAGCTCATCACTCGCGTGGGACTCACGCATGCGCTTCGACGACTCCTAACGCTGCTCATCCTACCCCCCCCCCCCCCCCGCCCCTATCGAGTGCTTCCTCCTTGTTCGCGCACTCTCGGACTTCAGTCTAGAGTTGCGATGGCGCGCGCCTCCGTCCTTCTATCGGCTCCTCCTCCTCCTCCATGTGCCAACGCCCCTGCTCAGTCTCCTCCTTTCGCTGCATGGCGTGTGTCATGTTGTGCTGTCCCAGGTGAAGTCCGAGCTCGCCATGGTAGTGCTTGAGCGCGACAAATGAAATTCGGAGCTCTCCACATGGAGCTGACACCGGAGATGATGAGCTGGCCAACTGGGAGTGGATTGATATGGGATGGACCCCGTCCGGCTCCATTGAGACTCGGGGGTGCCAGATTCATGGTGAAGAGTTTGAATCAATGAACTTTCAGGCCTACACCGGTGACGTTATTGAAATTTGTTTTTTTATGCACACCATGTTGTGAAGTCACATTTATCCGGACCAGTTGAAACGGATGTTGCAAACGATATTGTATATACCCATAAAAAATGTGTGCGGGATTTTCTGTTGTGATGATCGGACAGCCCAATTTTATCACTTAACTGGATCGAACGGTCCCAATATCAGCCGGCGGACACGTGGAGGGAGCAGCTATAAACAAGCTTGCCACCTATTTATTGCCAAGTTGCGGTGTTATGGAACTTGAGCTCCATGGAGCTCGGTTTTTTTAAAATACAAAATTGAGATTTAAAATTTTCAGAAAATCTGAAAAAAAATCCTATATGTAGATAATATAGATATCTACCGTTGTGCAAATTATCAATGAAAAATTCGTTATAGTTTAGTCTGGAAACAAATGACAAATTTTCAGATCTGAATCTATGAATAGTGTACAGATTCAAACATTTGAAATTTTGCCCGATTTGTTATTTTTGTACAGCCTGAAATAATTCGAAGTTTGATTAAAAATTTGCGCACTTGTAGATCTCAACATTATACCGAGAATTTTTTATCGAATTGTTTGACACATAAAAATGCAGATTTCAATATTTGTAAAATCCCGAGCTGTACATGTAGCTAGCTTGGGTGCCATTGTGATTTTTTGAGTGAAAGCTTCCATTGTGGGTGTAGGCTTGGTGCAAGAGCATGATCGGACCATGTTCTCTCATCCCCGTTCTAAATTCCAGGACCATGCTCTGTTCATTTCTTTTTCTACTATACTAGCACAGTAGTCGACTTCATTCCTTCTTTAATCACCGCGTACGTACGAGTGGAGGCCACGCATGTTGAATTCTTGATCGATCGACGATGATTGTCTTCGATCGATCTCTTCAAAACTAATCTACAAATGGGAACTTTTTCATGTCAACGTACAAGGTGAGATGTATAAACAAAACTCTACAGTACATAGTACTCCTACTTCTCTAGCACTAGATATAGTACTTGTACCATGTGTAGGTACGTCAGCTAGTCAAATTAATACCAACGGGACAATGGAAGCTTCCAACACATGAGAACCACAAACAGTGCAAGAGAACTCTACAAAATAATAAGAAGAAGATTCCAAAAATGCCCGGATGCATGATCGATGGTTGGCTTGGCTTCACGGGAAAGTGCAATTCGTTTTGGGGCAGATCATGCAGCCACAAAGAGCCAAAACAATACACTGCTTTTTCAAACAACCAACAAATCTGGATTCTCTTTGAAAAGTACACCACGAGTAGGAGCTAACGAATAGGCACGCGATTCCGTAGTAGAAAGACAATGTATGAGCACACCTAGCTAGCCATGGCCACTGCAAGCATAGCCGCCATGCATCTTTTTTTAGATCAATAGGGGGTATAACACCCCCCGGTTCCATTTTCAGAGATGAAACCAGGCCAAGCCAGAGTGCATTCAGGTTCCTCAAGTTCAAAAGCAGGAAAATAAACGAAACTTAAACTGCAGACTAGTTTTTGCTACAAGGCTTCCAGAAGCCAGAATACCTCGCGCAGGAGGGAGAAAACTCAGAGATTCCACTTTCCTCATCATGCTCCCACTTCACCAGCTATCACCATGGACATCTCGCACGCGGATGCGCGTGATTTCTTCAGGCCGCCATGCATCTTTTGAAGCTCAGCTTTAATTAGCTAGTTAACCGAAATTGCTTCACGTACGACAGTTTAAGTACAACATCTGTACGACACTACCTTTTCGTCGTGCTAATAATATGGCTTAGTGCTGAATAATCCCAGCCCAATAGCCCATGATTCCGGCTCAAACCCATTTACCCAAACATGTGATACTCCATGCTCTGCCCAACCCGACCAAAACATATGTACGAACTACCTTTCCATGACTCGGTCCAGTCACGATTCTTTTTGTACGTTATTTTTCATAGAAATCCAAAAATATTATCTTGAAATAATTAATTTCATAAGTATTGCTCAGTGGTCGGCCCGACGGACGCAAACTAGAAATTTCATAGGATGATTAGTCCCAATTGTCCGGCCGCACTTATTACACACCACTATAGACTCTCATGCCACTACCTACTTCCAAGCATGGAAGTTCCTTGTGGCACCATCCACATCCTTCCCAGACAGGAAGTTTACCCCATGGCGACATTCCGGCTCTTGCGCGACAACAACGCCGCGGGGTCGCGTGGCGGCCTCTTCTTCGATGTCGAAGCCACGGGGGTAAGGGGGGATGGTGGCGGAATATACCTCCTCATTCACAACAGTGAAGGGACCGGTGGCCGCTGAGGAGGAGGGGGCGCGGCCGCGACGCTAACCCTAGGCACGGGCGCGGTGTCGACAGGGCTTCGGGAGGTCGTCGATGGTCTCCATGGCAAGCGTAGTAACATAGATGGTGTTGGTAGGTACTAGGGGTGTAACCGGAAGCTTCTCGCTTTGTCGTTGTCCCCTCTCGCATGATTTTTTTGTCAATTTTAGAAGTTATCGAGGTTGTACTGTGTAAGTTAGCGAAATCCATCTGACGTGGGGCCATAGTGACTTGTTCCTCGTACGTGAGTGGTGCATGGAGAATAGAAAATTAAGGCTGAGAATCCCGGCACGCGTCCGAAAATCGACTGCACGGAGGTGCTTCTACGGTTTTGTAAAGTTCATTTTTTATAAAACTATTGGAGGACCACTTATGGCATTGCTCTTGGAGCTTTTTCTTATGCCCCGATTGATAGATTTTTAGTTTTTACCGATTGGAAACAAATATACATTTTTTTTTGGATATGCTCTACCCTCTAGAACACTCTGTCCAAGAATGATCAAAGGGGTAAGAAAAGAAAAAAAAAGTAAAGCCAGCACTCCGATCCAAAGCCCAGCCCAAACCACAACCTAAACCGCTCGTTGCTCGCATGAAGGAAGCTAGCTACCACCACGTAGGATCGTGCAGACATCGTACGTAAACTGTCGTACGTTAACAGTGTATTTAATCGTATGCTTTCGTTATCCAGAAGAAATTTACGGTGCATGCTTGCTGCTTGGATCCTGCGATCTGGCTAGTACCAACTTGCTTTCAAGATAACAAAAATGGGTTTTGTTTCTCTGCAGTAAAACGTATGTCCCTTCTGCGAAAGATATATAGTGCCACCTCATATACACATGAGAGCGTTTGTCACGATCACCACAATAATGGATGGGTCGACGAGGCGATGATTATTTTCTGCACAGGAGGGACCAATAATGACGCAGCACCAACCAAATACTGTTAGAGCATGTATAGAATATGCAAGTAATTCTACGTATTGCATTCTCAAAACAAGAAAGCAAACAGAAGCTACGGCCGCAGGTGTCCCCTAGCTAGCAGGCATGCGGCATAAATCCATATAAATCACCCGCTAGCTTCTAAGAAAATAAGCATAAAACATCCTCTGGCCGGCCATGTATTATTATATGTGATGGTATTATTTGGAGAAACCTGAACCGTATATATGGTTCGAAATGTGGAATTTCCTTTTGATGAGGAAATAGAGTAGCGAGAATCTGTCCCAGCGTACGTACGTGCTACCTCCCGTGATCGATCAACAATATAAAGTGGTTGCAGGGCCATACATCCAGCACTCACGCACTATTAGTTTATTATAGTATATATTCAGTTAGGTTAGATTACAATCTTCTGGTATTTGTTCATATATGTCATGTATATGGATCGGTTACGACGATGCACCGTATGCGAATCAAATTAAATGTACATCGTTTGGTGACAAATATGCTATCAGCTTGGATTAACAATTAGCATATCTATGGTCGTGGCATTTGACCTGCACGTTGTTCTTCCTGAAGTACGTCAGTGCGTCGGTGCATGGCACGTTCTTCCTACCCTCCTCCGATGTACATATGCGTAAATAGACAAACTCGTTGACCACACCGGCTGTTTCACGCGTTTGTATCCACTGCCGCGGTATTAATTTCTTTCACGTACCTAGCTTAATTCGTGGAAGCATACTCTCTTCATCCTTAAACAAGTGTACTTCTACTTCTTGTTCTAACTTAAATATTTTAAAATTTGACTAACTTTATAGAAAAATGTAACAATATTTATTACACCAAATTAGTATCAATAGATCCGTTTTAAAATATAGTTTCATAATATACCGATTTCATATCATATATGTTGCTACTAGTTTTATAAAGTTAGTCAAATATTAAAAAGTTTAACTTAAGACAAATGCTAGAAATACACTTATTTGAGGACGGAGTGAGTATATGTTTATCGGCTGCTGTGGTCTTCTGTGATGGGATCCCCAGGTTAATTATAGTACTACTAGCTTCTGCAAAGTGACGCGCCACTTCAATCCTTAATTATGCGAACTGTGTTTACTCCGTAATGTACGTTAGCTGGTTCTTTTCTTGTACAGGAGAGGCCGATAATGATGCAGCACCAACCAATTATTAGTTACTACTGTAGACATACTTATTCAAGTATTGTACTGCGATCTCAAAACACAACAGAGTGGCGAACACAAGCTACGGCTCTTTCTGCGTCTCTCTTCGCCGCCTTCACATGCAGCATAAAGCCAGATATAGATAAACATTTTCTGCACAAAAAGGAAGTCGTCATATGGCCATTAATGTCATGTTATTTTTGGAAAAATAGGAAACCATGTGGATCCAAATGATTTAGAACTGCATGTGCTTCCAAATCTGCCCTTTAAAAATGGAGTAGGAGAATCTCCCACGTACTGCCTCCACTTGTCATCATTAGGTGGCTGGAGGATTCCCTGAGAATGATCAGTGGCTGGAGGAATGAAGACAGGTGGATCGATGTGCAGGCCATACATGCACCACTATGTCCTATTTTGTTCGTGCTACCTGGTGCTGTATTAGATATTAATCAATTGGATTGACAGTTTTATTTGATTTCATCTTTCTATATACAAATTCCTCTTGTACCCCCGTAATTACACCCACTTTATAAAAAAAATCAATAAAGAATACACAGCACAATCGTACTGTTTTTGTTTTAAACAGATATTTATCAATCTGGCTGCATTTCAAATCTTTTCAAACAAGATTTATTACAATTCTGTCGTTCACACTTCATGTGATGCACCAGATCGTTCCTCGGTTATGTCGATATGCTACGAATCAACTAGTCTTGTAAGAGTGATCGTTTGGTGGCATATATCATCTTTCTTGCTACTAACAACTAACAACATGGCCAGGCAAATACAAATATCACATTTGGAAAGAACTTATATATGTAGGAAAAAGAAAATAATGCCTTATTGTGGTGTTTATTGACCAGCTGGAATTATGTAGTGTTATTTCAGTGATATTTCATTTTGACTTGTCTGTTGCATGATGCGCACTGGTCATGAAAAAAAATCTTTGTGCCATTTTTTCTTTGACGTATGCGTACAAAAGATCGCGTAGTGTTTGCAGTCGTATTAATGGACCGGTCTCTTCTGCATATATATCATAAGCACGCACATGCGTTCCTGGCATATATCAGTCAGTCAAAGTCTTGATTAGAGAGGGAGATGCGTGTGTTTCACATGCATTGCTGAAGACTTTGGGTGTGTTGCCAGGTACATATGACAATGTGCACTTCCCTCGATACGACGGTTGTGTGGAACGTGTCCATTTACCTGTAAATAGATGTGGTAGCACATTAAAACAATCTTTGCTAAAAAAAGATCTGGCCCTCGCATAAAATGGTGGAAATAGAGCAGAGAAACCTTGTCCACCTTACCCCCTATTCATTGCCTCACCTCTCATCTCGTTTCTAGCTTCTCCACTCTCTCCCTTGAGACCTAATCATTCGTCGATGCCTCTTAGTCTCCCACTCCACTTCTACTCTCTTCTCCATTCTAATTTAGAGCTATTTTCAAGCCCTACGTACCATTAATCTGTTGTTGTGTCACCTAAAGGTTGACAAGGTCAACTGTCAGAGCTAACCTACCCAAATGGATGCCTAAATACATCTATTACAAGCGTACATATTTGTAAACCATATCAAAATTCCCCATCTTAATTTTGACACTGTCAAAATAATATATGTCGCGTGTCTATGTACTTTCTACGAAGAAAAACTTTTTTTTGCTATGGCAACTTGCATGTTTCAACACTTAGCTTATATGAATTATGTAGTCACATTTTTAATGTTTTATGTCAACTGTAATTGTTACAAGCAATAACTTTGATGATAGCTCCAAATAACATAGCTTAGGAACTCGCCTCGAAGTGGTAAACCCATGATTTTAATATTAGTTGGACTCTAAGCAAATTGAAAAAAATTGTTGGTTTCCAATAGCATTGACAACTCGAGTTGCAACTTAAGCATTGCATAAGAAATAAGTCTACACTAAGCCTAGTGTGATGGATGTTTATCTCTACTTATGGCCCTCCGACGGCAATTCTTAATATACTTGGTTGCTCATGTTGGGTGTTTTATGGGGGGAGTTGGAACTCCTATACAAATGGATGGTGAGAAACATCAAAACCTACAGTATAAATATATTTTGTATGATTATATTGTTCAAAAACTATCTTCTCTCTAGAATTATCTACCATTTACCATCAATTATATGTTATTATTTACTCAAAGATTATAATATATAATGATCTAATTTTCATAAATGGACAAAGCTTTGCTGGCGGGCAAGATTGCCTTACCATGAAAAATATATTTTTAATCTTGCATGATAAACAGATGAAATTGTTTTGTCGAGAAAAATGAAAATATTAATTTTGAATTTGTTAACAGAAAAGCTTAAGTGCATGTACAAAGATCCAATGTGATTTGGTTCCTTATTTCAACACCTTGTGTTAGGGTGTATGTGGAAAGTAATGGGGAGGACTAATAATTTCTCTCTTCAACAATTGTAGTACATGTTTGTGAGTGTGAACTCTTTGAAAGAACGCAAATAAGAGAAAACTCCATGGTGTTGTAGATAACAACAATAGCTCCCATGGAAAAATTGAGTTATTCAACACAAACGGTGTTCAAATTATTCTAATTGTAGCGCCAAAATTAAATTGGCTTACAACAAACATGTGGTGAAAACATGGCCAGCTTTGGCGGAACCAACAACGGAAACGAGGAAAGAGGAAAGTCAAAATACCTACAACTTTACCATGAAAATATTAGCAAGTATACCCACTTACGATTAGACAAAGTACATTCAGTTCGATATCTTTTAACACAACACCTTCAAAATGAGCCCCACCGATAAAGCCCAAGCTAGAGTTTTAACCGAAAGATAACCCTTTTTGAACAACAAAGCTGGTGTTGATTACACTACATGATACTAAAAGTGCAATAGTTTTCTTGGAAAAAATCAAGGCATGGCATCATATTTCAGCAAAAGTCAAGGTATGCCGCAGCCAATGGCCCATTTCAATTAGTATGCGTCCATCATGGATTAGGCCGTGGGCTTTCTGCTGCCGGTCTTTAGTTTGAGTGCGCATTTCAAACGCATCCTAAATTAACGGAAACACATATGGACTTCTGTAATTCAGCATTCCCCAAATCGGTAACATGGCATACATATCTCTCTTGGACAACTGCGCTTGTGTCTTGATCATGTTTTGCATGATCACACGCGCATTGCACATGCATTGTTGGAGACTTTGAGTGTGTTTACACTTACATGAGACAGTGCACACTTCACTCGATAAGACATAATGGTTGTGTCCAACGTGTTGCTACCATGGACATATTTCCGTCTCCCCGAAAGGTTGACAAACCCAACTATCAAAGCAACCCTACGCGAAGGGACGCCTAAATACATCTATTACTTACATATTTATAAACCGTATCGAAAGACCTCATCTTCTTAATTTTGACACATGCAACAACAATATAACTTAGTGACTATATAATTTCTATGAAAAAACTATTTTTTATGGCCAAAAATCAATACTAGCTTTATATGACTTATGTAGTCACATTTTTAATGTTTTATGTCATTGGTAATTGTTACACACAATAAATCTGGCCATAGCTCCAAATAGCTTATCTTAGGAACTCGTTTCTAAGTGTGCAACCTAAGCAATGCATAAGCACAAATTCTATACTAAGCCAATTGTAATGGATGTTTATCTCTACTGATGGGTTTTGGCCCTCCCATGGCCATTCTTAGGGTACTTGGTAGATCATGTTTGGTGTTTTATGGGGAGAGTCGGGACTCTTCTACTAATGAATGGTGAGAAACATCAAAATCTACAATTTAAAATATCTGTATTTGTTGATACTATTGAAAAAAAAATACTTGTCTCTAGAATTCTCTACAATTACTATGAATTACTTATTATTATTTATTTAAAGATTACAATATAAAATGATCTAGTTTTTTGCAAACTAATAAAGATTTTTGGTGGACAACGTTTCCGTACCACGAGAAGAAAATATATACTACCTCCGTCTCAAAAAGAATGTCGTTTGTTTATCTAAATTTGAATGTATCTAGACACTAAATATTGTATAGATACATTCCAATTTAGACAAAGAAATTACATCCTTTTTGGGACAGAGGGAGTATATTTTTTAATCTTGCTTGATAAACATATGAAATTGGTTTCTCGAGAAAAGAATATCTTAATTTGAATTTGTTAATAGAAAAACCTAAGGGCGTGTGCAAAAATCTATTGCCATTTGGTTCCTTATTTCAGCACCTTGAGTTTGTAAGCATGTGGAAAATAATGTGGAGAACAAATAATTTATCTCTTCAACGATGGTTGAACCTCTCGAGTGAAAGAACATTTGTTTATCTCTCTGTGTTTTGTGTGTTAGATAACAACACTTGTGATAATTTAATATGATGCTAAGTGTGGCAGGGTTGAAATGCATTCGTCTATATATGCCTCTTACCAAAAAGGAGAAAAAGACTAAGCCTAAAAAGATGCATGTTTGGGATTCCCTGGCTGGCCGGCCTGGCCGGGCCAAGGCCGGCCCTATGCCGGGCACCTCGGCCACCTTACCGGCCTCCTGTCAGATCAAGGCCGGGCCCTAGGCCGGCCGCTTCTGGTCCTTGGCCGGCCTCCTTCGTAAACTTCAGGCCGGGCCAAGGCCGGCCAAAGGCCGGCCGCGTCAGCCCCCTAACCGGCCTCCATGCCGGCCCAAGGCCAGGCCATGGTCGGCCTTCCTGCTGCTTGTCTGCCTCCACTATGCCGCCAGGCCGGCCTGGCCGGGTCCAAGGCCGGGCTCTCTGCGCAGGGAATCTGTCCCAACGACTCAATTATTGGGGAGGGGTACAAATACCTCTCCACCTACCTCCAACCATTTTAGCTCGCCCAAGCATTGAAGACCACCATTATTGCAAGCTCAAAATTCAATAGATCTCCCAATCACTCCACCCAAACTCGTTGATCTTTGGAGGATTGAAGGAGCAGGCCCCGATCTGTACATCTTCACCAAGCCGTTCTTCATTTCCCCCTCACTCACTTGATGGATTTTGTTTCTAGGGTTTGCTTGTGTCTCCCTAGATTCATTTGCTTACTACTTGTTGTATTGTGAAATATTTGTTGATTTGGAAGCCCCCGATTAAGTTGTGGGTGTGTGCCCTAAGAACTTTGTAAAGGCTCTGGATTCTGCCTTGAAGTACTCCGATAGTGGAAGGTGGACCGAGCCTTTGTGGCGAGGTTCATCGAAGAATAGGGTGAGGCATTTGTGGCGTTGAGTAGGCCTGTGGTGGCGAGCTCACACCCTTCCAATGAGACGTACTCCCTTAACAAGGAGGAACACGGGAATACATCCTTGTCTCCGCGTGCTTCTACTTTCGGTTATCTCTATCCCTTCGTTGCCTTTACTTGTATCGTGATAATTGCCTCGTGTTAGTTGCTTGCTTGTCATGTAGGTAAAATTCACCGTAGTTGCATATCTAGAGAATTTACCTTTTGTGTCAAGCCTAATTTGAAAAGGAATTAAAATTTGGTGTAGCACCTATTCACCCTCCCCCCCTCTAGGTGCCCATACGATCCTTTCAATTGGTATCAGAGCCTTGGCTCATTAATTAGGCTTCACCGCCTAAGAGAGTATGGCACCCGAGAGTGGAGAGCCGGAGGCCACTATTAGCGGAGTCTCCATGGAATTGGAGGCATCCGTGGGTGCTCAAAAGGAAGAATTGCATGCAATGATGGCGCGACTCTTGAATGCTAATAAAGCCTCTGCATCTCCCTCCCTTGAGGTTAACGCGTCTGCCACTCAAGTTGAAGAGGGTGAAGGAACTAAAGAATCCCCTCCTAAAATTGATGGAGGGAAGGCGGAGCACCATGCGGTTCCATCTGTGTACTCCGTCGACCCACCTATCCCGCATCCTCATATAAACAATAGGGGTGATCCACCTAGGCTTAATCCATCTTGTTTTTCTAATTGGCAATTTCTTATGAGATCTCATGTCAAGAGTGCTTTGATCGAGCTATGGAGAATCATTGGGGTTGGATTCAAGGCCGTCGACCCAAATAACATGACAAGAAGAGAGATTGTGGATTGCCAACTCAATGACTTGTCCCTCAACATGATTCAAACCGCCGTGGGGGAAAAGGACATGGCTCACATCGAACTCGCCACCACCACCAAAGAAGCTTCGAAGACTCTCTCCGAAGTGTTTGTTGGCAATGAGAGTATGAAGAGGAATAGATTTGAAGCCTTGAGCAACCAAGCCGAGGGATTTTTCACAGTAGAAGGTGAAGACCATGAAGACATGTTTCGAAGACTCAAGACCATTGCCACTCAATTTAGAGCTCTTGGAGCCACCTATGTGGATGATGCTTGGATCAAGAGAAAATATGTGAGTGCTCTCATGCCCTTTCAGCCCACCGACTTGAAAAGTCTCTAAGGAAGACACAACTACCACCTCATGTCATCCAATGAGGTCATGCAAGAAATGGCGGCATTCAAGGTGGCCGCCAAGAACGCCGAAGACGCTCGTGCCCGGGCTATTGGAATGCACAAAGGGACTTCTCTTGCTTTGAAGGCCAAGGTTGTGGTGCAAGACGAAGATGTTGAGACTCAAGAAGATGTGTCACATTGGCATCCCAAAGATCTTGAAGATACTCTCAAGGACTATTCCGCTCTCACATCAAGAGCCTTTTGGAAGAGTCCGTCCAAGGCAAAGGAGCTTGTTAACAAGTCAAGGAAGGAGGGTGGCCAAAGGGTTTGTTCTTGCTATAATTGCCAAGATCTATATCACTTTGTGGCAGAGTGTCCGTTTGAGAACCGTGAACATCATGGAGGGAAGCTTTTTCGCAAAGACAACTCAAAGATCACTCACAAGAAACCATTCTTTAAGAAGAATGCCAACAACAAGAAGCCCCCAAGAATTGTGTTGCTTGCTCAAGAAGAGTACTCATCCGGGGAAGAAGAAGAAGAAACCACAAGTGAAGTGGCCGCCATTGCCATAGCATCTTCATCATCTCCTTCCCTCTTTGAATCCCCCAATGAAAATGTCTCCAACTCCTCTGCAAGATGTCTAATGGCTAATGTCACCGAGGTATCATCGTCTCCCCCTTCCTCTCCTAAGACTATGAACGAGATGTATGATGCTACTAGTCTTAGAGTAAAAGAGGAAATTGTTGCCTTCGATCATTTTATAGCTAACTTGCAAGGTGAAACCAAGAAGCATTTTGAGGCTCTTATGAGCCAATATGGTGAAGCTCAAGAGATGCTTGAGGTCAAGGGTAACATTGAAAGAGAGGATGCTATGGAAATTGCATCCTTAAAAGATAATCTTGAGGAAGAGCATGAGCTTAGGGTTTCTCTTGAGGAACAATTAGAATCTATAAAAGAGTCAAATGATTTAATTGTTGCTAAACTCATTAAAGAACGTGACCATGCAATTGCAAAATACAAAGCATGTAAGAAGGAAAAGGTCGAGCTTGGTGTTGGTCATTCTAGACTAACCGAGGAACTAGAGAAACTTTCCAAGGCTCACAAGGCTTTGGAGAGTGAACACTCTACCCTCACCAAGTCGTATGAACAACTTCAAGCTCAACCTAAAATTGATATGCCTAGTTCCTCCACTCCTATTACTTGTGATCATGCAAATATCATTGAGGAAAATGCTAGGTTGAAGATCAATCTTGCTAAAGCCATCTCCCTAGGTAAGAGACCTTTTGTTACTTCACAAAAAGGGAGAGTTGGTGTTGGCTTTGTTGAGGAGGAAAAGAAGAAGGAGAACTTCATGAAGGATGCTAGGGCTCCTCAAGCAAAAAGGATCCCTCAAGCCAAGAAGGTCAACATTGCTAGTGGTGGTGCCACAAGGGGCAAAACCACTAGTGATGACTTTGCGGGAAAATCTAACCCCCACTATATTTTATATGTTGATTATTATGGGGATGTCTATGCTAAATTTGTTGGTCCTAGAAATGTTTCCATTGCTCGTTCTATTTGGGTTCCTAAGACCCTTGTTGCTAACAAAAGAGGACCCATTGGAAAATGGGTACCTAAATCAAAGCAATAATTTCTTGTAGGACTATGCTTCCGGTGGGTCAAAATGGGTGCTTGATAGTGGATGCACAAGTCATATGACCGGAAGCAAGGAGATAATGACAGAGATGAGACCAAATCTAAATCATGCAACCGTCACTTATGGAGATCGATCAAAATCCGAGGTATCGGGTTTTGGCAAGGTGGTAGTCGCTAGGGATATCACCCTAGTGAATGTCATGCTTGTTAAAACCCTTGGTTATAATTTACTTTCCGTTCGTGCACTTACTAAGATGGGTTTTGCCGTCTTTATTGATATTGATATTGTGGTACTCTTGTGGAGCAAGACTCTAAAGGTCGCTTTCGTTGGGTACGTTGAAAATGATTTTTTTGTGGTGGACTTTTCAGGGAAAACTACTACAAATTCGATGTGCCTATTCGGAAAGGGCGACGTGGTTTGGTTGTGGCATCGCCGCCTAGCCCATGTCAACATGAGAACTTTGCAAAGTCTTCACAAGGGTGGCCACATTCTCGGACTAAAAGAAAATGTTTCTTTTGCCAAAGATCGTGTTTGTAGGGCATGTGTTGAAGGAAAGATGCATGATTCTCCTCATCCTAGCAAGATTATTATTTCATCCAAGAGGATCTTGAAGCTCCTCCATGTGGATCTTTTTTGTGCCGTTCCCGAAGCTAGTCTTGGTGGGAAGAAGTATTGCTTGTTGATTATTGATGACTATTCAAGATTTACTTGGGTTTATTTCTTCAAGTTGAAGAGCGATACCCAACAAGCCTTCATCGACTTCTCCAATGAAATGCAACGCCAACACAATGTCCCCATATTGGCTATTAGAAGTGACAATGGCTCCGAGTTCAAGAACTACACTCTCAATGAGTTTCTTAGTGAATAGGGTATTCGTCATCAATATTCCGCAACCTATACCCCTCAATAAAATGGTGTAGCTGAGAGGAAGAACTGGACTCTTATTGATATGGCTAGGTCCATGTTGGCGGAGTTTAAGTCTCCGTTGAGCTTTTGGGCGGAGGCTATATCCACGACATGTCATTCGTCCAACCGGGTCTACTTCCGCAAAGGTTTGAACAAGACTCTGTATGAGATCCTCACCGGCAACAAGCCTATCATCTCCTACTTCCATGTTTTCGGTTGTAATTGTTTCTATTTGATCAAAGGTTGTCGCTTAACTAAATTTGAATCTAAAACACTAGAGGGTATCTGTGTTGGTTACGGTGCCGAATCCCACACTTATAGAATCTATGACAAAGCTTCACAACATATCATAGAATCTTGTAGTGTGGTGTTCGAGGAAAATGACGGCTCCCAAGTGGCACAATTTTATGTTTTCGATGTAGATGATGAAATTCCTCAAGAAGCCATTAGAAGAATGGGTGTGGAATTTTCCCGCCCCATTGAGGAAACCCTTGTGGTGGATCGAGAAGGACAATGCTCTACTCAAGTGGAGCCCTCATCTACACAAGAACATCATGCCAATGAAGAGCCTATTGCACCAACCCAAGAACAAGTTGAAGACCCTCAACCCCTTGATCAAGTTGCGACGCAAGAGCCCAACTCACCTACTTGTGATGCTAGCCATGATCAAGACCTTGCTCAATCATCTTATTTTTCTTCAAATGTTGAAGCCATGCCTATTGATGATTAAGGGCAACTTTCCGGTCCAGACGGGGACTCAAATGATCAAGATGATCAAGAGATTCTTCCAAAGTCAAATGAAGATATCGAAGCCCGTCATAAAGCTAGAGTTTCAAGAACTATGGAAATCCATGAACATACTCTTGAGAAGGTGATTGGTGATTTGAGAGGCAAGGTGTCCACCCGGAGGCAATTGGCAAACTTTAGTGATCATCAAGCTCACATCTCCATGGTGGAACCGAAGAAAGTGTTTGAAGCTCTTGAAGATCCGGATTGGTTGGAAGCCATGCATGAAGAGCTCAATAATTTCAAGCGCAATAAATTATGGAAGTTAGTTGAGAAGCCAAAGAAGTACCGCAATGTTATTGGCACAAAGTGGATATTCAAGAACAAGCAAGATGAACATGGCATGGTTGTGAGGAACAAGGCAAGATTGGTAGCTCAAGGGTACTCCCAAGTTGAAGGCATTGATTTTGGAGAGACCTATGCTCCTGTGGCTCACCTTGATTCCATCCATATTCTTCTTGCCTATGCATCCCGTTATAACTTTAAATTGCAACAAATGGATGTTAAAAGTGCTTTCTCAATGGTCCCTTAAAGGAGTTGGTGTTTGTTAAGCAACCCCCGGGGTTCGAGGACCTCAACTTCCCTAACCATGTCTACAAGCTTGATAAGGCACTCTATGGACTTAAACAAGCCCCACGTGCATGGTATGAGCACCTTAGAGAGTTATTGTTAGACCGTGGATTTGAAGTTGGGCAAATTGATCCCACTCTTTTTACTAAGAGGGTTAAAGGGGAGCTTTTCGTATGCCAACTATATGTTGATGATATTATCTTGGCTCATCTAACAAAGCTTTTAATGATGAATTTTCAAAGCTTAGACCTATAGGTTTGAGATGTCATGATGGGTGAATTGAAGTTCTTCCTTGGATTTGAGATCAAGCAATTGAGAGGAGGGACTTTCATTAGCCAAGCAAAGTATATTCAAGACATGCTCAAGAGGTTTAATATGGCGGATGCTAAGGAGAAGAAACTCCTATGGATACCAAATGCCATCTACAACTTAACCCAAAGGGTATAGATGTGGATCAAAACTCTACCACTCCATGATTGGTTCGTTGCTTTATCTTTGTGCATCTAGACCCGATATTGTGTTGAGTGTAGGGTGTGTGCAAGGTATCAAGCCGCTCCTAAGGAAAGCCACATGTTGGCGGTCAAGAAATCCTACGATATTTGGTTCATACCCCAAGGTTTGGTTTGTCATACCCAAGGGATTCATCTTTCACTCTTTGTGGGTACACGATCGGATTGGGCCGGTGATCAAGATGATAGGAAATCAACTTCCGGGGCTTGCCAATTTCTTGGTAGGTCCTTGGTGAGTTGGTCTTCTAAGAAGCAAAATTGTATATCTCTCTCCACCGCCGAAGCCGAGTATGTGGCCGCCGCTAGTGCATGCACTCAATTGTTATGGATGAGGCAAACTTTAAAGGAATACGTGTCAATTGTGACAAAGTGCCTCTTTGTGTGACAATGAAAGTGCTATCAGA